>VXBQ01007877.1:101792-158180 GCA_013400175.1 Phainopepla nitens
TGCCCCCGCCCCGCTCCGCCCGCCCAGCGGGCGCTCCAGACCCCGCCGCCACCGACCCCCGCCCCGGCCGGGCCAGCGGGCACGTCCCGCCGCCGCCTCCGCCCGTGCAGCCGCGTTTTACTCTGTCCGCAGCGTGCTCTGTAGGCAGGGGAATAATTTGAAAATGAGGTGTAATTGCTTCCTACATTAAGCATTTTTAAACGCTTAAGTAGACGGCGAATTTCCTACGTTTTAATTACAACACAATATAACTGTTACTTAATAAATCTCTGTCTAAATCTTTGTACTTGCTAATCAAGTCCCGTGCCAGAAGAAAAGCTATAAAAGGCTCAACTGTTGCTCGTTGGGAAAGCACAGGTTTTGAAAACATTTTTTCCGTGTGATGGAAACATTTCAAAACGTATCAGAGGTCTCTCAGACACACTGACTTCCCGGTCACGCATTTATTGTACTTAGAACCAAGCCGGAGAAAGCCCACAATCGCTGTTTAGCATTTTTCCCGTTCGAAGACAGAGGTTTTGGACATATTTTCTGAGTTCGGTGTCTGGTTTTAGATCCATGTAGAGGAGACTTTTGTAGCTCGTGTTTGGTGGTGAGAGTAGCTGAATCAGACTCTTTCACATTCAAGATGCGGAGCACAAACTGCGGGAACGTTTGCAAAGAGCGGGCAGAGCGGGAAACACTGTAGATCCCGACAGTGAACAGCTACTTCATTACATGTATTGCCTTTTAAACAATACACCACGCTCAAGACTGTCCTATTTGTTTTGTTCTTCTCTTATCTCATTCCTATTATTATGTTCATTTTATATCTCAAATAATGTGCGCTATAGCGTAGCCATGATTGTAAGGTTAAAGATAGAATTAGACTTATATTTAGCATTACTACTCCTTCTATAATTTTCTTTAAAGACTAAAATAGACACTAACAGTCCTGCTAAAAAATAATAGATATAGCTTGTCACTATTCTGTAAGAGCAGCTGTACTGTGGCTTCGTTGTCTTAGGTTCCAGGCTGGGCCTTCTGCACACAATCCTGCTGAAATATTCACAGGATCTTGTTCTTAGGCTATAAACCATGGTCTCTGATGGATCTCATTTACTTCAACAGATGTGTTAAGAAACAGTGTTTTCTAAATTTCAATGCTGGTTTGGAAACTTTTTACCGTTTTTTTTACCGTTTTTTTTTTACCGTTTCTTTTTTTCTTTTTTTACTTTCAATTTTTATAATTTCGTTTTCATAATATATCACTGTTCTATTGTCAATACCAGTTTTACTTTAAGGCTTTGTTCAACCTGAAAGATCACCTGATAAATGTTATTTAAACATACACACTATTTAAAAATTGAGAAAATTGCTATAAATAAAATGGAATTCATTTATCCAAATAGATTGTCCAGAGAGTTTCAAAGGGCAAAAAAGCCATAGTCAGAACCCTGCTCTCTAAAAGAAGATATAGAGGAGGTTCTTCCCAGCTTCTTCACTGTATTAATACAGGTAAACAGAATTTGGCTTTGAGAGTTCCAACACATAGACCAGTCTATTCATATAGTATTCAGAATTGTTAACCAGAGAATTGATTTGAATGTGCACTAATTGCTTTGTCTGTCACAAGTTCATTACCTTGCTAATTTAGAATGTGCTAAAAAAAATCATGCTAAATAAGGATGGGAAAATGTGGTTATTTGCTGTTTTTGCCACATTCCTTTTGCCGAAATATTTATTCCAGACAGTGTGAAGTGAAGTTTATGAACCAAATTCCTGCTGCACATAGCACTGACTTACTGTCATTTCGCTGAAGTGCAGTGAGTCTGGAGTGACAGTCTGTGACAGTAAAGACCTACAAAATTCTCTGACTTCATGGGATCCACGGTCTCTTGCAATGTGTACAGTTTTGGGTGTAAAGAGATGAGCAGGGGACATGAGAGAATGCTGGTTCATCTGTGAATCTAGAAGAGAGGTATCTGGAATGGTGGGAAAATGGAGAAGTCTCAGACACCCTAATATGTCAGAAGGACTGTGGCGAAATAGGCTCTGTCTTTGTACTTAGGGGTAAATGCTGTTTTCTTATCTCTTTTGGGCAAAGCTCACTACAAATGCTCTTAAGGAGGCAGACATCAGATTTCCCCCAGAGAAGAGAAGTGATTGTTCTGTGACATTCCAGTTTTATGTCTTTATTACCAAAATCAGAGGTGCCTACAAGAGGAGGGAATCAAGTGTGGATGTTTAACTCAGGCTTCCCAATTTCACGACAGGAGCAGAGGAGATGTGCTCTGAAGCACATTAACAGTGGGTTTTGTGTGAGCGATAGGTAATTCTGCATTTTCCAACAAATATCATCTACTTATTTAAGCATCAACAACATCCAAAGTTCACCCGTCCATAGCTTGCAAATAGCTCCACAACTACTAGGCAAGTGGAAGACTTGTTCCCCAGCCTTAGTCATGGAAGATAATATTTTGCTTCTCAAGCAGGATTTTTCCCTAGAAAATCCTTCTGTGTGAGAAAGACCAGAAAAATTGAGACCAAAGAACAAGGTCTTGTGTACTTTTACAATATATTTATTTGATCACTTCTTTTAAATGATATACATTTGTTTTAAGACACAAGATACTGTAGGCTTTTTGTTGGCAAAACTCTTACTGGCATCCTGGACTTGTCAGGCAGCAGACAAGGCTGACCTCTCCAGTCGGTTCCAATGGCTACATTTCAGCCCTTATCCCACAGGTCAGTGGGACTTCACCCACAAAAAAGGCAGGAAGACTTCACATTTTCGCCTTGACAATATGCAGTCACACTAGTTTAACACAAACTGAACCTCTGGATGTAGAACATTTTTCATTTTATGTATTATGGATTTCCTGGGGCTTTTGTTTGCAATGTTGTTCATATTTGGGTTTCGGGAGTTGAAAGCTCAGCCTGGCAGACTGTGATTCTGTACAAAGCATTCCACAGGAAACCAAAAGATGCCTTGTCAAGTTTCTATTCAGGTTTAATTACCTGATGTCCCAGGTTGTCATTTGTACGTAAGCAATTGCATAATTTTCCTGGTGTCTCACACTCACAGATTTGTCATATGGCTTTTAAATGGGGTGACTGTGAATCAGAGAAACTGAAAAGGAAAATAGATTTTTCTGAGAGCTTGACAGTTTTGTGTCATACACGTTTCATACAGAGCTCAGTTGTATTGAATTATTTACACAGAGAGGCACATTCAGTGTGGTGTTCAGGTGCTTCTACAGATAATTATGCTATTGTTACAAAGGATGAATATTCTGAGTATTTTCTTTTGCATTGCACAGCTTATACTGACTACTACTTTTTTAAGAAAAAAATAGCTGAAATGACTGCTATATGAACACATTTGTAACCTGCATTTGAAATCAAAACACTTAATAAACATGTATTGTATTTAAAATGCAGATCTCAGACATCTGATGCTTGTGACTCGCTGGACTAACATAAAGGATGTTCAAACTGAAAAAAAATTGTGGTCTATAGTTACACATGTATGAGAATGAAGAAGATCTGACATGTGTCTGTATGATTTGCTGAGAGGCAAATAGCTTGGAAATAATTTATTTTCAGAATGACTTTCTGGGTGCGTTGCAGGAAGCAGATGTGCATATTGCCAAAGGGAGCTGATACTCATTAATGGGAAAAAGCTTGTAACTGGGGGGTCTCAGAGCAGGCTCGCTCCTGGAAATGATACACTCTTTGGAGGCCTCACCCCAAACCTACTGGAGCTGCAGAAAATGCTCATCCTGATTCAGAGGGGTTTGGGAACTTAGTTTGAGTGAAGCCTTTCTCTGACATGCTGGCCAAACTCCTAAGCGGGAACCACCTCAGGTCTGTCCCAGCTGAGCTTCATCAGCTGTTAGGGGCTTGAGTTGTCGGCACTGCTGGGATATCACTCCCTGTCCTTTGGCTGCATTCTGACTGGGGGCCATTTGTGCTGCAAGCACATGAAGAAAAGGCTCCATTTTAGGGCAAGTGATTGCAAATGTAGGTGCAATTCTGGACAATTACTTGCACAGAAAGTGTAGGTAACGTAAACGTTTAGCTCCTGATCTTTCATTTGTAGATAAACTGTGCATTTGGTGGCCATGCATCTGTAATTGTATCTGCAGTGCTTAGAACCCACAACACAGGATAACTTCTTTGGGGAGAACTTTAAAATGCAGCCTTAAATATTATGGCCAATTACATGGTCCTCCTACACACATGATTTACTGAAAAAATTATTTAGAAAATTACTTTTTTGGCATCTTATCTTATAACTCAGGATCCAGGCAGCTGGATTCCTGCTATGGGTCTGTGCAAAATGCATCAATGACAAAGGTCCAGACCTACAGCTCCTCAGTCATACCCAGGCAGGAGGGGGGTGAAGCTGTGAAGGAGAGGCGTCTATTTGCTTTCTTGCTGTAGTATCCAGCAGCATTTTTAGCAGAGTCTGGTGCAGGGGTTCAGACCTTGGCTTGGAGACTGTCTGGTTCTGTGTCACTCTCACTAGGATCTCCAGACCAGGCCTGCTATCAAAATATTGCCACTAAAGACATCTTGCTCAAGGTCTAGGCATCCTTGTCATTGCATGTTGTGGGTGAGGGGGATGAGCTGATCCCACTACATGCACCCGATTCCTTCCCAGGTGATCTGGATGGCACCCAATTCGAACCCCATTTGTGAGACCTGCCTCTTACTGGCCACCTGCTTCCACGGCCAAAACACAGTGCCCTGTCCACCAACCCACATGGCTTCAGGGCACTCCACCCGGATGAAACTAATAAAGAAAGTCAGAGAGGTGAGTGAACGGTATGATGACACTCAAACTGCACTCTAAGCACCTTCTGCCCAAAGGACCCCAACCCACCAGGAGGTCTGCCATGACAAACAGGACCAGGGACTGTAAAGTGGGAGTGATGGGAGATACCTACCACAGCCAGGGAGCAGAGGTGCCAGGAGCAGGGGTTTGAGATGTGATTTGACCTGTTCAGTCTTGGTTCTCGCAGTAGATTGGCAAGTATATAAAGTATAGTGTGAATGAATTAGTCTGTTGTGGCAATTTATCAGCTTTTAGGAATTGCCTACACACCTAGTCATAACCACCATAGGTATTCAACAATTGATGGCTTGTGGTTTCACCCTCCTTAGTGTACCAGCTTCCCAGTAACTGCCTCTGCAGCATCAGAGATTTGTCAGACACAGGAGACTGCTATTTCGGCTGTCCCTGAAGAGAACAAGGTGTGGACTTCCCCAGTTTGACCCCATATTTGCCTAGGTTCTAGATACCAAGAATCCCATTGAAGTGTCTGTGTCCATAAGTCTCCTCCCTGAGTTTTTAAACAACAGCATTTTGAAATTACAATGTATTGCTAAGTATATAATATTAAAAAGGCATTTTTCATAGAACCTATCAGTAATACATTATGGTGTTAACCAACAGCACAAAAAAGAACAAATGGTTATTTCTTCCAGTGTATTTGCTTGTTTAGTGTCCATGTGTGCCCTGCTCAATTCCAGATTGTGCCAAAATACCAAGGAGGAATTATTGTGCAAATCTTCTAAAACTATGGGAACCTGTTGTTAATTCAACTCAAATAAGTTTGCTTATATGACATGGTTTTTTCTCCTGTGCTTTCCTATTGTCCTCATAAGCCCAGTACATCTGTCTAAGGAAGACTTAAGTTGTGTTTTTGTCATCAGAACCAGGCTTTGTGCTTACAGCAACCAGAATTTGTTTTCACCCCACTTTGAAACAGTCTGCTTGTGAAGTTTGTTAAATAGTAGAACACACCCCACGATCCAGCATCTTCACTGGAAAGGCAGTGACTTTGATTTATATCACCCTTCTTAACCTGGTGTACAAAAGGGAAGCAACCATTCAATGAGAGTGCAGACCTTGAATCTACAATTCATCTATAATCTCTACCTACAATTATAATTATAATCTATTGTTACTATTTTAATCTATAATCTACATTTGGAGACATTTGGGTGGACATACTAGCGTGTGCTTGGTGTACTGTGGTAGATCTCATTTTACTGAAAGCCATCTAAACCCATCGTGCTTCTGAAGAAGCAGTGGAAACCCTTGCTCCCTGCTTTTCCCTCAGAATGTGCTTAGGTTTTACAGCACCCTCTGACTGCTTTTTATCCACCATGCCTTTTTCTCCTACTTCTCTTTTCCTCTGTTGTTTTTGTAGTAGATTACTCAGTGTCAGAGAATGAGTGGTGGCTTTTTCTATTTTTTTCTTCCCCCCTCCCCCCCCCCTTTTTTTTTCCTTTTCTTTTGTTTCTGCTGTAGTTTGCTTTGGAAAAGACATAAAATGCCCCTGGCTCCTTCAGGAAAGGATTGGTGATGGTGTGTAAATTCAAGTTACTATTACTATTTCCAAAACTGGGATTTTATTTCCCTGAAGAGGCTGAGATTTAAAACTGGATAAGAAAATATAATTTAGAGTGGTCCTGATGCATGTCCCAACTATAGTTAAAACACTCAATTGATATTATCTGGTTTCTGTGTTATTCACTGCAGCTGGGCATGGCTATAAGAAAAGGAAACAACTTTAAGTTAATAAAAAAGTGAATTGAACATGGGGAAAGGGATCTGCTCATTATGAAAGGACTGAACTTTGTTTTAGAAGGAAGTAGTGTGATTTTCTTATGCAGTACATTGTTGTGCATTGAATTTAATAACAGGAGAAGTAGCTGTAAAGAAAATGGCATCTTTTAAAGAGATAATGTATAGGATTGGGTAGCTATGTTTGAAATCTTAGAGCACTCCAGCATGGAATAAGTCCATTTTAACTGGGACTTCAACTAGAATACCAGCATTGCTTGCACAACTTACAGTGAAAGAAATAATGTAATTCTCCATTCTTGAATGGTCTCTTTTCCTTTTTCAAATCAGTCTTCTGGAAATCAGTTCAGTTCAGCTGAGCAACAGAGAAGCCGCAAGCCCCTTGCCCACACATTATTTTTAAAAGCTTCTCAATTCCAATGTATTATCACTGTTCACTCTTTCTTGAAAACAAAGCTAAATATTATATTTTATAATATTATTCCAAATTAATATCCTACATACAAAATATTGCCTCTTCTGTTTAAGATTTTTTTGTACGTCAAAATTATTTAATGCCAGTGTCCTAATTTTTCAGTCTTATTCTCTGCTGATTGCAGTGAAACTAACAGAAAATCAAAACAGGAATATATTCAATAAAATAAGTTAATTCATCTAAGAATATGGGTATTTAATCTCATACGAAAACATTTTTGCAAGAATATTTTCCAGCACTATACAAAACGAACTGTGATTCGCAGGACCAACTCTGGCTAGGTTATTCAGGTACACCTTACCAATTTCTCTCAAATTTTCTTAAAAATATTTTTAATAAAAAAATGTTATCACAAACTGAGGACATTTACTCAGTGTTCGCTTTTGTAACCCCTCTTTTTTAAGTAGGAACATTAATTTTAGTGTAACACTGATCTGAATGAACATTTGTGGTATCATGTAATTTTTCCTGTTGATGCTGTAGCACTGAATTGCAGCTTGAGAATTTAGCTCTAATTTATTAACTACAATTTCTGCAAAATATTACTTAAGTTTATCAATTTTAAGACCTAAACCCCCTCGATTTTTACTACTTAGATAATTTAGTAATGCCATTTTCCTGAGTGATACTTCTATTACAGGCCTGCTGCTGCTGTTTTACTTGGAAAATTTGTTTACTCTTCCCTTGGGATCCAATCTGTTGGCTTGGTTTATAAATCATATTTAACCTCCAATTATAAAGGGAGATTTAGCATGTTTGCTTCCTTGATGTTTGCAGCTTGTGTTTGATTGCTCCTCGTCATCATAATCGTTTTAACTGATTATGTGCATGCCACTAAAAATGCGATATCCTCTGGATTTTTATGCTAATTTGCTCTTCTGATTGAAGGATCAGATGTTTTTGCTCCCTGCTATGCTTCTTCTTGCCGTGGAAGAACCATGGCGATAGCTTCTTTGCGACGGTGTTTTCAGGCCATTTGGAAGAGATTCCAATGTTGGAAGGTTTTCAGCAGGAAAGCCAGCAGCGAGAGGGTGTCTGTGTGTCTGCGGAGCTGCGGCAGCGGCCCTGCAGAGAGAGCGGCTGCCAGCCCTGCTGCCGGGGCCCGCTCGCTCGCGGATCCCAGGGCAGCAAGGATTCATTCCATCCGAGCCAGGGTTAGAATTGCGAGACACCAAGGAAAACAGCAACCTCATTCACCACAGGTGTGTCCCTTAAGCCGTGACACAGACTGAACTCCTGATGACTGCAGCAGGGGATTTTGGGCTGAGTCACTGTCCAAGCTCATTCGGGCTGCTGAATTAGGTAACTCGAACTTGAAGGCTATGCTGTTTCTCCAGAAACATTTTTAAAAAAAAAAAAAAATTTAGAATACTTCCACGAAGCCTGCATTCTTAGTCCATGCAATACTTGAACTATTTAATTAAACACTGTGACAATTATATTACAATGGCCAAGTCATTTAAATAATTGTAAACAACAGCAATAAGAAAAATAATTTACATTCTTTTGGACACTCACTTTAGAGTTAGACTATAAAATTGAGGTGGCATCCACCTGTGGCATCAAATCTGCTCTTGTTTGTATACACATAAAACTGAAATGAGATCCTTTACATTATTGCCATTAATGTGATTTTGAATGTTACAATTCTGGGTCATTTTCTGAAACGTATAGAAGCAACATGGGAAGAGAACGTAGGAGATGGTATGATTTTGATACTGAGAGAACACGTATCTAGCAAAAGTCACAGAAGGAAAAGTAGGCAAGGGAATGAAACAAAATAATATCAATTCACTACAATATATAATTAGAATTTAAACCACGAGGACTGAAAGTGAAATCTGGCTTGCATGTTTCTCTGGTTTTTCTGTGACCAAGGCAGAAAACCCCAAAATCAGGTAGTTTGTCTGACATGGACTGACTGGGAATTTGTCCAGAAAGCTTGTACCCTCGTGTCTTCTTACTGTGAAAGAGAGGAGGCTAAAGCTCTACAACACATTATGCAAGCATAACCTTCAAAACAGATATCCAGGTGTCTGGTGGTTACCTCTGGTTTGGGGAAGAATTGTTTTGACTTCTAGGAGTCCAAGCAACTAATGGAAATGACTTATTTCAAAGACGTTCCCACATTAACTCGGTTCTAGACTTGCTTTTCATCCACCCCCTCCCTCTGCGTTGCCAATCACAAATGGACTGAAAACAATGACAAAAAAAGTTGTCTCTAGTTAGTATTGTATCTAAAGTGACCAAAACTAAAGATTCCATCTGTTAAAACTACTCAACCAACTCCTTTACTGGTGAAAATATGTGCAGTCTGCTTGTTTCAGCAGTACCATTTTGTGTGACCTAAAGCAAGGCTTTATGTCCACCCTGGTTTTGGTTTCTCACCTCAATATTCCTTTTACTGTCACTGGCAGGTATCAGCAGCAACTTGGCAGAAAGGCATCAGACCCAACTTATGATCCTGACTCAATTGCTCTTGTTTTGCTGGTATCTTTGCAAGAACATGTTTAAATAAATTTGTGAGTTGGTGGGAGGTTATGTGTTCTAGGTTTCAAATGCAGCTCTAAAATTTGGAAAAAGTTATTCCATCAGTTGTCTCAAAACATTGATAGAAGCAGAAATTGAGAGCAAAACTGTCTCTCTGATCTTTGTAGAAGCCAGAAAGTAGGCACTTTCAAATGGGAACCCTTATCTCTTACACAGCAGAGGGTCTTGTTCAGCTACAACTACATGTTTGTTTGTTTGGCTAAAAAAATTAGATTTCCCTTGAAAAACGATGGTTCAAATTAAGAAAAAAAATATTTATAAAACTTAAAAACCAGGTTCAAGAACCTCTGCACTTAAAACAAATTCTTAGGGTTTTAAAAATCCATAAACACCGTGGGTTCTTGCACTCCTAATTACAAATGTTTAGATTTTGGTGTTCATTTCCTCTGATTGAAATACTGCAGGATGAATTATTCATCCAGTATATACAGGGTCATGGAACTTAATCCCCTCCATTTATTTTAAGTGAATGTCATGTTTGTAAAAAGTGCCAGATTGACAGACAAGATTCAGCCCTTCTGATAACCTACACTTTGTATCTAAGCTGTTTGGAAGTAAAAACTCTCATGTCAAGACTATTAGGTCAAGTCTTTCACAGATGAAAGTCAGAAATGAAAATTAGGATGTATGGGGTTTTTTGTTGTTTGTTTTTTTTGTTTGTTTGGTTTTGGTTTTGGTTTTTTTTTGAGTAGCATACTTTTAAATCATATAGAGTGAGATTTTCTTTACCCCCTCATCTTTTAATTCAGGTCAGAGGAAGCCTCTGACTGCTTTGTGGGTACAGCTCAAACCTCCCCTGAGGCAGAATTGCACTCTGTGCTGGGCCAGTTCTTACCCATCCCAAAGCTGCCTGCTTGACTGAGGGCATCTGTGGCATCCACAGAATCATGGTTTGGAGTGGTAAAGCTTGTAGCAGGGCAACAAAAAAAAGAATGATTCACCAGTTCAGTGAGGCAGTGATGACAGACAGCATTGGTGGCCTCTGACAGGTTGCAGCTGGTGGTCTCTACACAACTGTCTCCATGTCCTGCCCTCAGTAGTTGGGGCAAGATCTTTCTGACATTCAGAATAGACTGTAAAAACAACAGTTTTCACAGCTGTATTTTGAATAAGAGTGCGTGCGTGTGTGTGTGTGTGTGTGTGCGTGCGTGTGTGTCTTTAAAAGGGTTATTCTGGCTGCTATAAATCTGTATAGCTATTCTTTTAAATTAAGCTTTTACAAAAACTAGCGACTCTTTAGTCCATTTCCATCTGTTTTATCAACAACAACCCAAGTGGCACCTACAGTACAATTCAATAGGAAACCTGGGCTTTTCCATGAATGATAGTTTGAAGACTTGGTGCCGTAAGGCCACAGAACATATGTGTGATTGGATCAAATATTTATTCAGTATTTGATCAATATTTTATTCAGCAAGCTTGTTGATAAAATATTTATTAACAATGTCTGCATTGTTGTGAGGTGTTCAGGAGCTCAGATTTGCCTCAGATCATACAAAGCCATCTGCTTATGGTTGCTGAGGAACCCCTGGTGGCCTTGTCTGTAGGAGAGGCAGGAGGCTAGGACATGGGCCTGAACATTGGTGGACGAGCAAAGAGATGCCTTGTTGGCACATTGCCTGGCACAGATCTACCCCGTACCTGCTATCACACCTTCCCAAAGCACAGCTAAGGGTTCACAGAACGTGAGCACTCATAATGAGGAACCCTCCTTAAAATGGGGCTTCCAGGCACAGCCTTGTGCCCACTGCTTGGTACGAGCCTCCTTGGGAGTGGGAAAGCCTGAGGTACAGAGTGGGTTCTCAGAGTCAAAAAAACCTCTTCTGAGGTCTAGAAGATGAAGGTTTGCACTGTCTCAATGGCTATGAGACTTCAGGGACTTGTCCCATATATTTTCTCCTTCCAGCACCCACCCCTTCAGAGTTTCTGTACTTCCCTGTGCAGAATATGTTTGGGTTGTGGCTCTTGATATCCCAGTGTTACAACCTGGCTTCAATGGCTCTACTGCCCCTGTGCGAAGCTTTTCGTTGGTGCTTATTACAAAAAACAGAGGTGCTCATTCTTGTTTCATGTTTGCACATTGGAAAAGCAGCTTTTAGGGCCACACTTTTTATTTCCAGTAAATTCAATGAAATAATTTTCCGTGTGATTCAAGAATTGTACTGGTTTGTAGTGCAATTATTTGCAGGTTTGTATTAATTAGGATTGTTGCAAACGCTGATATTTAAAGCTGAGGCTAAAGTGTAATTCTGAGTCACAGTAGGGGTCATGTAATATGAGTTACTGGTCTCATCCCATATTTGGATTTTCAAAAGAATAAGGCAAGTTCAGCTTCAACAAAGTATTTTGGATTTTGAATGGAAATGGATTGTGAATGAAAATTATGTGGCTGCTGCAGCTGTATGTTTTGTACTAATTAATATTCCTATTGGAAGCTTGTGGCCAGGGACCCATTGCTGTCTCTTGCTGCTTTAGATTGCTGGAGGGGTTTATATTGAGAGTCCAGCAGAATTACTGCTTTGTTTCCCAAATGACAATGAGAGGATAGTCTAGACAGTGGAACTGTGAGCTACATGGATAGGAAACTCATGAGCCTGAAAACAGGCCAGTGCCCTTTATGAAGGTAAATACTGGAAATCAGGCAGGTGCAATCCAGGCAGAAATTGAACAAGTGAAATTTTAAAACCATGTGAAGCTTTAGCAGAAACAAAAGTCTGTTTTAATTTCTTTACTTTGCACTATTCAGGCTGGGTCCAGTTGTACCATGTGATGATGCTACAGGACTTGTTGAATCAATACTCTTCTTTCATATCCAGATAGGAAACATTTTTGAGAAAAAAATGCTACCTCAAATCCTAAAACAAACACTACACAAATTGAAACTTAAGCAAGATAAATGATCCTGGTTTGTACCTGTTGTGCTGAAGAAACATTTATGGGTGTGAAATAAACCACCAAACACTTTTTAGTTAAATAAAGAGTCATTAATTGTGAAATCATACCATAGCTGACTGAAGGACTCTCCCTTCTCTATTTAAATAGAAACCCTTCTCTCCAGCCTACAGAAGAACCTAGGAAAATAGCTTGCAGGAAAGGACCCAGCCCTACAATTGTTTTGTGCACAGAAGCCCTATAGAAACCAGAAGAAGCTATGAGCAAAGAACATTTACATTTTTTTACCCCAAGTATCTAGAAAACAGATTTTTAAAAGACACCATCAATACTACCACTACTACAGTTCTGACTCATGCTCTGAACAAACAGTTACCAAAGAGTTTAAGATGTTCCACCTCCCCCAGCAGCTGCTACCTCTTCACTCTGGGGAGTGTTGCTGTCAGATCTGTGCCCGCACCTGCCCACGGCAGCTCACGCTGAGCCCACCCTCCTTCGGGGCCAGGAGAGGTGAGGCACAGGGAAGGGTCTGTCTTTCCTGCTGCTGGGATGGCTGTGGTCACTGCACACCCAGCTTAAACTGCCCAGCAGGGCTTGCAACAGTGACCAACACCCTATGCAAAATTTGGGAAAGGCAGGTAAATGCTGCAGTTCATCCGCTCCAACCTGTGGAAATCATTGCCAAGTGCATTAAGGTGCTCAGTGAGAGAGAAGGGAGAGACTCATTACAAATCCCTCCAGTAGCTCTCAAGTGTAATTATTAGATGCAACCATGGGCTTTCAGGGGTCCATGAACAACAGCTTGTAGGAAGGTAGGCAGGTGTTCAGGGGGCTTAGCAGTTCCTGCCCTCTCTTGGTGTGTGTTCCCTAAACATCTGCTGGTGGTCCCTGTCTGGGACATGCTCCTGGGAGAGGTGTGAAGCACTGATCACAGTGGGGTAACCGGTCTTAAAAGCAAAGCAGAAGGGGCCACTGAGTCCCTGAAATTCAGGGGAATGGTTATTTATGGATTTCTCTCTTGGTGTCTCCACTGGCCCTAGTTTTGGTACAAAGCCCCAGCAGCATCTGAGGGCAGCTTATTTCATACCAGATCCAACGTGTCTTACTCTCTTAGAAACCCTTTTGCCTTCCCTCTCCTTCCAGGCAGCCAACGGCCTCCCAGCCGTCAGCAGTTTCGTGTCCGCACCAGCCATGCCTCCCTACGCCACACCGGCCCAAGTGTCCCCGTACATGACGTACAGCGCCGCTCCATCCAGCTACATGGCGAGCCACGGCTGGCAGCACGCCGGGGGCACCCCGCTGTCCCCTCACAGCTGCGACATCCCCGCCTCGCTGGCCTTCAAGGGCATGCAGACAGCCAGGGAGGGCAGCCACTCCGTCACGGCCTCGGCGCTCTGATGCAGGAGCTGCTCCAGGAGCACCAGGGGCTCGCTGGCCCCTCGGCCCCCGAGCCTAGCTCACGGACTGCTCTCTTCGTGCTGCCGATACTCGGCATTTCTCCTCGTGACCCCGTCTCCTGTAAGGCTTTTGGGATGGAAAGAGCTGAAGACAACATCAGAAACTGAGAGGAGTGTGGTGTTTGTTACGCTCTTAAAGACTCTGTGTCCCTCAAAGGGCTCGTGGAGCCTTGATTCACTCTCTCCTGGTCAAACCACACATATTTATTCTTAATCATCACAAACTTTCTAAATGTGCAATTGTTACTAAGATTTGTGCAAAAATCAGTAAAGAAAAATCACCACAGAAAATTCTGCTATGCCTTGAATCAGCAAAGGTGGCTGAATGGGAAGTGTTTGCCAATTGCCTAGAGAACAACCCTTTAATTGATGAGATTATACAATCCACTGCTATCAAGAGATCCTTTATTGTTGTTTTATTGGGTTTTGGTAATCAAATATAGAATGAAGGCAATAGATGGCTTTCAGATTCTTCTGGCATGTTGCCATCGTCAGGCAGTAGTAAGATCTTTGGGATTTTATCCATTTGTAAATAGAGGCTTTTGACAGCATTTGTTTTCACCTTCCAGTGCATTTTTTTTTTTTTTTAAGTTAAGAGGATGATTTCTAGTTATTTTCTATGTCTTTGCATGGTGGGATGATAGGTGATGAGGTTTAGGTAGGGGTTTTTCGTCACGCTTTTGTGCCTACAGTGGAGGCTTCAACATCTTATGAAATAGTTATCTCTTTGGCAGAAGAGTCAAAGGTAGAAATCCAGCTAAGTAACTCTCCACAGTTATATCCAGCCTCCCAGATTCATAAAACACCACATTCATATGAAGTGTACAAACAGAAATGGGTGGAAAATAACAACATGGAAAACTGTAGAGGAAAATGCTGTTAGTGTACAACCTGTGCAGAGATGCTTAAACAGCCCTATCAGTCAAAAACCTCACTGAGAAACAGAATTGTACCATCATTTTCAGCTCACTTGTGTCCAGATTCTGTTGTAATTTTTTAAAGAGGACATTGTCTTTAATTTCTGCTTTAATGAATGTAAAGTACGGCTCTTGGTAAAGTTTACATTGTTGTTCTGAAGCATTTTTTTTTCCCCGATAGGTATACTGGTGGTGGTGCTACGAACAGAGACATTATTTAATATTAGCAAATTTCCTTTCTACATTTCTGTATGCAGTGGCAAGTACTCCATGCCAGTTTTTTTGCTTTAAACTTTAGTCCCAAGAGAGCTAACATTCTGATTTTTGAAAATTTACCTGTTTTCCATGGGCAACAATAAAGTTCTGACTATTATTATGCTTTTCCCATGCTGTAGGTATGTTCAGAATATGAATGTGGAAAAAAAAGAAAGCCTGGTGTGACATTTCATATCCATCATAGACTATTAATATATTGTGTATTTTTAAAGTGTTTTGCAATAAGTTAAATTACTAGACATAGTTAAAGAAAAGGGGAAAATACCATTCTTCATATATTGTTCTATCTGCGTCCCATATTAAACACTAATTCAGTGGGAAAGTAAAATACAGTTCCCTCTTAAAATATAGTTCTTTTTGTGGATTTCCAGCTTTCATCACCAAGACAGCTGTGGGTAAATTTTTGTAACAATCTAAGTAATCAGTATTTATGTCATGTTCAGTATGTCCACTGAAATATGGATGGACTCCACTGGCTGCTGCCACCTTTGTTTCTTGCACTAAAAAAATAGTTAACAGAACTGCATTTCTGTAAGAAAACATAAATTGTATTTTGGCCCAAGGAAACAAAGATCTGATCTTGGATGTGATTCATGTTCTTCAGCCTCAAAGGTATTCAACAGCTGTTTAGCTTTAATGAGATGCTGAAACCCTTGTTATTCAGTAGAACATTTTTTCAAAAATGTTTCTTTGAAACCACTAAAGGTAAAATGCACACAAGTGCATTTCCACTCTGCCACACTGTTAGTGACATGATGCATGTTATTCTGCCTTTATGCTGTTATAGCTGAAATAAAATGAGCTTTAACATGGAAAAGAAATCACTTTAATACTAGACAAGCTCTTCACTAAAGATAAAATGGGAAAAAAAAAGATAAGAAAAAGATCATAAGTAGATAAGTGATTAAGTTGGCAAGAGGATTTTAGCTTTCAACTTAGTCGTTCTACTGGATTACAGAATTATTGAGTGAGTCTACGTATTGTTTTCCATAGAACTCAAACAAGGGGCACCACAGGGAAAAGAAAAGAAACCAAAACAAAAAAACCCAACAACAACAACAAAAAAAAAGGCAGAGAAACTTCTCAAAGCACAGCTTTTTTGAGCTTCAAGACTTCGCAAGCCTGTAACAAAGTGTGCCTGTGTTAGAAGTTTTCCAAAGAGTCTTGAGTAACATGAGGTCATTTCTGGAATAAAAGTTGTCTTTCCTGACATTCCAATGAGGAATTAGTGTGTTTTGGGAGACAGAGAGACAGATCCTCAGTTGTTTCAGTTATTTTCATTCTCTTCAGCTAAACCAGGATAATTTATAAAACAAGGACAGGACGTGATATTAATTATTCCTCCCATGGGATGCACCATCATAAACCGTTTTTGTTTTGTGTTTGTTTAGGTACAGCTCTCCGCGCATCTGCCTGCTGTACATGATACCTTACCCTGAAAGGGAATCAGCGGGGCTGCGTGCAGAAAGTGTTGCTCAGAGTGAGCAAAAGTGCCTGACCTTGGCTCTTGCTGAACTGCCTGGGATGGATTTTTTTTCCGCGTGAAGTTTCACAATTTTTTTTAAAATGTAAACCTACATTTGTAGGTGTAGAATACTCCTTTGCCCAAGGACTATTTCACTGCTTATACTCACGGGTAAACTGAAAACTGCAACATGTTCACTTACTAACCACACAACTCCAAATCATTTTACATTAAATTAAAAAGAAAAAGGGAATTGTTTCCTAAAAAATAATAAATAAGGGTTAACTGCTGCTGTCAAGTACAAGGGTATAAATCTGGAGTGAACCCACTGGGGTGAATGGATGAAATATTTGGGAAATATTCAGTATATGTGGGTGCAGAATTAAATTTTTTAATCTGAAAAGTCTACACTTCATTCCCAGAGTGTTAAATGTTTCCAGAGAAATCAGTGAAGCCTAATAATACTCCCTTCAACCAAACTGTGTTTGCATGGTCCCAGTTCAAAAGATCTTGTAAACTGAATTTCAGCCCACATTACACAAGGAGTAAAAGGGCATTGAGCTGGCACACTCATAGGTTTGTTTTCCTATACCACACTGTTTCCTGTTTTCGAATAGTTCTCCTTTTATCTAAGATCAGGCTGAGCTATTAACTGAAAAAAAAAATCATGTTGGAAAGGATGTAAAACCGAAGGCTATATATGTATATACAGTATGTTTAAAGCATTTTATTTTTATATTTTGAATGCTCTAAATTAATAAAAGACAAATTATAAAGCATTTTGCTTTAATTTTTGAAATTATCTTGGTAGTGTCTTCTCTTTGGCCAAGTACTGATAATAAAATTCAACAATGAGGAACACCTGCCTTAAACCAATAAACTTTAACAGAGCTAATTTTATTGATTTTAGCTATGAAATAGCATAGGTATGAAAAGCCAAATTCAGACAAAAGAGAGGCTTATTGAGCATGTTAATACAGGCATCCTTGAAAGTGCTGAAAACACATTTCTATTTTTAGATTTTAATTTTCGTTTTTTTTCCTAGGTTTTTTCCCCCATTTTTTGCTTTTCAAGTGCATTAAAAACACTCGTGAGATGAGACTTCACAGGGGAACTGCCATTTTCAAGTAACAATGCAGAAAGAGATTTCTTTAGGATTGCTAAGGAAAAGGTTTGTACCTCCTTCAGAGGAAGAACATTATTGTTAACAGAGTGAATGTAGTATGGGGAGATTTCAGGAATCACAAGATATATGCTCACTTGACAACAAACCAAGTTAGATAATGGAGACACTTTTGTAACAGAATGATCCATGTTTTTAAATTATTTAAAGAGTTTTTTAAAAGAAAATGTAGACTGTCACAACTGCATGAACAGAAACCATGTCTTCAGTCAGCACAGCAGAATTTACTGTATTTCATGGAGTTAGAATTGCTTGTAAGAACACAAGTACATCCCTGGAGTATTTATATTTACAGTGACTTGGAAAAGCAAAAATTTTAGCTTCAGAGCAAGGCTTTTTAATCTACAAAAGGGCGCATTTCTTCGAGGTGTATGGCTAGCTAATTACAACCACAGATCTGCTATCAGTCTACCATCTTGTTTCACCCTTCATGGTGGAAGTGAAAGGCTAAAGGGGCAGTCAGGGTGCACTGAGCGTTTTTATCATAGGACAGCTCTTTTGGGATAGTATATCCAAGTCGATAAAAAATTTGCAGTAAAATCTCTTATGCCTAAAATTACTTTTTTCTATTAATTTATTTACTCATTTCTTCCATGAATCCCATGTTGGTTTGCATTTTTATGTAACTTGATGCATACTAATTACTTTCAGTATCTTCTGTGATCTGAATGAAATTTATATATATGGCTAAGAAGAAGTAGAATATTTAACAGTATGCATGCTTTTAAGATTGTGGCTACTTGTGCTATCCTTTTCTATCCAAACTCCCAAGAACTTGAAAAGTTCTTCTATGAATGCTGAAATCATACTGGGCTGAATTGAAACTGGGCCCAAGACTGACTGAAGAGTTGCAGAGCATGGATCATTTTCTTGATGTAGAGTCAATGGAGCTGTCAGTTTACATTAGCTTCATATCTGCCCCCTTTCAGGATTATTAATTTTTTTTCTCCTTTAAAATACCTTGAAAGTTTTCATCTTGCCATTTCAGCTGAAATGTTTAAAAAGGTGTATGATTACACAGGATGATTCTGTGTCCAGAAATTTCTGTTTGTCCTTTAAAACCCCACTATCTTATGTTTACTTTATACTTTCTCTTGGTCCAGAAATACAAATGTCAAGTGCTATTTAATTACGCACTTACAGAAAAGCATGTACTTAAACGTTTTCTTGGATCAGGACCTAGAGACCATATTTATTTGGAACTGTATTAACATCAGTGCAATGTGAGCGACTATAAAGGATAAGAATCACTTTTGCTTTATTATAGTGTATTTTAGAATGCATGTAATTTTAAAGAGTACATTTTTCCGAAGTGCTACTTGTGACTAACTGTGTCCTGAAGCCATGCATAAACGTATTCGTAAACCAAAAGCATCACTGCACCACCTGGAAGAGAAGATATTATTTTACTACTAGAAAATCCAGTACTTTCAAGATTTTATAGAGCATTTCCTGTATGTAATATAAACAAGAATATGGCAAAGCCTTATTTACAACATGGATAATTCTACTATTTCCCAAGTTCACTAAAAATTCACCAATTCATAAACCATACCAATTTTACTTAATATTAGATCATAACGTTGATGTAAATAACTTGTATATTAAATGAAATTCACCTCAGTGTGATTTTCCCTAATACTTTTTCGAGATTAATATTTTTCTTTGTTGTTAAAGTGAAACTTTTTATCTGAATATACGTATATTTGTGTGCCTGTTTAATTAGATTTGGCCATGAAAGAGCTGGTGGAATGACAAAAATTCATCTCCAGGATGGTAAAAATGCTCCCAGATAAAAGTCAAGAGAGGTTCTCATCTGTTTTTTCACCATGTCTAAAGCAGAAAATCACGGTGTATTTTTCCTGGCTAAAAATCCACAGGCAAAGTTTTGATCTAATGAAATGGCATTATTTGCTAGAATTGGTAACAGTATAAAATCCCAGCTTGAAAGCCATAAAATATCTTTACTGTTAGTGAAGCCAGACTGTAACTGGGCTGTAATTATTGTGTGAGATAAAACAAAAGGAACATTTCAGAAGGTATACGTATAACTAAACACACAGAGAAGCTTCTAGTTGGAGAACATGGATAAAGAGAACCAGGCTACATGAGTAAAAATATATTATTTATGGGTGCCAGCATTGGGGCATAAATATCCTGCCTTTGCTTGTTGGTTCAGTTGGTGGCTTGGAGTGGAATCTCTAACAAACGAGGCTTCTGCTGAACTGGGCTCACCTTTCCAGGGATAGGCTATGACAACCAGGCACACAGAATTAGTACAGGAGTTTCTCCATTTATCCTAAGGAACCATCATCAGTCTTGAAACTCTCTATGCAAAGGAACTCACAGACATCTAGGCAGAGCAGATGTTTGCAAAAGGCTTTGACCAACAAACAAATTGTAGATACAATGTTCAAGATGTGATCTGAACTCAAATCAAGGCTGATTCCAAATCTCATACTTTGTGATCTGTTTGTGTATCTCTTCCTGTAAACACTTACATGTTGGAAGAAGGAATTACCTTCCCAGTCACAATAAAGATTGTATTATTGTTTCATCAGAAAGTTTAACCTCTATGTTAGTTAGCCAATATAACTACAAAAACATTTAGAATGAAGTTCACATGTAACTGACTTGCTGGATCTGGGCCAGAATGCATAGTCATTTGTAAGATGGAAAATTTTATTCCAAAATCTGCTCTGCTAAGAGGTACTGGGAAAGCTAACACTGCCTTCTTTTTGTCTTGTATGTAATCTAGTATCTTTGGAGTGTGAGGGAAAAGGCTTTTAGCTCCAGAGCTCCTTGTTTTCCCTCCCCACCTTCTTCCTCATCCTGCACAATAACCAGGCATGGTCTAGTACTTAGCCAGATGAATTGGATATGCAAACATTTACAGACAAACCTAATGCCTCCTTTATACTGCAGACCAGGCTCTGTACCTACTTGCTTTACTATGTGTGTTCTTGCATATTAAACAACCAGCTTGAACAACTGGAAATACAATTTCATGGGCAAGGGACACTGTTCAAATGGGGGCTTCTGCTCTTTCTGATGCGGACTGCCTTTGTGGGCTGACAAAGTCTGAGGGCCCAGTGCTTTGCTTTCATGATTAATCAAAACCAGTCAGGAAAAAAAAACCTCTAAAAGCCAGAGAAGATACAGCTCTCAACCACAGTGCTCCCACATTTGGAGTGACAATTAGTAAGAAGGGGTGAAGCAACAACCAAGCTTTAAGATATCTTTGTCCTCTTAGTTTTCCAGGGCCATACAAGTCTCTTCCCAGCCCTGCTATCAGCTTTTTAGTGTCTGCCCCCATAGAGCATAGGAGAAGAAGGTAACTGGAATTTGATATGCTTGGGCTGTGCTTTGACTAGTTGAGTGCATTTTAGGGAGAGACTCTGACCTACATTTTGGGCTGACTTCACATAGGTATGGAATAGTCCTAATAAATTCAAAAGATCCCATTAGAAGGAACAGGAAACTTTAAGAAACTTCAAAAAGTTTTACAGTTCTGTAATTAGCAGGTATTTTGGTTTGTTCATAAATAAAACAATTGCACAAACCAGCAGTTACTTGGATCTGCAGTTCTCTGATGTGTATGTGTAAATGATTTTTTTTTAGACACATATTTAGCCAAATCCATCTGCGATGCTACTAGATGATGCTATTTTAAAAAGAAACAATTCAAAGTGAAAGATACTTTGATTCATTTATTTGACTGATATTTACTACATTTTCTCAAGAAATGAAAAATGAGTAGAGAAAGCAAGAACAAAATTAAAACAGAAATGACAGAAGGAAAATTACCTGGACCCAGCCTCATGATCTTGGGAAGCAAGCCTTTGTACAGAGCCAGAAATCTGTAGCAGAAGAATAACAAACAAAACATTTCAAACAATATTCTTGCTCTAAAAGAAGAATGGAATTGTAGCATATGTTTGTTAAAATGCTGGCAGAGCACTTACAGGCAATTATTTGAAATTACACATGTTCAATAGCAGGCTGTATCTGGATTTTAACATTTTACAGAGGCAGATCAGATGAAGAGAAAAAGTTAATCAATGTTCAGTCACAAAAGCAATGCTGTGAGCCCAGCCAATCAGAAATATGACTTTAATCAGTGAGATGGGTTTACTTTCAAGACAAGTCTGTTAACAACAGCTGCATACAGGGACAAAATGACTGATATAATTGAATATCAAAGCCACAACTCATTCACCACTTGAGAAATATTTTTAAAAGTTGGAAAACGCTATTACCACAAGGCTCTGTCCTCAGTTTAATTATTTCAGCAATAATTTTAAAGGCACAGAGGCCTGCATAATTACAATTAGATTAAATTGAGAAATAGTCTGTTTTCTGTTCATATTTTCCTTTTGCAAAATGAAGAGTTGAAAAAATTACACATAAGATATATGAAGCATTTGCTTAGGGAACGTAAATTTTGACAACGCAATAATCATCTTGTAAGTCTCTCATAAAAGTTCGTATGTACATGTCCTTGTAATTCTAAAACAAATTTTCAAAATTCTACATTGGGCTCTTTTGATATGCGAGTTCAGGGTGGCTTAATGGTCCTCATCAAATCTGAAATATAACAACGTGGTTTTATGGACCCATATGAACAAAAACAGAGGTCTGGACATTTATTAAAATAAGAATGTTTTACCCTTCCTCTTTATAGACTGTTGCCATAGTTTTAAAACAGGTTCTGTACTTGATCTCTCCAGGAACTGGCTGTGGTCCTTGAATCCTACTTTTTGCAACATCAAAAGGAATGTTAATAATTGAGGCTATTGTTCCTGAGACTAGCCCAATTCCAAATTTCCTCAAAAACTCCAAATTTGGATCCTACAAGAAAAAAAAAAAAAAAAAGAGGAAAGAAAGAATAAAAAAGGGAAACGGAAAGACCTGTGCAGGTTAAGCACTATAAAGTAATAAGCATTTAATCAGAAAACTCACACAACACACTCGTGTTATTTTAGCGGAACACATTAGGATTTCCTATGCTGGAACTTGTTTTCTTGACAATCCTATTGGCTATGTTTTTACACATGGTCTAAATTGCTGAAGTACACATTTCCTCACACAGGATTTATAAACACAGTTCATAAAGAAAGACTGGTATGGCATATGGGGATGATTTGTATAATTGGGCTTCACAATGTACTTAGTATTACTGTATCAAAACAGGAGAAATCCAAGCACACTATTAGCTAATTGGCCAGAATATTTTACAAATGACAGCAACTTCCACCATGAAGCCTACTAAAACACTCATTTGTGTGTTGGACCCCCAAATGCTAAATTAAATAAAGACTAATCTCAGTCTGCTGCCATTCCCCTCCAGGTTTTTTGCATTTATTTTCACATGTAGCTGATCCACTGTACTGAGAAGTGCTAGCTTCCTGTTATTAACAATCCAGCTCGGCACAACGGCAAGAGAGCCTCCACGTTCTGTGCATTATAAACGGTGGTAATTCACTCAGCTAATTGGCTGAAGAATTTACAACAGATTGTTTCTGAACCCTACTACGTGCACGGTAAAAGTTAGAAGTAGGTTGGAAGTGCATCTAAAAACTTCTTTGCACACTCACAGTTCACAGTTCAACTGGGTTTTATTTGATCTTTTAGTAAGACCTCCTACTTTGGCATTTCTATGACATCAAAGAAGCCAGAGTTTATCTGGGAGTCAGAGTCCCTTGAAGCAGGTTTAATCCTATTTCTCTAAGTAGTGGAAGTCACAGGGAAGTGTGTTCCAGAACATTTCTTATGCACATAATTTGGTTTTGCTATCAGTTTTCAACAGAAGGACACTTTTTTTGCTACATCAGATTCTTTATATGCAGCTTACTTCTGTCATGAAGGTGCTTTAATTACAGAAAATCATCATTAAAATAACAAATGATCTTGAAGTGTTAGAACATCAGCACAATGTTAAAATAAGGCATTTTTTTGTTTCCTAAACCTGTACATTTTTAAATGAAAAAGAAACCAAGAAAGAAGTTTTCATTTCCAGATTAGCAACAAGAAAAATAAATTTGAACTTCCATAATACATATTGGATGAAGGCCATACAGGTGTTAAAGAAATGTCAAAATCAACAGAGCTCTTTATGACTTGCAGAAAAACAATACCTTGATTTCACAAAACATGAAACATACTGATAATAACTTAAAAAAATTAGAATTAGCTTGTGTTACAAGAATTCTAGCCCTTTTCTAGCAAAGATCTTAGCAAAAAAATTCTGTTCATTCTGTACATACAATGATTTAAATGCAAATAGAATAAAGCCAATGTTCCTGGTATCTAGAGAAGAAAAGAAGACCCCTTTTGAAGCATTTTGCCCATTCACAAAACTGGACTCTAACCAAATGTACCATAGTCAACACCAGCTTTGCTATAGCTTGACCTTTAATCATAAACCTCATGCGAAAGGTTTTTTCTAAAAAATTCATTACTATAATATCTGGATAATTTCATTTGTATAAAGATTCAATATAAATTTAAGTGTCAAAAATTAAAAGTAATTAAAAGTAAAAGCAGAGCTTAGTGACTCTGAGGTTATTCCACTACTCATTCTGACCCAGCCTCCTCCTAAATCACCTTGGCTTACTATTTCTTCAAGTCCATTGCATCACATCCACTTTTCACTCTCTATTCTTACACAGAACTCCTATGTTGGCATGGATCTGAAAGCTACTAAAATAGAATTCTTGTCTGCTATTTTACTTAACTCTCCAAGCTGAACAGCTCATTTGGGTTTCCCATCTTTGCCCCTGTAAGTTCAGAGCCCCTTTCTCTTAGAAGACAATGCACTGCTCAGCACCCCTGGTCTGATGCAGCAGCCCTTGTAACAGGAGGCACATCTGCAGTGGCTGGGGCTGGCAGTGCCCAGCTGAAATGAGTCTTGCAGTTGGCCACATTTCAAAGGGGGCTTTTAACCGGTGGGAGGAAATCTCACACTGTTAAGAAATGTGGCAGCCACTTGGAGGTGGTAGTGAGCAAAGGTTTTAATGAAAGTAACGTTTTAAAAAAATCTAATTATGATAACAAAATTGCAAAGCGAAAGCTGCTGGACACCTATGAAATGCGCTATAAAAGCAGATGCCATTTTCAAAATAATTTCATTGCTAGGGCAGAGGCATAGCTGCTAATCTGGCTTATTCCATTTTCAGTAAACAGTGCACAAAGTTGGCTATAAATGGTCTCTTCAGCAGAACAGACTGAACGTATGAAAAATTCTTCATTATAAACATTTACAGCCCACACGTGTCATTGATATCATTTGACCACTCAACCTAGAGGATTTATTTGTTTTGGCAAAATTGGCAGCAAACATCCCTAAATGGCATGCAAATTTAATGCACAGTTCAGCTGACAGCTAAAAGGCTCTTTCAGGGACTTTCATACATTTTCCACTTATGTTACAGATGGTGGACAGCAAATACATAGTAAATAGTCAAAATTATTTCACAAGTGTAGTATTCTAATTTCACAATTTTTATATATTATAATTTTTATATATTTGTCAATATTACAAGACTGGCTTTAAGACTTTCTTTTCTGGCAAAATATACAAAGTTAACAAACCAGATTAGGTAACAAAATCAAGTATGTGAGAAATCTAGACAAATTAACAACTGTTTAATATTTTTCAGACTAACTGCAAACCAGATTCTACCAAATTCCTTGTACAGGTTTGATAACTTAAGCCTCTAGTACCTGCCTGCTGACAGAAGAGGTTTAAGTTACAGGTCATAAATTATTGTCAAATACCTCCATTTAATAGTCACTGAAGTGAAATTCAATGCATGTAAGTACCTGAGACATAATGTTGGCTAGCACCAGCCGGATGACACCTGATCTATATCTTCTTAAATTCAGGGTAAGTTTTGCATTGATTTTAATGGGAGTTTGATCAGAATTATGGTCTATATTCCTCTGTAGAGACTGCCTATGGCACTGACGTTGGCCAGCCTACAGAGTCCTCTTAGCTTTATCAGCACTACAGGATGCTATGACCATTCAGAACAGACTGGCTGCATGAAACCAGCCCATTAGGAAGGGTTCCTTGCCTTCACCAGGTCCTAAGGCACACCCAGGAGCTGTGCTGGCTGGCCAGGCAGGAGCTGTGCCAGGGAATGTTTAACAGTACAGGCAGCTGAGCTTCAGTGTTGCTGCTCCATTTACTAGCACTGATGTAGCCACTGTGCCAGCCACCACAGAAGGCACTGTGCACTGGTCAAACACAAGGCAAGCCTCTCCACTTCTTTGCAGTTAATTCCACACTGATTAAATTGCCTATTGATTTTGCTAATATTTGAGGACAGCTGGGCCACTGGCTGACATTGAAGTAATTTCCCTTTTGTTTTTTACATATATTTAAACCCATGTTGTAGATGTTAAACTTTTTCTGCATCATACAAAGTCTGTATAAAGTACAAATTTCCCTTAGATCATAAAGCTCTGAATCTTTCTAATAATGTAATTCTTGTTTCCTATTTTTTAAAATACAAAAGGCTAGGAAAGCATGCTTATGCCAAATACTATTACTACTCAAGTGCTATGCAAGAACATTTCCCATGATTCCCATAAAAGCTGTACACTAGTCTCTGTCCTTACCTGCATATTCTCCTGAATTTTCTGCATAGTGACCATAATTTTTTAATCTTTTGATCGGCAAAAAAGTGTTGACTCCTATCTTAGTAACAAGCTATGCTTGTGCCCTGAATTTTTAGAATGTGTGACCAACATACCCTGTAAAATATGCTTAGATACACTGTAAGAAACTTGTAGAAACTTGCAGGTCAGCTGCTCTTGAACAATTCAATTTACTGTAATAATCTGCAAATAAGAAGTGGAGCTTTTCTCCATTTACACAATGCTGCCAACAAAAATACCAGGCTACTCAGAAGTGCAGAAAAAAAAGAGGTGTTACTTCATCTGGGAATAGAAACCGATCCCTTTTGATGTGAATTGCACCTTCTTACATGCATATCACTACATATTACACCTGTGACTGTTTAACTGTCATCATCTAAAATCACATTAGTGAAAACAGACTTCAATAAGTAGCATACTGAAATCATTAATAAACCATTAGTTGTTTCTCACACAGTCATTTAGAAAGTTGCTGATATTACCACATTTTCATTAGTAAAATTCCCTTTTGTTGTAAAGGGAATGCTTGCTCCCTTTGTTATTTAAAGTAATATAGGACTATCAAAATTTCTTTAAGTGAAATTACAGCTTCAATGATTTTATTTCTTTAATTATAAATGATTTAAAGTCCCTGTACATGACCCTTTACATCCTGTCTCTCTCCCAAAAGGATGAAACTTCCCCGTCATCCTTCAACAGTAGGTTGAACTCTCTTTTGAGTAAATAGGTCCAGTGCCTGGCCAGAATAACCTACATACAGCAGCTTGGCCACCTCTGCAAGCTTAGCCCCTTTGTGAACACTGACAGAAGTTCTAGAAACTGATTTTTCTCTTCTAAGCCAGTTTGCCACAAAAAAAAGAGCGTGTACATACCCAACATAAGCACAACATGTCTCTCTCTCATTTGCTGCCTTCTCACACTGCTACCATGCTATAAAGAGAAATTCATAAAAATGATAATTCAAATGTGACTACACTCAGCTTTGCTTAAAAACTGAGAAGATCGAGTCCTTAACTTGTTTCCATTAAAATGCCATGGATTTCTGCAAAACAGAGACAGGTTAGTCACTGTTTATCACTAAATACCACAGCTTTGCACAGGAAAATAGAGTGTGAATTAAAATGTTGAACTGCTTATCTGATTGTCTATTTGCATTGTAGGAAGAACTTACTTTATTGACTGGAAGAGTATTTTTCACATTGAAGTAGAATCCAAAGTAAACCATGTTAAAAACCCCGTGACGGCCCAGCGTTGCAGTGAGGCCTTTGTTGAGTCCTTGGAAGCCCAGACCACCGGTTCTAATGATCTGCTGAGCTTGAACAAAGCTAGATGGTTGCTACACAAGTTAAGCAAAAGAAGGAAGAGATCATCTTTACCAAAAGAAAAAACAATAAACATAGCATCATTTCCATCATATTGACAAACACAGTGTTGCCAATTCTCGTAATTTTATATTAAGTATCACCACATTTGTTATTTTCCCTTTCCTGTGACCCTATAAAAATCTCAACTTAAATTAAAAAAAGATTTCTCATTTTTCTGATTGCAGAATAAGATGAAAGCAGGACTTGAGTACTGTAAAAAATTTCCATTTCATAAAAGCCAAAAGAGAAGAAACCGCCTCCTATCAGGCAGAATCTGCCTGACTACATGCACCTTTGATCTTTTTTTTTAATATACTGTGATATTCAGAATTAGCTATTCCCCTTCTGAATATTTTACATTTTTTTAGCAACATTGTAGAAACATTACTTTCAAAAAGTTGTTGAATAGAGTTTGGCTTTCTCCAAAGCATAAAGCCAAAAAAACCTCATAAAGCCATAAACCTCTGGGTAACCAAATCTATAATTAGAAAGGCAAAACATGACTTCCACTAGGAGGTTCAAACATGAAAATATAGAAGAATTTTGACTACACCACCGTGAATACCACTAATTTCAATACAATTATTTGTTTAATAGCTTTCCATTTCAAATACCATTGTGGTAGATCAACAGCATCAGCCAAATGATGCTACTATATCTGACACAGCAGATGACTTATGTAGGTGACTGAAAAGTTTAATCTTTAATACAAAGTTTCACTCTGTTTTTCATATTTCATAACTAATATTATCCTGTTAATGCTCTGCATATATTTTACTAGAGCTTTCTTTTCCATCTACCCCCAAGAATTCAAGTCAGAATCTATTCTGAAATGGAGATACTAAACATGGATACTAGCAATAACATCCTTTTTTGGGCTCCAAAAATGGACATTAGATCTTTAAGAAATAATACAGCAACCTTCAATATCAAGGTATCCCTTGGTATCCCTTTTCTTGAATATGGATTGACTCATGACTCAGAGGGGAAGCCTGTCACTTGCTGAACAC
This sequence comes from Phainopepla nitens, assembly GCA_013400175.1. Taxonomy (NCBI): domain Eukaryota; kingdom Metazoa; phylum Chordata; class Aves; order Passeriformes; family Bombycillidae; genus Phainopepla; species Phainopepla nitens. The sequence continues at coordinate 130,626 of VXBQ01007877.1, forward strand.
CTGAGATGGGATTAATAAGTCCAAATATAGACACCTGCAATGTCTACACCTGACTTCCCTTTTCAGTCCTTTAGTAACAAAGAGGATTCTCTTTGGCAACGCTTCTCTTTTACCAAATGAGGTGTCATCATGTCAACTGATCGAGCCATAGAAGGTCTGAGGTTCATCACTGATGATGGAAGGACCTTAGAGAGTGGAATTTATTGTACAAACATCTGGAGCTAATGCACTTCACACAGCTGTTGACTTTCACTTAGTATAGACCTACTCAGTGGAATCTGGAGGAAGATTCTTCTCATCATAAAGCAGAAAATTGTATTTGTTTAATTAATCATAACTCTTATGTCAGGTGAGATTTTAATCATCATCACACCAGCTTCTATAGCCATTGAGTTATTCAGGGCTACAGGGAAAGAGAAAAAAAAAAAAAAAAAAAAGGAAAACCAAACAGCATGGTGTTGGGCTTCTTGCAGTTTACCTTAACAAAAAGCCACCATTACTTTTACCCACAGCAATCCACATTTCAAAAGGGCTGATACGTGATTTACAGTGGCCTTCCTCTTTAAATCTATCAGCCCTCGAAAGATGATCTGCTACCACAGAACAATTCAGCTGTCACTGCAGGGTGTGAATATTTGCTTTGGGGGTGTGCTGGAGTCTGGGTGTGAGTGTATGTGTTCATGCTCTTCCTTGTTCCTTTTAAACAAGATATATTTATTATTTCTATACAATAGTCAAAGAAATATGTGAACTGCATTAGGTTTCATCATGTAGTATGAAAGCTCCACAATGGGATAGGTACACACTTTACTTAAACCTTTTAGAAAAACAGTGCATGGTAATGCCTTATGCTGTATAATATAACCTCTGGACATGCTTCATCCAACGGGCTTGAGTTCACATTCTTTATTGTGGAATGTTCTTTAACATTTTCTTAATGAGAGCTTGATGTCAAGGTATAAAGTCACTGGAGTTTTTTCTAATTTACAGCAAATTTTGAAGTTCTAGCACTTTAAAAAGATATATTAAAAATTAACACATCTGTGATATAAGAATCTTTGTGATTTAAGAACTTAATTTCCCTTGGATTTTTTTCCCTAGAGCAGTAGTTAATATTTTCAGTGTAAACTAGGTTTCTAGGAGAGTCCAAATACCATTCTGTCACAATTTTATTCATTTGATAGTATACTATTATTTGTATTTTGTGAAATTTTGCATTTAAATTAAATTAGAGAACATTCACCTGAACAAAAACAATTTCGAATGCTTTTGGACAGCTACAGTTTGATTATTACTAGAGTATTCTGAAAGTCACCAAGGAAGAGAAACTATAACTAAAGGAAGTAATTAGCTAAAATTTACAGACAAAACCACCCCAGACTTTGTTATAAATTTTTCAGTAGAGAAAAAATTCGAAGTATGAAGTGCAAGGATACATTGGTCTTCTGCAACTTTACAAGGAAAGTTTGTTCAAAATGTAGCAGTGGCTTGTTTATGCTTAAAAGCAGAGGGTTTTTTAAGCTAGGATAATTACATCTTCACAACTGTGAAGCAGAAAGATCCAGAAAAATCTGCTTAGTTGACTATTGCTGGAGCAGTAATAGTTCATAATTTTTATGACATCATCTTCTTGAGAGACAGATCCTCTCACACATTTCTTTTTCTTACTTTCAGTCTCTCTCCTTCCAGGATCCTAAACATTTTACTCCTGCTCTGCATTATTTATCTGTTTAGTGGCTTTGCTGCCCAACTTTAAAAAAGTGTCTAGGCTGTAGACTTGCAGAAAATAACATGTCTTTCATATGCATTAACAATCAAAAAGGAGTTTACCAAACATTTTAAAATTTATTCTGGAAGAAAATGCTTTTCTGGATGAGTTATAGAGTAGGTACCAGTTACTCTATGACATTTGGAAATCAGCAGCTGTGTTTCTCCAGAGTGTACCTGAGGAGCTTGGCCCAAACAGATTATTTAAATGGCCAGGTCATACATCTCTTTACTTCACATCTCTTTACTGTGTGTCCCCCAAACATGGTCAGTTTGTGCAGATGAGGGCTACAAGGCAGGCAAGTATTAACTCGGTCAAAATTTAATAGCAGAATATGCAAAAATCATGTCCCACCAGGGATTCAGCCAACCTTTTCATGTGATGCTTATGTGATTTGGCACTTCTACCATGGTACAGCTGATTTCTCAAAAGATTTTGAAAAAGATGATTTGAAAATTGTTATTTTTATTCAACGAGAAAAGAAAAAAGAAACTGTATTACTGCCTTCCTTCAGTTTATCTTGCAACACTTTCTGCATTAAAATTAATAGAAGCTAGTGCATTCCTGAGAACACTTGATTTTCATGAATCACTGTTTTCCAGTTTAATCTTTTTCCCCTTTCAGCAGTACTCAGAATCGTGGACAATGTTTCACACAATGACTTCTTTGGATGAAACAATATTTGAAAAACAAAACTCTGAAGTGAAGCAAGAATTTTTATTATCAATGTACTTATTATATAACAGTTTTTCAGTCTGTCCTAATAAAAGTGAAGTCTTGTAAGTAATTTCACCCAAGAAACAGTATAAAATGCAGCAACTGGACTCTGTCTAGGGCACAGGGCTGTGGTGTTTTATGGTAACCTTTGGTGCTCACTTGAAATCTGGAGCTTGCTGGGGTAAATGTGCTGCGTACAAGGGGCTCAGGTGTGTACTCCTGGATTACAATTCCTCACAGGGCTAGGTTGCTGGCTGCTCGGGAGGGATGAAGGTGTGTTTCGGGCACAGAATATTTACAGTGGAGATGCTGATGCCTCTGACAATACTGCATGCATCTCTGCATATCTGAAGGCATTGTCTACTGGGTCTCTTCTGTTTCTGTCCACCTTGTGGGCAAATCATTTGTATCCACCAATATATTATAGACATTGTGCTCTAAATATGAACCTTGAAGTGCATTATGCCCAAAAAGGTGGAAAAACGAGAATGAAGCAGTTTTCCTACCTCTGTGAAGGCGTTCTGATTGGTCTGTAAGGTAACCTTCACTACTTCAAACGGGTTAACCACAACTGCCTCTGTCAAGCCAGATCCCAAGCCAGCAACTGCAAATGCCTAGGAAAGTTAAAATGAAAATTAAATATTAAGGAGTAATACTTCCTCAAGATCAGATTGTGAAACTGAGGGATACAATGCAAACTGCAATACTACAGTAATGCAGCAGTATTCTACTGCTAAACAACTTTAGCCCTTGATTAGATGCTGACAGTTCATGAAGACAATATGACAATAGCCATAAACTGTACTCCAAAACAATCGAAACAAAATGTCAGAGCACTCCGTGTCCATGTATTCTTTTTTCAGCTGGAAGGGAAAATGTGGTACCAAATTATTACACAAACATGGAAAAAGTGGAAAAAGAATGTCCTCATGTTATCTTCGGGTGGACTCCGAATAATGACACAAATGTAACTGTAGTTATGCAGCACTGGAAAAAATAAAACCTCTGAACTGAGGATTAAACACGTAACACTAACATATCAACCTAAAAATACATGCAAAACCTAAAATAGTTCAGTACTTAAGCAAATTGCACAAGTAGAATGTTCACCTAGTAGTTAACAATCCTAGAAAGGTTTATATGGGAATGAGCGGCACACAGGGAAATGTCAGCATTTCTTGCAAGGATGAATTAACTCCATTTACTTAGAAGCTGGTGGCATTTCAGTCATAGATATGGAAATATTCACTGCTTTGCATTCCATTATGGCACAGCATTTTAAGATACATTAATTTGTTTTTAACAAAAAATAGTATTAAAATATTTAGGTCAACTGAGAAAAATCAGAGGGGTTAAATTTAATAATCACTTTACACATTTATTGCCTTCACTTAACATCCCCAAACTCTCTCAGTGCTGAAAAAAAGTCCCAGGACCAAAATACATTATAATGAGTACATTTGCTGAAATTCAAAGAAACCAATCATAAGGGAAAAAAACAATAGTGAGAAACAACTTACTTAACACAGAGGGATTTGAGCAGGGACTCCTGAGAGCTCGAGAAAGAGAGGAATGGAAAGTTAGAAGGCTAGTGGCAAACTACAGTCTTACTGCTTTTGGAGAAGATTGTGTTACCAACAAATGGTTTTTCCAGTAAGATGGGAACATTTCATCACCAACCATGAGGCTGAAGCTAATGTAGGTGCTAATGTATGCATCTGTCTTTTAATAATAAATATTAGCTTGATATGAGGTCTGTTGAAGTACCTAGAAACATTCTGCATGGCTTAGATCAGAATCCCTCTCAGTCTCCTTTTTCCCTCTCTACCTTAGGACCAAAAATCCCTTTATAGTAACAGTACTGCACCAAAAATGTGAGAGGTTTCTGATTGTTCTAAGCATTGCTGTATCTGTTCTAGGAACCAGAGCAGCTTTTGGGCAGCTATTGCATGTTTACAAGTTTTCAACCTATTTTTATTCCCCCCCAAAAAAGTGCTGGGGTACCACAGAACCTTCCGCTCTGTTCTTTCCACTCGCTAGAGTACAAGTATCAGTCTATCTATATACACCTAAAGATGAGAACTGCTGGAAAACATAAGATAAAATAGGAGAGACTGCAAACAGCTACAAGGCCAGTGGAATAATTAAGAGGAAGAAGAAACCTGCTTTAACTTACTTAACAGAATTCCATGACTATTCATTCACTGCAATTAAAGGGAGATGTAAATGCAAACAATACTCTTTAAAAGAGATTTGAAATTACCAAAGCCTTTATAGCACAGCCTTAAAAAGATCAATTGATTCCTAAAGTTGTGATGTCATCATTGTGAAAAATAGATATTTACTATGATTTACATTCTTACACCATAGGAAGCAGTAATTCTTATAAAAAGTATTTTACTCCTAATGCACAATAGCAGAATTAAGATCTACATGTGAGAATGCAGATTACACCTGCAAGCTACATCATAGCATTAAAACATTTCTGTGTGTATGTATGCCCTGCATTTTGTTTTTAAATCAGTTATTTCTTGAGATGAATTCCTAACTCCACTGCTGGATGAGAGTTTTGCCATTTGTTTCAAAGGAAGTAACAATTTCTTATCAATAACTTATGTTTCTTTTATAAAGCTTTTCAGATAAGACTGAGATCTGGATTTTTGTTATAGTTGTACTATGCCTTGCAGAATAGCACTTTGAGGCTGAACTGTTAAACTAGACACTATGACATAAATAAATAAATATTGATAATCAACTTTTTTTTGTTATTTTGTAAGAATGAAGAATGACAAGCTGTATACAGACTCTTCCATGATGGCTGTCATTATCCATGTTAATGAATGTTATGACTTTGTAGGGAATTATTTTGAGGAAATTCGATATAAAACATTATTTATCAATTTTGATAAATTCTTATTGATGTTTTCAGGGGACAAGTCTGTTTTGGAAAACTCTGGATTGAGTTGGACCCTTTAATTTTGAGCTTCTTCTATGGGAGGAAGCAGATGAGACAGACTGCTCAGCAGACACACACTACATTAGAACACGAAGTTCTCTACCCATACATACCAGTCCTGGTGGCAAAGACACGTGTCCCAGGAGCTTCTTGTACTGTTCGAAGGTAAAAAACTGTGAATAGAAGTTAGATTGAAATTGAATTGAAAAAATTATTAGTTACTTATGCAAATTAGTAAAAAGCAGACTACAATGGAGTTTAACTACCTCATATCCTGAGCAGCTGCATGCAGTTCTGCAAAATAAACATAAGCCACTTTTATTTCACACTCTCTGTAGCAGTGTGAGATGTGCAAGTGTAGACAATCAGGCTTCAGAACTGATTTATTAGTGTGTCATGCATAATTGCAGCATAAATGCAATTCACGTAATGCTTTATCTAAGAGTTTACTTACATCAGATAGGACATATTTTAAATTTATAAACTTTTCCTCTGGCATTAACTTCCATATACTAGTTTAAATATACTAGCAGATACTACAATTTTCCCAGGAAATCACCTCCACATCCTTAATGTAATGTGCTGTAATCTTTTTTGCATTTCTCAAACTCTATTCAGCTTCTCATCAGAGAGATATAATTGTGGATTTTAAAGATGGAAAGTCTGTCATTTTTATAATCTACTGTCAACAAGCACATTTATTTTTCTGTTCTCTCTTTACAAATAAATCTTTCAGTCAATTGTCTGCTTTCAAACAGTGGTGCTTCAAAGTTCTGAGCATCTGCAATTCCTTAGAGGATGTCTTGAAAGCTGTACTCTTGGGTGTTTGAATTTCAAGAAAAAAAGAAGATCAGCCTCACCTGCACCAACATGGTGAAAGGCAACCATTTGCAAATGGCTCACTTTGCAACCTACCATTTTTTGACACCCAAACCCATTAAATTTAAGAATACCTTCTGTGAATTCTTATAAAAATCAAAGCATAATAAGTGAATGGATTTTTTTCTTCCAAGAAGAAGGTTTAGAATAACTCTGACTGCACTGAAGTCAGTAGGAAGCTTCCTGTTGGCATAGGCAAACAGACTTTCCCTGCCTAGCTCCTTGTCTGTAGACACAAAGTTTAAAATGCATAGGTCAAGACATACTTTAAAGAAAGGGTCTATGTGACATTTTACAAATTATTGGGAAGATGCCCTCTGAAATACAGCACACAATCTAGGCCACTATTTAGAAAACAACAATTCAGACTACATCACATTCAAAACAGGGCTACCAGGACCATTAAGGAGAACTTTGAGATTATTTTAAGAATGAAGACTGAGGAGAATAAATGCTTTCCTTGTTTGGTTTAGCAAAAGAGACGCTGCAAGAGAATGAAGAACAAGGAAGATATGTAACATCAAGAAATTAGGTGTAAAAGCAAAATACACTTGTAAGTAGAATGTGGTTGGAGATTTGATGAAGCTTTCTTGCTTCATCAAGAGTAGAGTCCTGAAATAGCCTTCCAATAGGAACAATGGGGGGAAAACTTTATGACTTGTAGGGGAGAGTTTGTAGGGACAAGTTCATGAAAAGAGATTATAAACAAACCCCATAGTGTCTTAAATTCATATTCTGCAAACATTTTGCTGAAGTCACTGAAAAAGCAGTCCAGTTGCTATCACATAAGACAGATCTGAGGGTAGCAAAAATGATTTAGCATGAGGATGGCAGAACTTGCAGACTAAAAAGAGCAGACATCTAAATTCCGAGAAAAAACAAAAATATTGGAGGTGTTATTCCACATAATTTTCACACATGGAACAACACAAGTCCCCTAACCACAGCTCACTAGTCTAAGAAATATTCACGTCTTTGCATACAAAATAAAGTGGCTTTTACACAGCATACCTGGTACGATGGGAACAAAGAAAAAAACCTGTCACAGTTCCACCAAGACTGCATCAGTGCAGGTTAATACCTCCTAGTACAAGAGCTGTCACATCCCAGTCTAGCAAAAGTAAATAGCCAGAACTTCTAACTTTCCTGTCTGCTTTCCAGTGTTGACCTGTAACATTTGATTAGTTCAGAGCAGGGTGGTTGAAATGAAGGTGGGATCCTTGGAAAGTTTGTGAATTTTGTGACCACAGAAGAGGCTATAATCCCTCCACACAACATCTACCCACGCATGAGACAATCAAAGTGTTTCACCTCGAGAGGAAAGCAAAGCAACGAGGCCAGTGGAGACGTGGGAATCGTAAGAGATGTAAGGGAATACAGTTTTTAAGACAAGACCGAAAGACTGTGTGGCCTGTGCTGAGTCTCAGCCAAAGAAGACAAGCTCTGTCCTTCACGATTCAGTACTGCAGACTGATCAGAACAAAACAGCTATTCCAGAAACCACGTCTACAGGAATGTAAGTAATAAGCACCACATTTTCATTTGAACTTGTTTAGAACCTCGTCCTATGGCAAAGTCAATAAAATTTTTCAGTCAAAACAGGCTTCAAATGAAAAGTCACCGGAATCATACCAAAACCATCAGAGAATTGGGTGCTAATGTGTTACTAATGCCACTGTTTTAAAGCAAGAAGGAATATGTATACATAATGCAAAATCAGGTTGTTAAATTCTGAAAACTGATGGGCTGATACTCTGGTCACTAGATGGATATTTTTTAATATCCTCACTTGGGATTATTATATAATTTTGCAGAAAAGGTCCTAGAACTGGGACCCGGATTTTAACGACCCTCCAAAGAGTGTACAGATTGAACATTAATCTTGTAAGCATCTTGCAAATATGTTTAAAATTTTTGCATTGGCCTTGAAAAAACCAAAAAAGATAGAAGTGTTACTTAAACTCTAGCTCTATCTTTTTGGACAACTGAAGGTATAAAAGAGGTAAAAGTCTGACAAAGTGGGAGGGTAAGCTGCTTCACTGAACTAAGTTAATTTCTTACAGTGATAAAATTTGCTTTATTCTCTCTCCAGCATCTTTCTAGTCATTGTTAACCTCTTAACCTTTAATGGAATTTCTGGTATTCCCTAATGTTTTCCATAGTGTTACAGATCTGTAAAATAGTTGTAATAAAGGCAGAATTACATTACCTAGCAATTTTTTTTGTCTTTAAAATGTTACCTTAAAAATCAATAGCTTCCTAGAGTCATAAATAAAATAACTACTTAATAGTAACTATGCTTCAAATAATTTTTAAAAGAAAAAAATCAATAGCAATAAAATTTAATATGAATGTTTCTGGGTGTACTAGAGTGGCTAGCATACATTCAATTTTGCAAAAAAAAAAAAAGGTTTCATACTGTATCATATGACTTTATATAATGTATGTCCACCCAAAATGTTTTTAAAAACACAGCATAATTGGTCTTTTCCTCTACAGTTGCATTAAGTTAATAGCTTTGTATTTTTGTAATTTCTTAGAATAAACGTATTTAAAACATGCTTTTGTGTATATAATAACCAATATCATCCATCTGGCAAAGATACACTTTAATTGAAGTTACACAGAAAATAGCCAAAGTACTTACCAGATGTCTCAATAACTCTAAGATAAAAATATATGCTTGAAACAAGATGTCTGGGAAAACATGAGCAATATAAATTTGCCCCAAAAGTTCATCTGTTAACCATTGTATTGGCATCATCATTTCTTTCCTCCAAGTTCAATCTAACAGAAAGTTATAAACTTTGACTTTTCATCTTCCAGAAATACCAGCTTTCTTTTTAGAAGGGAAATAAAAAGAGAGAAAAAAAAGAAATAGCAAGACAGACATGAGAACACAATTGACTAAAAATGAAGCTGTATCTTCAACACAACTGAAAAATTGGGGCTAAACAATTTCAATTAAATAGCTTTATTTTTACTTGCAAAACCACATACCAGATAAACAGAATGTTCCAATAGCACAAGTACATTTCTTCTTAGTATAAAATCTCCCTCGTCTATGCTCTACACACTTTTATGACACTATAACAAGAAGCTCTCAAAAAAGTTCATTAAGAACATAAAAAAAAGCTACCGGAACGTAGAAAATGTCTCGTATCCTTTTAAGCTTTCTTAAATCTCAGAATCATTGGCCTGAAGTAGTCTTCCTCTAAATCTCACTAGTCTTTTAGGCAATGGAGAAGGGACAGCTTGAGGCTTGTTTAAATGAGGAAAACTATCACAGGAATAAAGGTTGGAGAGTGGGCCAAAGGAAGCAATGGCTTTTCCTCTGGGGTCATAGCCAAATAAGGTTAGTGGAAATTTGAGATAGGCTGGATTCTCTTCAGGTCAAAGCATAGGTACAAATTCCACTTTGGATGTTAAAAATTGTACTGGCATATGACATCTCACATTGAATTGTTTCATTATACAGGTTCTTACAAAGATATTATTATTCACTCCTGTTCTATCACTGAATTATTCTAATGTAGAATACAGCTGATGTCTCAAGGTAACTTAAAGTCATCCTGATGTCCTTGGAACAGCAGTAAATTTAAAGGAATAGTGTAAATAATAAAATAATTAAACAATTTAATTAAAGCCCTCATGTGTTTAGCATTTAAGTTTGATTCTCATGTTTGCAGAACACTCAGCTCTCACATAAATGTCCAAGAACTAGGTTGAAAGCATCCCACTAAGAGAGGACAAGTAAGACATTAAAGGAGCTATGAGCTTATGATGTACAAGAGTTTGAGAGAACTGAGTCTGTTAAGCCTGGAGACAAGAAAGCTAAGGGGATTGCAGTTCTGTCTTCCACCATCCAAAATTAATACAGAAGAGAGTCAGACTTCCTCAGAGGCCGACAACAGAAGCATGAGAGGCAGCACATAAAGGTTGCAACAAGAGGATTTGGACTGAATATAAGCAAAATTCTTCACAGTAAAACAGTTAAGGACTGGAGGAGGAGCACAGAGAGGTTGCAGTCTCCATCCTTTAAGATTTCAGAACTCAACTGGACAAGGCATCAGAACAATCTGATCTAACCATGAAGTCAGCTCAGCTTTGATCAGAGATCCCTCCCAACTTAACATCTTTGTATGATTCTATAATTATACTAAATATAATGGGGTTTAAGCCAATTTAATCAATTTGAGTAAAGGAAATTGATTGGAAGTTTATGAATGACTCAAATTGGCAGGAGAAATCAAACTCGAGTTACTATTTTAACTAAATACATGCTGGAGTCTAAAAAGCACAGTCAGATTTACTTTATCCTGTTTCAAATGAAATTAAATGGAGAGACAGAGGAAATACAATATGAAGGAAAGGAGTTATGAGGAATCTTCTAAATATCATCCATCTATTCTTCACTGCCACTTTGCCATTAAATAGGACTTTAGTTTTCCTGGTTTTATTAAAAAATTTTGAGATAAGTGACATATGTCACTTGCATCTAAAATGTCAGTGCAAACAAGAAGATGACATTAACAGAACTCCTTTAGGATTCTGTTACAAGGTCACATCCTGTCACTTTATACAAATATTATTCCTCTGTAAAGGAATTGGAATGTGAATGATTAATTGCAGACTAAGGACCAGAATCATATGCAGCTTTTTTAGAAAGAAACAACAAAAAGAAAGAGAGGAAAATCAAGACATTCTGCATAATAACTGCTTTTAGACACATTTGGTGCAACTATGGAAACTTCAAAGTTCTGAAGTAAATGACTAAGAAACATTTGCTCCTAACACAATGGCTGCTTTCATAGATTTAGAACTTTAGGATGATGTGCTTAATAATAGGTTTTAATTAAAAAGGTGGAATGGCTCAACTGAAAAAATGGATGTATTGAAGTATTTTGCCTAGGAATGTTACTAAAATCCTATTCTACAAAACAAAATAAAGGATAATAAAAGAAAATCAGATTAGCATCTGACAGAAAGTACACTTTGATAGGCTAGCATCTATAACTGTAAGAGAGCTGGAGTAAAATGCTTTGCACAATGAGGAGTTATATCCATTACAATCTTCAATCTCTTAAAAAGTTAGAGGAAGGAGCAGGGTGCTCTTTGGAGCACAAGAAAACTCTGGGCAACACTTCAAACCTACTAAATAAGTACTTATTAGTGGCTTCTTTAATGGCTTATTGTGTTAATTTATTAAGCTGTTAGTTGTTTTGCAAGTTGCTAGGCATTTTCAGTAAAACAAAATATGCAAACCAGAGGCAATTATGAGGCTAAAATGTAACTTAAACTATTTTATTAATTCTGACAATATAAAATAATTGCAACTTTTTTTTTTTTCAGTAACATTTGATACACAGGTCAAAAATAGCTTAACATTTACAAGCCTTATCCTACACTTCTTAATCAAGGACAGTTTTTATTGTGCTATCAACAGGAAACTTTCCTCCTAGTAAAAATCGAGGATTAATATGCCAAATAAGTTTAAGATTCTAATCTCAGTCAGTGGGGGAGAAATAAAATGTTTTACAGCTGCCACTGTCCCTACACATGTTTTTAAGGGAGAAGCGTGGGGTTTTTACCTTCACTGCCCTTTTGGGTGTCTCAGCCAAGACAGGAGGAAGTATTCCTTTGTAGAAGCCAAGTAATCTATCAGAAAAAAAAAATATTTTTGTATGGATAAACAACATATCAATACCACACTGCCAATTCTATTTTCACTTTTGAGTAAAGCAACTAACCTCTCAGCATTTCCAGGCATACAGACAAATAATGATACTCTCTCCTTACTTGCTAAAAACTAATGTGCTACCAATTATATCATGTGCTGGTGAGATGATATAAAGAAATCAGCAATGAATATGTAAAAAGTCAATCAATTTTTTTTTCTGAAATACAAGAAATTATATCTAGTAGATGAGGAACATTCTTGATAATGAAAAAGAAGTATTATTTCATTGTCTGAATTTGCTTAGCACAGCAATGTTTACATTAAAATCTGAAATCACAAGAGTCAGAAAATACAGATTTGGAAAAAACTGTGAATTCAGCAAGTTGCATGCAAAAACACTGCTTGCTCATCTTCAGATGCTAGGTCAGACATATTTTGAACTTTAGTTTTAAACATGACCCAAAATGAATGAAGTTTTTTCCTTTTAGCAACTTAGTTTTAACTCTTGTTACCTATTCAGAAATCCATGACAGAGTGCATGTATTTCATCTTGGAAAAAACCATTTGGGCAGTATCTTGTCACTGTAAGTGTGTATTTATATATATATATATACAGCCTGCTACACGCCAGCACACATGGCATTTGCAGGCAGCCTGAGCTCTGCTTACAAAGCTATTATTATTCCCAGGATAATGCTGGGTCCTGGGAATGCTTTAAATGACAAACAGTTTTCAAAATCTCCAGGTGAGGTAGAAATAGACACAGTCCTTGTCTGCTAGGTGTGCACACTAACCTGGATAGTGCATGGTGAGAGTTCAGAAAGGGATCAAATGGAATCACCAAGAAGAACCACAGAGTGATCAAGGCTGGAAGGGACCTTTAAGATCACCCAGTCCAGCCATCAAGCCAGCACTATCACTGCTACCCCTAATCCACTAAACCACATCACTCAGCGGCAAACCCAGACCCCTCTGGACCACCTCCAGGGATGGTGACTCCACAACTTTTTTGGGCAAACTATTCCAATGTCTGACCACCCTAATGGTGAAAAAAGGTTTTTCAGTATCTAATTTGCATTGTCCGTGTCTTAGCTTAAGGTCATGAGTTACATTGTTAGCCAACAAGAATATATCCTATAATTTGTCCATCTTCAGAATGTATAAACATTTATTCAGGACTGTAAGAGGATTCTGTCTATACACACACAAAAAAATTACTTAAAGCAAAGCATTTGTGTTTTTTTAAAACGTTGAAAGGCGGTGATGTTGGAATGTGATGATTCACCTTTCTAAAGCAGCCTATAATTTGGAATATTTTTGCAGAGTATGTAAGAGACATGACATCAATAGATTCTCCTATAGTTAATCTCTACATTTCAAAAGGAAACAAAGAAATTCATATTCCCTACATGAATTTAAAATACTACAAATGCTATACAATTTTCCCCAACCTTCTTCAAATGCTTCTCTGGAGTTCTCTGCTTAGGGTTCTCCAATATAAATAAAATAATTTAGACTTTGTAAGATGCTCAGAGTTGGGCATATTGCTTACTCTGAAGAAAGCAATGCAGTCCATGACAAAAGGACACTTTGAGCATTTAATACAATGATGGTTTCATGACAAAACACTGAAAGATAGATTAAGGAATTCAGTTGTCATCAGATGTTTGTATTTCCCTAAAGTCTTACCTTCCAAACATAAATATACAAATATATATATATTATCTATAAATAAAAGATCTGGATATACCCATATATACCTATAGATACGGATATAACAATATAAATATACTGGATCCATACAATCATACAATCATAGAACGGTTTGGTTGGAAGGGACCTTAAAAATAATTTCATTTCAACCTTCCTGCCATAAGCAGGGAATCTTCTGCTAGACCAAGTGGCCCCATCGAGCCTGGTCTTGGTCTTTGTTCTTAGTCCTGGGCCCATTTTAGTCTTTAATGGTTCATACATATTCAGAGCATACTGCTGATTCAGCCAGCAATTGAAATGTCAAATAACTTAAAGAAGGTGATTCATACATTTTAATGTGAGTTCAAACTGAAACTGAGGTCCAGGTAGGATCAGCTACAAGAACACAGATCCCTGTAAACACTTTCTTCCTTTCAGTTCAGTCTAAACCCCTGCAAACATACCTACAACAGGCATCCTGCTTGCAATTTCTACTACTCCACATGATTGGAATTGGAAAATTAATGTCCTCCACTGCTTTACTCACTAGTGTAGCTCTCACTACAAAAAGTGAGACTCAGTCTTGGTCCGGATTTTTATTAGTAAGAGAAAGCAGAAAAAGCAGAAAAATATGCAGGGTACAGCAACAAATCAGCTTTAAAAACATGCAGTAGCATTATCCAGCCTTACACAGTACAACAGGTTCCCTTTCCAGGTTGCCTTTTTGTATATACAAAATGCATGCAGCTATTTGACATATAAACCTTGTAACATTTCCACAGTCTCTGAGGATCTCAGAGAAAACTTTTCAGAGAGAATGAGGAGAGGAAGGATATACTAGGAATTTGAGCAATACATCTGTCATCTTAGCAATCTTGTAAGGCAGGTAGTAGCTTCCAAAGAGCAATCCAGCATTAGTCAATTGCGAAATACCAGTGATTCAGGTCACCATTAGACCAGGCAGTGGATTATCTGAAAGTTCTAAAGAAATGGGAAATGAAAATAAGAAAAGCAATTATCCATTGCTTCTGAATCACAGAAAGGTTGAGGACGAAAGGGACCTCTTGAGATCATCTGACCCAACCCTTTGCTCAAGAAGGGCCACCTAGAGCCAATTGTCCAGGACTGTGTCCAGACAGCTTCTAAGTATCTTCAAAGGATGACTCCCTTTAAGGAAAGAGATCCCACAACTTCTCTGGGCAGCCTGTGCCAATACTCAATTACCCTCACGGTAAAATTGTGTTTCCTGATCTTCATTCCTCCTGATGTCCCCCCTTGTTCTTCACTTTGTGTCCATTGCCTCAGGCCCTGTCACTGAGCACCACTGAGAAGAGCTTGGCTTCATCATCTTTGCACCCTTCCTTTAGGTACTCCTGCACACTGACACCAAATTCTCCCTGAGCCTTCTCTCCTCCTGACAGTTCTGTCTCTCAGTCTTTTCTCCTATGAAAGATGCTCCAGTCCTTTAATCATTTTTGTGGTCCTTCAACTGAACTCTTTGTGTTATGTCCATGTCTCTCTAGTACTGAGGAGACCAGAATGACCCAGCACTCCAACTGTGGTCTAACCAGAGCTGAGTAGAGGAGAAGGAAGTAAACACCTTCCTTGACCTGCTGGCAACTAAAGCAGCCTGCTTCAGCAGCCCAGGATATCAGCAGTCCCTTCGGCTGCAGGCCATACTGCCAGCTCACGGCCAGCTTGGTGTCCATGAGGACCTACAGGTCTCATGGGGCAAATCTGCTTTCCAGCTGATTGGCCCCAAATATAATACTGATGTGTGGGATTATTCTTCCTCATGCACAGCAATTCACAATTCCCCTTGTTGAACTTCATGAGGTTCCTGTCAGACCATTTCTCCAGCATGTCGAAGTCCACCCGATTGGCAGTCCAACCCTCTGGTATACCAGGCACCCTCCCACATTTGTATCACCAGTAAACCTGCTGAGGGCTCACCCTGCCCCATCACTCAGAACATTAATGAAGATGCTGAACGGAGTTGGATTTAGTACTGACCACTTGGGTACACTGTTAGTTTCTGGCCTCCAGGTGGACTTTGTACCACTGACCACCACCCTCTGGGTCTGGCCATTCAGCCAGTTTTCAACCCACCTCAGTAAGTAACTACAGAAGCTTTCGACATCTTGTACCAAGCTCAACTTCAGGTAGGCTTTGACTTCCTTAACCAAGTCTCTGCATGCTCAGGCTGTCTCCAAACTCCTCTCATGTTATGTGTCCCTGCTTCCACCTTCTGTATACTTTCTTTTTTATGTTTGAGTTTTGCCAGGAGTTCCTTGCTCAAACACACAGGCCTCTTGGGATCTTTGCCTGACTTTCTGCATGCTGGCATGGACTTGACTGGAGGTGATCCTTTAATACTATGCAGGTTTCCTGGACCCCTCTTCTCTCCAGAGCCCTTTACCATGGAACTTTTCCAAGTAGACCCCTGAATAAGTGACAGTCTGTTCTCCTGAAGTCAAGGGCTGTGAACTTGCTTTTTGCCCTGCTTCCTCTCCTCAGGATCAGAACTCCACCACCTCATGGTCACAACAACCAAGGCTCACTTTGACCATCACACCAGTGAGGCTTTCTTCATTTTTGTGTTAGAGCTCCAATGGAACACTTCTCATTGACTCTTCCTCTTGTATCAAGAAGTTACCATTAATGCTATTGGATTGTTTATGGCCTGCAACATTCTCCCTCCAGGAAATAGGGTAGCTGAAGTCCCCATTAAGGATCAGGGTCTGCAAACATTGGGCTGCTTCTGGCTGTCTCTACAGGGCCCCATCTGCTTGTTCTTCCAGGTCAGATAGCCCATAGTAGATGCCTACCACCAAGTCACCCCTATCAGTCTGCTCTTTAATCCTTACCCATAAGCTCTCATCATTCAACCTCAGGCAGAGGTCCATGGACTCCAGCTGCTCCCTCCTTGTCTTCGTGGCCAGCCCTTCCTAAACAGTCTGTATCCCTCCACAGCAGCACTCACTCCATTCACTGCATCTCTGGATCCTGATGAGATCCTACCCCTGCAGCTGCACACAGATCTCCAACTCCTCATGTTCATGTCCCTGTTGTGTGCCCTGGTGTGCAGGCTCTTCAGAGAAACTTCCTCACTCACATGCAGATGCTTGAGGTGACCCCAGCTGAGCCCTGTTTTATTCATGTTGTGCTCCTAGTGGTTTACATCACCCCAGGTGCTTTGCTTGGCAGCCTCTCCATCGCTCCCTCAGAGCTGTGGTAACTCCTCCCTCCCTCAGGGCTCCTGCTTTAAAGCCCTCTTTACCAGGTCAGCCACTCTGCAGCAAAGATATGTGTGCAAAGATAGCACTCTGCACGTGATGTCAGGCTGATCTGCTTATTTTAAGGCTGACACTGAAGACTTTCTGCTGGAGGAACCTCTACTGTGAACCAGGAGAATCTGCAGAGCTGAGCAACTATATTCATGGCTCTACGAATCCCTAAAATGGGAAGGGATCTGTAAGTGGGTTTCACTGTTTTATTCCTCCTTCCTCTGTGGAAGAAAATCTCTTCATGGAAAACAGACAAGAAGGAGTTAAGGTCTATTCCTATGGAACACATTAAGTTTAGAAATCTAAAAACACATGAAACTTTGAGGATATACATCCATATATGCAATATGTAATTCAGTAAACATGGTAAGAACTAGATCAGTATTTAATTATGAGCTGTGGTTTAGGGTTTTTTTCCCTTCCTGATTTGAAATAGAAAAAAGGTTAGTAAGCACAGCCAGTGAGATGAAAGGAATAAATGAAAGGAGGAAGTAGAAGACAATCCCATCTCATCACTGCCTATTGTCAACTGACTGATTTTTTGCATAAAGTGTATTCGCTTTTAGAACCTCCTGTGCCTGAGGTGGAGGACAAGCAGCTGCCCCCAACTTTCACAAATAACATTTTACAAACTGTTCCCATAGTTATTTCAATCTTTGCAGAATGAATCATTTACTTAATTAAAAAAAACCTAGCATGATAGTAACAAAAACTTGACTGGCTTTGCCTGTCAAAAAGTACATACATGTACAATAATCTTATACTTCTGTTTTGCCTGGCCAATTGAGTTAGCCTATTTGTTCATAGAGAACAAAATTTTTCAAAGTAATCTAATGAACAGTGATGACATTTCACATTTGAGAGATATTATCACCTGGACTCAGGCATTCCTTCAGAAAACTGATGTTCAGAAAAATTATGAAACAGCAGCAACAGCAATCACTGCAGGGTCTGATAGAAGAAAGAGGAGATGACATCATATCCCTAGCTAGAGACACTGGAAAGAACAAATAAATTTCTAACAGAAACACAGCTACATCTTATTTTGTTTCAGCATCAAGGGTCTAAATGAACATCACCATTCAATTGTATTCTGGGCAAGAGCCCAAACTCATCTTTGCAGCAGTTGATTTTGAAACATTACAGTCAATCACAGCTTCTCAATTTGTTCTTGCAGGCTTTCCCTATCCTTCTGGTTTCCATTTCTTGTTTGGAAGCCTTGAGTCATTCACTCTGGCAAGACGACCAACCTAAATCAGTTATTTTCTCCGAATTATACTGAAATTGCGATCTTGCTTAGCTTGTTGTTTTCTTCCTCTGCCTTTCACATAATTTTCCCTTTAAGGATCTAATAAAGCTGATTGAAGGCATAAGCACAATATTCCCTTTCTTTTGTTGCTGTCAAACCCAAGGCATTTACCCACATTGTTTTATAATTGAAACAAAAAACCTCTTAGGTCCAATTCTGCTTTCATTACCTCTGCATTATCCCAAGTATAAATAAAAGACCTGGCTTTCATGACTACATCAGTTGCATGAAACAAATGCACAACTTTCAGATTTTACAAAATGTTTTATTTAAACAAAGGAAAGGAATTTTGAAGACATGATTGGAAAAAAGGTGGGAGCTGTTCAAAAAAAGGAAGAAAATATGTCTAAATATAATTAAATTTGTTTAAAATTTCATTTATATCAGGAAAAATATACCTTTCAATTTTATGCTATGCAGTATGTTGGGAATTTATTACTACCAGAAAATAAATAATTGGACACAGGGCAATATTAATTTAACATAACTATAGTGTGAAGTGATCTTCGTGTTGACCTAGCCGGATATTTAAAAGATTTTAAAATTCCCAAAAGTTTCAGAAAAACAAGCAAGTGCTTAGTGAAAGCAGGCACAAATTAGTACCGACCGCTGAGAAGAAGGGATTCGTATTTAGGCATTTATTTTGAGAGCTGCAAGCACCAGTTCACACATGTAGTCCCCCCTCAATCCCAGCATTTCCAACCATTTGCCCCGCTGAGGAGGTCTGCTATAGGGAAGGCTGAGTGTCATTCTGGGACAACTGGCACAGAGTTCAGCATACTTGAAAAGACATTAAAGGTTGGACACATTCACAGAAAATCAGGCTCGGACACTTCGTTGCTCTCCAAAAAGTACTGGTTTTTTCTTGCAAAGTATGTTATGTATATTATCCTACTGCAAATGTTAAACACACATCTCTACAGGAACCCTATATAAACCTATCTGTGACACAGTTAGCTAAGCTGGCTTCTGAATTTCTATTATGCAACTGTATTTCTTTATTTATTCTCTGTCTGCTATACAGATATCTGCCATTTTAGACACTGGTACTAAATACTAGGTCCTTATTTTCATAGCATATTTCACTTTCTTTTTTCTTTTTTTTTTTTTTTTAAGCTTTCATTGCAACACCTGAAAATTAAGAAAAAACATAAATATGTTTTGCAGCAAGTAAAACCTTATTCCATGTTACCCTGTGCCTGTAGTAACACTGTTACAGTACATGCTAAAAGAAGAACAAGCCTCCAGCTATAGGAATACTAGAAGCAGACCAATTAATGAAAGAAATCTGTCGAATAAGTTAGGACAACACACTGTATGAAAAGTGACTGGTTAAAAAGGAAGAGGCTGTCGGTGAAAGCTATTAAGATACTTCAGGAAAGTACTAACAGTGGAGAAGCTGGCTCAGAAGCAATCAGACTGGCCAAGAAATGGATTAATAATCAGCATCAATCCCCCTCACTTATTCAAAATGACAGTCATCACTGTATTTACTGCATGTGGGTCAGATTATGAAGTTATTATGATCCATCATCCATATGACTGTTATTCTTACTGAGAAATGAGTCTTTCTTCCCTGAGTTTTAATCACCTCTCAATCTCTTGGTCAAAACCTTTGCTAATTTTTTGGCTTTCTAAGCTGCACTCTGAATTTATATGAGTTACAGGATGCACCTAAATATAAATCCCTCAAGAAACTGAAAGACGAAACCTTTTCCTTCCTTGCTTGTATGCGTGGCAGTAAAAAGTGAGAGTTAAAAAGGGAATATTTGTTAAAATTTCTTTCTATCAAATGATGGTCTTTTATACTTTTTTGCTTTTATATACTATCTACATATTTCTCACATGCTTTTTGTCTTTTGCTATACCCAAGCAACTAAGAAAAAACAATCTAGGAAGGCGAAGGTGTAGCCTCGCATTGTAACACACAACACAGCCTCAACAGTTTCCCATGGGTGGGAAAAGGACATCTTGTTCTTGATTTTTGTCCCCAAGCATGATTACAAATCGGTTATTTAAGTGGTACATCGTTACTGTGTACTTCTTGTCTGATAGATTAACGTGAACTAAATTATACTGGATTTTTAAAAGTGTAGATAGGCTCACAGCTCTGCCCCTTACTCTTCAAGTGCTGAGGGCCTTGTGAAGCCGGGCTGGCACAGCTTCCAGGGAGTAATGGGGCTGCCTGCGGGCGTGCTGGGAGCTGGCAGGCAGTGAGGCAGGACCTTGCCAGCTGCAGCAGCACCTCTGTTGCAGCACCTCTGCTGCAGCACCTCTGCTGCTGCACCTCTGCTGCAGCACCTCTGCTGCAGCACCTCTGCTGCTCCCCTGCTGCTCCTCTGCTGCTGCTCCCCTGCTGCAACACCTTTGCTGCTCCCCTGCTGCTGCTCCCCTGCTGCAGCACCTCTGCTGCTGCTCCCCTATTGCAGCACCTCTGCTGCTGCTCCCCTGCTGCTGCTCCCCTGCTGCAGCACCTCCGCTGCTCCCCTGCTGCCAGCCCGGCAAAGCGCTTGCTCTGCAGGGCTCCCGCCACCGCCGCCTCTGCCTTCCGAGCACTTTCCTTCTGCTCTGGCCCCAACACCAATGAACAAAATACCAGTTTGGCCCGTGCTTCTGAGAAGCCTTAAGCTGGTCTGTTTGATGTATTTCCTGTTGAAATCAGTGCAAATGGCAGCGTTATTATCACTGGCAGCTGGTTTAGGCTCTTACAAAATTACCTGCATGTAATCACTAGCTGGGCTGTAGAATGGGTCTGCATGTCTCATTTCTTACAACTGACGGCATTTCTTCCCCCTAAGACTTTCCCTCTAGCTGCCCCTTTGTTTGCAAGAGGAACAAGCTACGGACATGCCAAAACAGCTTTGCCTAGAGCTTCTGAAACAGAAAAATTCTTCATTGCATTTTGGATTGTCAGGATTGGCAGAATGTTTCATTTGTTCAGAAGGAGTTTTAGTTGTTCAAACACTAGAAGAGAATTTATGGGTTTTTTTCCCCTTTTGCCAACAGTACTGCCGTAACTGGTACGACAGGAAGCAGTCACTGCTTTAAAGTAGCTCCACACCTATGTCTATTGAAGCTAAAGAATGCAAGAAAATTATTGTAAATTTTGATACCAGTGGGAGAAAAATAGATGTTTTGGGAGACGTGCTTAGGAATCTATATCTGACAATAAAAAATGAAAATCAAGAGAGGATAATTGGATGTGTTTTCTGGAGAAGACTGACAGCATTTCTCTGTGCTAAAATGATGCTGTGATTCATTAAATGAAAAGTCATGAGATGAGCAAAATTTCTGTGCTCATCCTGGGAATGTGTTCTACTTAAATTGGTTGTGACTTCATAAAAATACAACATTAGGTTGTTTTAATTCCATCATAAAAAATGCGGCTCAGGAAGGAAATTTTTGATTGCAAGTTAATGTTAGCCTTCATTGGAATAAGTCATACTCTTCAATATCCACATGCATAATCCCTAGGGAGTTATATGACGCCATGTATTCTTTCCCATCTGCTAGTTAAATATGAGATTCAAGAGGCTTTCAGTGTCATTATACAGATTAGTGACTCTCCCAGAGGAACCTAGGTTCATGATACAGTGAATAACTCACAATGAGATTCTGAAGACCAGCATTTAGAGATCATTCTGTATTTGTATGAGTTTTGCACCTGCAATTATTTGTGCTTGTAATTTAGGTTACTTAGATGTTTTTAACTTACAGATGCAATCAGCGATGTAGATACTTAAACTGAACTGAACTGCAGGCAACCAGAACTGCAGGTGCAAAATTTTGTCTGCAATTATTTGAATTCATAAACACATCCATCTCTCGAAGCCTAAAGTAAATCTAGGCCAGTAGTGGTTTTATATAGTATATTTAACAAACTAAAAAATCATGCATAATTTTCCCAATTTTCAAAAAAGCTCATGACTACCCTTTTCAGCATTAAAAAGAATAGGGTATCATTAAATATATACAAACATAAACGAAACAATTTGGTTTCATCTTTTACATCTTGACCTTTGGGGTGTTTTTCTTACTCCTTTTACAGTACCTGTAGCAGGAAAATAAGGAAAGATCCCTGATTTTGTAAGAGCAATACTGCTGACAGTTGCACCAGTAGAGAGCAAAAGTGCTATATACACTGAGATCAAAGTGTGCAGAATTTGTAGCACCGTTCAAGCAGTAAACAGCACCATGAACATGTACACATCCTGGCACTTGAACTTACACCTGGTAGGCAGCTGTGGCATCTAGACGTACCACGGGAGTAAAAGACATTACTACACAGATGTGTGAGGAAGCTTGTATGAGTGGCAACTACCTGCCTAAAGACAGACAAATACCTGTGTTTGTCATCAAATATGGATGCTCTTATATGGAAGTTATCAGAAAAGTTTTAAGTGCTTGGGAGCAAGAAAATAATTCCTTGAAAAGCACCGATTTCCTTCAGTTACAGCTACTGTCTCTAGGTACAGAGGCAGTGTCACAGATCTTTTCCTTCACTTTGCATGGCCATCATGCAGTGTGATACAGTGTGGGCACAGGTGTGAAACCCAGCTCCAGCCCCTTGTTCCAGACAGCTCATCCCAGCCCAGGTTACATTGCTTAAGAAAACTCTATCATATGAAGATCTGCATCACACACTGACAGTCATGGATGCAGGAGCAATGCACAAAAGGATACCTCCTACTCCTCATGCACCTGAAATATCATAAAAATACCATATGGGTTAACACATTTTCTTCAGTGTTACTCTCATCTAAGAACAAAAAGAGTTAACAGTTAATAAAAACTTAATCTCTTTTTTTTTTTAATCACAATACATTTTAAACATGAAAGGTCCCTTTTGAGTCAAGATGCAGCGATGTTTTCAAACAGATTTTACCTTCAGTAGAACAGATAGATAATCCCACACTACGATGAGATTTTGCTTGTCCTTGCACAACTTACAACATAAAGCATTATGATGTCATGTGATTACTTTGTAAGGTGACTAACCTTGACTTCGAGTTTTTCTAAGAGAAAATGGACCAGCAAGGTAAGGTCAAATGCTGAGAATTTAAAAAGATTTACCAAAAATTTACCAAAGGATTCCAAGAAAATTTTGACTGTTTAAGCATTAGAAAAAGATTTTTCAATGATTTGCACCAGGGATATACCTTTATGGTGAAAATCCTGCTACAAGATTGTGATGCAGAGTTACATAAATACGTAAATTGCTTCTGAGACCAAATCAACAGGCAAGGCAAATGTGTGATGAACAGTGTATAAGTTGCTGTCCTAAATATTATTAATTTCTAATTATCCTTATTGTTATTATTATTGCTTTTTATTATTCAGGGATCTAGTCTTGTTTTATGTAGGCTTGTCTTACCTGCCAACAGTGTCCTCATCTACATAGACATCTGTATAGAAACCTGACAGGTTTTTTTTCTTAAAAAGTAATGGAGTCCATTTCTTGGTGATGTGGCAGTTTGTACTGGATTATTTATTTTTTAAAAATGCTTGCAATGTGTTCTTTGAGCAGCAGACCTGCCTCAGCAGGTTTAACCTGAACATCTCTTTTGAAATGTTTTCTTTTTCTCAATATACTCTTCTGATCCAGCACTCTTCAAAACTTGAATTCTTCTGCAGAAAAGAAATTTTGCCACTTGGGCATTGAATAAACAAAATAAATGAACCCTCCCTCCTAAGTTACTTTTAAAAGCATAAAAGGTATTTTACCTTGAAAAAATGAACATATCGTTTCATATAGCAATTCAAGTAAACACGACACATGCTATTTTACAATCTACAGCATGATTTTTTTTTGTTTCAAAACTTTCTGCATTTTACGACTTAAAATAAAAGTACCTTTATAACCATCAACATGCCAAAAATAAACTAATTTTCCATCAAATTTGCTTTTCTTCTAGATCTCTAATTTTCTCTGAGTTTCCAAAAGAGAGTATTTTTCCCTTTGTAACTCACAAACATGCCATGAGGCTTGCCTGGTAACCAGTTCCGTGCTGGATCTAGGATTCAGACAGATTAGCCAGAGATTATCATTACACCTCTACAGCAGCATTGTCTGCCATGATCTCACATCAGTTGTGAGATCTCACACACAGTTGAGTGTAACTGCAATTTGCAACCACACTACTTCCTTCTACACCATCATCAGAGAGCATTACAAAGTCGATAGAAACAACACTAGACACGACTCAGTGACTGCCTGAGTTGATGTAGAGACATGTGAAAACCTTACCTATGGACAGTACAGCCAGCAAGGACATAAGAACACATCTATGTTTTCTTAACTGCAGTAACAGGCTGCTTCCTTGCAAACAGCTGTGGAAGACAAGAAGTCTGTGCTACAAGCAGGCTTGCAAGATGAGGGTGGGCAGAGAGCTCCAAGTGCAATGATTCGGGCTGTAATTGCTCCAAGTGCAATGATTCGGGCTGCAGGTGTTGAAGGAACACATGGTAAAGTCGTTTGGAGTGCTGGGCGTCCACAGTCAATGCTCCAAAAGAAAAGCATCCAACTTGATCAGCACTGACACACAACACAGTAGGTTCTTTTATGGGTTCTCTTTTCCTATAAGGTAAAAATGCTGAAAAGCCCATGAGTGTCAGCGAGCTTTTAATAAAATGTGTGTCCATAGTTCAAGAAGAACTTCACAGTTTACTATTTTGTACTGAACTATGTAAAACTGGCAACACAGCGAAAAACCCTGCAAAACTCAGAAGTATTGTCAACAGCCTTGAGTTCTCCTTTTGGCTTGCAAAAATTCAGATGACGATACCACCTGAGACCAGCTGAAGGTCATCTAAAAAGCGGCATAAATAAAAAACTGGAGAACTCATAAATAGCTAAGCACTACTACTTCTGAAAGCTGTATTTTATCTTAACTTTTATTCTGTCATGATGCAGTCGTTGGTTTATGATGAGTGTTTCCTCCAGGCAAGAACATACATTTTAGTAAACAAATTTTTACCCCTTCTCGTGTGATGGTGAGCACCAGAGCTATGGACAGTTCTCCAGTGATTTACCTCTTACTGAAGTCAGAGTAGCCCTCTTTATTTTAATAGCATTTATACCAAACCTTTTGCAAAGACTTTTAAGAGACTTTGGAGCAAATATTTACCCCTTTGCTTTCAAAGACTATACATTCCTTAATTTCTTCTCTAAGCATCCAAGACCTTTCTGTACCTGTGGTTCCTCCTTTATATTTTTCTGCTTTTTTTATCTATGAAGGCTATAACCCCAGTTCCAAGTTAAAAATCTTGTTACCATTTGTTTTCCAGAGACAGAACAGAGCAGGGTAGTGCTATATTAAGGCTTTAAGCAAAAACAGTGAATTTAACTTATGAATACTGATATATGTCTATTGTCCTGTACAGACCTATACCACTAACATACACAGCTAGCCTTTCATGAATTCTACATTTTGATTCAGGGTTTGTAACAGAAATTATTTTTTGGTTTAGAGACACTTAAAAATGGCTTATGTATGTTCTGATAATGAATGTCTAAAACTTACACTTGGGGATATAAAAAATCATAAATAATCAATAGAGGAGAAAGAGAAAAGTAAGGCATCATCTCCAGGGTCTGCCCTACATGGACCCCTTGGAAACCACAAAGCAGTGCCTCATAATGTAATGAATACTTGTACTTTGCAGGAGAAGTACATTTACCACGTATACAGAGACAGAATGAGGCAGTGCATGGAGCCCTGGTACTGCAGCTCGAGTCTGCTACCATTTGAGCTAAAGCAGAACTACATTAGCTGGCACTAACAGCAGTTCATTTATCCTGGCTGCAGGCAAGCTGTCTTAAGGCAGCAGCACAGCACACACAGAGCCACAATCACTTTTCAGGCAAAATGAGTAGAGAAAGGAGCTAAGGAGAAAAATACAACCCTGTATTAAGTTTAATGTATATACTTGTCTAATTAATTCATTTTCCAAAGTTATTTAAGCTGCTGGGAATGCAGCTTTCCCACGAGACATTATATTCAAGTGGCACTATATCACAGCAAGTCAAGCACATAGAATCATCTTAGAGATGAAAAATAATAAAGTAATACTTTACATTTTCAGCTTATTCACTCTGTATTTGTTTGTGATGATGTGGTAAAAAAACTGCTTTGGATCTCATTTTTAACCATTTTACTGGACATCTGGTGTTTGCTTCTTAAAGTTTCACTATTACCAGGGTCACTGTAATTCTATAGCACATCTGGGCCAAATTCCCTGGCAGTTTTTAGTGAATTCTGTGGCAGTGGAAACATCTGTTACTGTGCACAGTTCCACACACAGAGAATTGTGAGGAGCTGCAAAATTTTCTTGGACGTTTTGCATTTTGGTGTCCAGGAAATTACCCACTGGTAATGGATGATCTTTTAGTTGGTTGGGGTTTTTTTAAAATTTTCTGTGGGACATATCCAAATCAAGTAAAACCACATAGATTCTAATCACTAACATTTTATTTTCATCAATTATTAAAGAGAACAGTGGTGCCTCAGTCTTCTTGTTTTCAGAAGTACACAGAGCCTTTGGAAACATTTTCTTGGAAGTGGGTGAACTGATGCAATGTGAAACTGGCCTAGTCACCAAAAATGTCGAGAACTGCAAACAAAGCCTAGGCCTGAGGAGTTGAAGAGAAGTTTAGCAAAACTTTGTTTTGCAACAAAGGACCAGGCACAGTATAGCATTAATTCTTATCTTCTAAGGTAAAAACAGAGATTAAAAAAACGGAGCAGTAACATACATCTGCCATTTGTACACAATCAGCTTTCCCGTTAAAAATATTTTAACATTTAGTTATAGTATAATCTAAGTTTCAGTTATTCTTTTTAAAAAGATATAATAAAAATATTACTTGTCACAGTGAAAGGCCTGTGAGAATGAATGTTCTGGAAGAAATAGTTTCTTACTCCTCAGATCCTGAAGTACTTGTGCCAACTGGTCAGGATAAAATCAGTATGTTACAATTGCCTGGACTTGATCCAAAACTTTGCTTGAAAAACAACAAAAAACCCCAACCAACCAACCAAAGAAGAAAATCCTAACACCAGGTTTCTTTTCAGTAGTGTAACACATCACTGATTAAATCACCAGAGGAGTAAACTCTATTTGTTCTGTTACTTGCTGAGTGACTGAGCAGTTTGTGTTGTATGTGCTTGGACTGGCACAGTAATATATCATCTATGTCTCAGCCTAATTCCTAATCTGAATTAAATGCTAAATTCTTAAGAATTATAGTTAGGAAGGAAGGAAGGA
>VXBQ01007877.1:158194-170400 GCA_013400175.1 Phainopepla nitens
AGGAAGGAAGGAAGGAAGGAAGGAAGGAAGGAAGGAAGGAAGGAAGATGGGAAGATGACAGGACAAGAGCAGAAGAATCTAAAATGTTATGTGTGATGAATGTGTAACCAGCCTTTACGGTCTGAAGTTCTTTTCAGGGTGACTGAAGGTATGCTCAATAGGGATAAAACCCCCTTTCACTTTGCTGTACTTGTTCTCATGCAGATTAAACACAACATTGGTCTTGAAGACAGGGAATATGAGCAGCAGTCTAGGTGGAATGCAGAGAAGAGGCAGAAAGAGCCAGAGACGATGCCTGGAACAGGAAACCTATGATATACCCCAGCAGACTAAGGCAGAAATTCCTTCCTTCCCCCAAACTGTAAATAGGTAAGACTCTGAGCCTCCAACAATAAACCAATCCCCCCTCCCCAAATGGATTTCCTTTTTATGTCAAAAGACTAATCCATGCTATCACATCTTCATCTGTATCCAATCATGCTTAAAAGGAAGGAAAAAGCCCCTCTCTATCATGCTTCTAGTCAATTGTGCATTAAGAAAAAATAATCCCTCTTGATCCCTGACAGTGACTTGCTGAAGCTCTGAAGCATGATGTAAGTACAGTCATTACTCTAATGCAAACGTCCAAGTGTTATGGTAGGTTCAGGGCAGTGCAAGATTTCCTGTTCTCAAAGCTTAATACACGACAGGGGATGAGGTATGAGACTAGACTGCAAACTCAGAAGGGACCCTTTAGGATACATCATTTACTCATACAAGTTTTCACCTAGAAACTACATTAAATAATATTTCTAAAGACTTAAGTAACGGCCCTCCAGCAGAAGTCCTCCAGATGATTGTCACAGTATTTTTCTGCATTCAGAGAAAGCTGTGTTTGAAGGCTGCACTTGCCTAACATCAGATTCCAGGTACTGGCTGTGGCGAGCAAAGCTGAAAATCTATGAGCTTCTAGGTGGCAGAAAACCTTTTCTATAGCTGAAAAATGTATCTATCCATAGCAACCAAGTAACTTTTCAACATTCTTGTTCGCAACCAAAAAACTTAGCCCCTCAATTTTTATGACACAAGATTTATCTTTCTGACCGTACAGTTTTGTGGACCTCTTAAGCTTCTTCATATTTCCTCAATATTTTCCTTAACATGTTGATTTAATTCAGTATTTTATCAGTTGTGTTACCAAAATTATTTAGAGAGGCAAAACCCTGTACTTCCTTACTATGCCTTTGCTGCGCATGCTTTAGGATTGCATGATCCTTTTTGCCATGGTACAATTCTATCTGTAACTATCTTTGACAATTAATTTTTTCACCCAAGACAATGTTGTCTGTATTGTTGATACAGTAAGAATAATCTCAATTTTGATATCCCCTTGATTTACTTCATATTTGGCCATATGAGAATGCCTTTAGTTGCACAGTGACCATGAAATTGGGTGTAATTCTAAAACAATAATCTGTTCTCACTTACTGCCCCACCAGTTTTTGTGTCTATTGAAACAATTACCAACTTCATTAAGTGCTCGCAGGGAATAAAACACAATACTGATTCTAAAGGGACAGGCCTGGGATGAATTACACATTTAATCCTAGAGATAATGACGGCTTTGAAGCATTCCCAAACCAAGCTTGAGAAAGACAGAGACTTTAGCTGATAATATTTTGGTATGCATATTTAAAGTGTGTGAAAGTATTAGTTTCACTTCAGGGATATTCTGAATTCTTTCATCTGCCTGGCAGACAGAAAATTCACCCTACTGGCAGAAAAGTCACCCCACAAAGATTACTGGGCCATGATTCCACAAACCCAATTAAGCTCATTTGAAGCTCCATTTGTTATATTGGTTTGG
This sequence comes from Phainopepla nitens, assembly GCA_013400175.1. NCBI lineage: Eukaryota > Metazoa > Chordata > Aves > Passeriformes > Bombycillidae > Phainopepla > Phainopepla nitens. Next base: position 160,041 of record VXBQ01007877.1, read on the forward strand.
TGAGTGAGACAGACTTCTTCGAGAAGTTATTTATATAATCAGTATTGAATATTACAGCACTAAAATCATAGAAGGTGAAGCCCTTTTATATGATTGATGTTATCTAGGTAAATTATTTTCTAAGTGTTGTAAATGAATAATGCCAACAATGATGGGAGAATGTTTGTACTCATAAAGGACAGTTATCATTTATTGCATATCTCAAGAGATTATATGATAACTATTTTCTTTCCATTCAATAGTAACATGTACCACCTTTCTTCCTTACATGAAAAAGGACTTCCTAGTTGCGATGATAGAAAATGGCTTATGAAAATATTAAAGAGCTAATATCACATAGCCAGCTGGTTTTCAATTTAGCAATCATTCAGGTAGTGAAACTGGCTTGTGGAATTAAAGTCAAAGTTCTAAGCTACAGTCTTACTGATAAAAGACTTAGCAATTCTCTGCCATCTTTTAAATAAACCATTTAATCTAGTTCATGCTGTTTTTCTTCATTTTGCACTCCACTTTATGCTATAATCACAGGCACAGTGAGACATTTTGGTGTCCAGGGAGTATCTCCAAACCCTGGGCACTGCCCCCACCAGCTCTCCAGCCAGCTGCCCTTGCCTTTTGTGTTCTCTGCTCCATCTTCCCAGATGGCAGCTACACCAACTGAAATTTACCATATTTACCTCCAACAGTTTTGGCTATTCTTGAATTCTGGTTTCACACACATTTAAGACAAACCAGCACTGCTGTGAAAGACAAAATACTCCTATTTCCCTCATCTTCCTTTCCCAGTTGCTCTGTCCTGCCTCCACAATAGCCTGTCCATTCTGCTGGCAAAAGGTCTGTGTGTGACATGATGACCTAGCCATGGCAAACCTTTCTGGATTACCAACACATATCTTTTTAAGTGGCCAGGTTAATATTAACCCAATCATTTCTCCAACATCCAAGACTCCTGTCCAGGTGCAGAAGGGCACGTGCTGGCACAAAGGAGAGTGTGGCACAGAAGCAGGAATGCATGGCTCTGGGCACACAGCATACACCACTTCTGGTGGCAGAGCTGGCTTAAAGCATCCATGGACCATGGCTTTGGTTAGACTAAAATCAGCACGTAGTCTATTACGTTTTCCTCTTTAACTTGAGTTCGGGTATGGTTCACATCTTGCTGTGTATTACACTCCTCCAGCTGTGCTACAATAATGGCACCTCTACCCTCTCATCAGGCAGTAATTTTGAATTAAAATGCCTCTTCTAGGGATGGCTTCTAAAGTACAACACATACCACCTCATGAATGTGGTAACTGATATGTCGACATTCCAGAGTGCTAAATAGGTGAGGATGTTGGCTTTCAGGAACAATCCCTTGCCAGATAATACTTCATTATCTGACAGACCATCTGGTTTCCAGTCCATCAATGCTATATTACTACAGTCAGCTCTCTATGCTTGATTATTGCCCAACATTTGTATTACTTTGTAAATAACAGAACTCGAAAAAAGAAAAAAGAATCTTCCACAGACTGAGCAAGACAAATCACCACTTGCTTATGTACTTGTCATTGTCATTTTTGGATAACAGCCAAACAGTTGATTTTTGTCCATGTGACTCGTGAATTCAGAGTACAGCATACCCCATTGTTATCAGGAGAAAGATCACCAACTTTTAATTGCACAATATATATATAAACACAGCTGGCCTCATGACTCATTTTGTAATGCAATATGTTACTCCCTAAAATTCTGTTTCAGGTGTGACCTCAGGACTCTTTCTGTTCCAGTTGCTGAAGTCTCTGAGATTTACCGTGATATATTCATAGACTACCAGGAATATTTAAAGCATATTTTTTCCTTGGATTTTAGAAGGAACATGAATGAAAAGCAGTATCTATTGGATATCCTTTTGGTGTCTGTTCAGAGCATCCTGTCTTAAGAATGACTAATCAGAAGAATGTGCAGCTTATAATTCCATAAGCAGTGACAGCCGATCTCTACAGTAAAACAGGCATTTCTTCAGTGGGAGGAATGTGACCATGGCAACATAATGACATTACAGAACAAGTTCAGGAAGAACAATATTACCTGCATTTATTAAAAAAGTATATATTTAATTATGAATAAAAATAGTGCTTTAGTGTACCTTTCCACAGGAATCAGCAATCTCTTACTTTTTTTTTTTTTTTTCAGTAGTCTTAGGGTAAAATTTCAGTTATCCCTCTGTAACTGATATTGTCATCCCTGCTAATACATAGTCTTAGTACTAATACCTGGTTCAAAATCTAGATGCCTAATGAAACTCTATGGGCAAATAAATAAAACTCAGAACCAAGTATTTTTGGAAAAAAATTGTGATTAGCTTCCAGTGAAAAACGCATAAATAAACAATTAAAGAAATGTTTATTTTTTTTCCCCATAAATTTTATACTTTTACAGTGAGCACTCTAGCCACTCATGATCACACCTCTACTGGACATGTCTGAAGTCCTTTTTCCAATAATGAAACACAAATACAAGTATAAGCAAGTTAGGGTGTTTAGACCAGGCTTCCTCCCAGAGAGGCTGGTAGAGAGAGAAGTGGGGACTAAGTCTCATTCAGGATGCTGTGTAACCCCAGGCACCTGAGGTGCTGCTGTGCTGGGTGATAAACAGGCTGATGAATTTCCACAGGCTCAAGCCAACGGAGCTAATTCCCACAAGCAGGGGAGAACTGGGTTTCAGGAGGAGAGTTGGTGCTGCAAAGAATACACTTCCCAGCACAGGTACTCCATGACTGAGACACAGTCTGCAGAGCAGCCACTTGACTGCAGCTACAGAAGCTTTAACATCCCACCTCTTACTGGCTTTAAAATGGTGGTTAGACCATACTCCAGCAAGTGGGACCTATTGGTCTGGATTCCTCTGTGTTCAGAAGGAGTAAGTATCTTGAGTTCCTGGTCACGCCCTTTAAGCCACTGTATAAAGGAGAATATATTTCAGAGGCTGCTATTTCTAAAAAACAAGGTAGCAGATCAACTGTACTTTACGAGGAGCCCAACCATATGGGTATGTTTTAGGCACGATCTGGAAATGCTTAGAAGTTGATTGATTGAGCCTACCAGTTGTCTCCACCTGGCAACTGCATGACCTTTCTTACAATAAGAGCTTTAGGCTTAGATGGTAACATCATTATCTGGACATGGCTTTTTTATTTTTTTTTGTCTCATCAGTATCAAATCCAAGTTTTCTGGTACAGTCCAAAAAGAGCAGTTTAATTTGTGTTAATTCTGTTTTTCTCAACTGAAAGAATTATCACAATGTAGAGAACAAGTAGCTTATAGTTTGTTCATGGAACCATGCACTGGATTTTAGAGCACTAGAACTATTGGTACAGATGTTCTCGTTTAAGTGAAATGTATTTGTGCAGGACTGGTTTTATAATCAGCTTTATTCATAAACAATTCATTCCATCGCTTTACAGTGGCTGTTCTTTCAGTTTCCCAGTCATGGTGCCTTGCCTACACTCTAAGTTGCAACACGTTGCCCTTTGTCCCAAGGTCTGTCCTGGCAGGACTTTCTGGAGATCTGTGGACACACATGGTGGTGCTCTGACCACATCTTCCTCCCTGCAGCACTCCGGCCAGCTTTATTGTTTGAGTGTCCTCTGGGCAGGAAGATGATCTCTCTAGGCTGCAAAGCAAGCTTTGTGGTTGGCTTTAGGGACAAAGCAGATTTTGTCCCACACTTTTAAGAGTTATACAGAATACGGCTAAACGCAAATAGGCGCTTAGTTTAGTTTCTTTTCTGATGAAATACTGTCAAGCAAACATATGAAGTCAGTAGCAAACCCTGAGGGCTAACAGAATTCTTAGTTCAGCTGTTTGTCAGTGATGGGCAAGCAGTTTCATTTAGATGTTTCTGTTATAGTTACACATATATAAGCATTTTTTAATTAACTTCTTCCTGTGAGAGAATTTCTGTTCACAGGTGTTTATAAAGTGGTCTCATATGAATCACAGAAGCAGAAGCTTTGGTCATGCATCAGTTAAGGTAGGAAATGTAGACATCCAAGGCTAGCTGGAATGCTATCAGGCACCCTCACATTTCATCACTGCTATCTGGAACATTTTCTATGACAATGAAAACTCTATCTATATTTCACAAATGGAAAAAATTGAAATTACAAAAAAAATTAAGAAAGAATAATAGATAGTGACTAACCCATATATTATAGGTACTTTCTACAGTCTTCTCTGAATTCAAATTTTATACAATTTCTGTGTAGACTTGTAGAAGTACCAGTTAGCCATCTGTTGCCACAATCCATGCATATGATTTACATGACAGAATTACAGGTGTCTAAATTCTGCTTGTCTTGCTGAATATCTTAAAACTTAGGGCAACTGTAAAATTAAGAAGTGTGTAATTTAATATGTTGTCTTAAACACAGGCTTAGGTAATATTAGAAAGGTAGTGCAGAAGAACTTGGTAAACAATCTGTAAATTTGCAGGTCACTAATGAATGTAGAAAAGGTGAACTGTTTATATAGAGCCTACGGCACTGCAGACTATATATAATGATCACCCAGCAGGACAGAACTTTACATGCTCTGCTCTGGAAGGAAATGTCAGCTTCATTTTGAATGAAATTACTTACTTGGTACAGAAGGAATCAAAGAAGGTTCTGAAGAGCAGCAAGATTATACTGCTCAAAGATCCCAGATTTGCCTTTTTTGAGCATTTGTATAGTCTAAGGAATAAGAACCAGGATCTGCACACTTTAGTTTGCATTCAAATTTGCTCTCTACTGAAAATCAAATATGATTGCTTACATAAAGCAAAAAGAATACATTTGTGTCATCTTTTGGTACGGAATTCTTTCATTCTCTTTTTGCTCCTCCTACTACCACAGTTCCCCAGGCCCCCTCTGTATCAAACACCCCTGAAGAACACATTTCATTTAGGAACTCTCTCAGCATTAACACACCAAGCTATACAAGCTTCATTGTATTTCTACTACTGACCCTTCTCTTCCTACATTTCTTTTGTACACGTATACTTGTTTTCCTTTTTATATCTGATTTTGGTCATCCCACTGGAAGCACGAAGAAGAGCTCTACCATTTAAAAAGCAATGGGAAAGACTAAATCTTTATATAATACTTCCACTGGCTAGAGTATGAAAAATGAGGTCTTTATAACAATCACAGGTTGAACTTGAGGGGATCAATTTTAAGGTAAAAATAAGCATAAACATTTAAGCATTTAACATACTGCCATATACCTTACAGTAAGATGACAGTTCCTCTCCCAGGAGAAGGATATCTATTAGGTCATTTGAAAATGGAGTCGCTATAGCAAACATTCTAGCTAGTAACTAAACAGTTATGCAGAACTTTTATGGATGTGGGTAAAAGCAATATTTTAGTAGCCCCTACACAGCTTAAACTGTTGTCCACACAAGGCTGGTAACAAACAAAGGGCAATACTTGTATGGCTTACACCTTAAAACTGTGCCTTACTTTTCATATGTATACCTATATTCCTATATCCCGGAACATAAAAAGGAAATGGATCATCTTTATGTCACCAGAAATTATTTTAATGAGTTAGAAATTGTTTGTGTACTATCTGAACTTCCCTAAAAATCTGCAAAAAGTATGAAACATAATTCAGACTTTGGCCACAGACAGATTCTATTGTCCCTGGGCATTTTTAACTCCATCTTCATTCAGAGTAGCTTCCAGAATAATGCCAACAAGCAAAGAAAGTATAAATCAGAGCAAAAACTTCAAAATATGGTGTAGGAATTCCTGGGATCCTGAAAAAAAAAATCTGTAAGAAATACTGTATGAATTTTTGAACCCTTCAGTCTCATTTCTGATTCGCTCATGAGTGATCTGTCAAGTTCTGTGGTCAACTCTCCTTATGCCTCCACATTTGATCCAAACATTTGCACAGAAAATCAACATTAAGACATAGGTAAAGCAAGAGTTCTCCTAAAATTGCTGTTTAGGTGTAAACTTGCATATAGTAAGGAAGGAGGAACTGTATTTCAATGAGAGCCCTGGGTTGTGTTCCTTAAAAGAGAAATAAAACTGAAGGCCTGATAGAAAGGCTTTAGCCAACAGAATGGCTAGAAAAAATTTCAGAAGGATGTGAATCGGGCCCCTAAAGTAACAACTCATTTAGTACTGACTGCTAAATTTATAGCACTTATTTTCCTTAAGCATAACAGCATCCATTCATCACAGTGCAGTAACAAAGCTGTAACCTGATCTATGACAAATATTACAAGGCTAATGGCTGATGTCCATTACTGACGGGACCTGCTCACCATTTAGAAAAGATTGGCACTGAAGGATTACTGAGCAAACATAGCACCTGAAAAAACTTGCATGCAGGAGTCTGTCATCAGGTGTGTGATCGAGGGCATTATCTGAGAACGCTGGCTCTTATCTTCGGTTGGAAACTGCTGGAATTGCCAACAATTCTCAACAAAGAGCTTCCGTCATGGAAGGCTGATGCACCGAGCCAGTCTGGTGGTGGTTTACCTTCCCAAGGCTTCATTCCTTTTTATGGATCACCTGAGACCAAGCAGCACACCAGTCTTTAATAGCTTAAATAGCAGGACAACCTAGCAGGCTGATGACAATCAAGGGAAAACCAATCCTTTTCGGTAGAAACACAAAATTCCAAGCATTCTCTCACAGTAACTTAGAAAGACCTACTTTAAAACTGCATTTTCCCAAACAGGATGCTGAGAAAACTTTCTTACCACTGTTTCCTAGCATTTTGCAACTTTCTCTATATTAAACTTCTCACTAGCTAAGTCTTCACCTTTTACACCAATACACTTGTTCTCAGGAACATATTAAATTGATTTTCACCCTTTATGTAACCTTAGATAAAACTAAAATTATAAAATTCTGAAGAAAGTTGAAGAAAATTGCTATTTGGACAAAAATGCATTGTTATTTTACTTTTTGTTATATTACAGCTTTGAAAGTTATTAATTACTTGCAACTATTAGCATGAGTGGTCAGAGACATTTTATTTTTCCCAAAATTGTGACAACATATTTAACTTACACAGGAGATTTTAAATGTAAATTGAGTTTTGGTTTGCCCTTTTACATACTCCTTAAAGAAAAGTTAATTTGATATGTAAATTAAATTACCCATTTATTAAGAAAGTATGAAAAAATGAGATTAAATACTTCAATATGCTGTGACTCAATAAGAAAATCCAAATATTATGCAAGTATACCATTTTGCATTTTCAAACACAGAGACATATCTGTGAGAATATTTTAAAACAAAAGCTGAAATGCCAACTAGGTAGTAATTCAGTTTTACCCACAAAATTTAGGCCAGATTTCATCTTCTAAATCACAGTGACAATCAAAAGAATAAATATGACCTGTATACTAAATTGTAAATCAGACAGAAGATAGATGGTATTTCCAATAAAAGTGATGTAGAAAATCAGCTCTTAAAATACTTAAGATACTTTCGATGAAGTATTTTATACAGAAAAATAGTTGAATTAAGACATACATGGAATATATAATTTGTTGCAAGAAGGGTTTTACAAATTAAAGAAGGTACATTTATTGAAATTAATTTAAGTCAAGATATAAAGTTAGTTTATGTGGGATTAAAATTATGAAAAAATGAGTTCCATTAAGAAGTGAAATGTTTTCATTAAGAATTATTATTATAAAAATATTATATTTTATTACTATTATTGTTGATGATAATGACATTATTATTAATGTAATAATGTTTAGTATTCATTAAATGTTTTGATGGTAAGTGGTCTGAGCCCCTACCTAGATTAGGAGGCAGCAGGATTGTAGAAGCAATTACCCCAGCCATAGAGTTTAACTCATAGAGAACAGCGAAGAGATGTATTGGGCTTGGCTACCTAATTCCTATGCTGCAGAGGTGTTCATTTATTATGGAAAAATTCCATTTGTCAGAATGAAGTAAACCCTAAAACATCATTCTGTATTTGAGACACCCAGCGTATGACAGTCAGCTACAAAACAGCGTGTATGCAAGTTCAGGCAGAGCTAAAATACACAAAAATACACAAACACTGAAGGCAAGCTATATAAAAAAAGCATCAGAATCGATCTTGTACTCATAACTGGAGCCAATGCTTCAGTCAGAATTACTGCCCCATATGTTACAAGAAAACATCAGAAATTTACTGCAAAGTGCCTGCTGGCTCACCGTGAAAGCAGCTCCCTAGGCTGGATAGACAGAATGCAATGGAGCAGTTTATCTGTGATTATGTGCATGCATTCCTGTAAGGAGATGCAGCATGTTAGACACACACTACACTTGATGTAGACAGTTTTGGAATGAAATAAAACTATTTTTATTGCATTAAAGCTAGTATTGATATTTATGGGGTAAAAAATCACAGCATGCCGTAAGTTGCATAAGCAAAGAACATGAAAACTAAAAAAAACCCAACCTCATATGTATTTAGAATTTTATTTTCTTTGAAGAGGCCAATAACATAACAAGCTAAATAAACTATTTATTTTTCACAGTTCGATTCTCTGAGTCATATGGATAGCAATGTGCCCTGAACTATGAGTTAGCATTATACAGAAACACACACTCTTCTAAAATATTTCCATACTCCAGGCTAATTCTATTGTATCTTGTTTTATTTAAGATGCATTCCATGGAAAATCTATGTAACTGTCAAATATTCATAGCTATTTACATTGCCTTTTTATTTTGATTTGGCATACTGTTTTGGAGGAATATTTTCTCCTCCATGGTCAAGCATGGATATTCTCAACATCTGGACTGCTAAATTTCTTTCAGAATGTGAAGCATGATACACAGGAAGACTTGAGTTTGGGTAAAGAACATTGCAAAGAGAAGAGGGGCCAGTGATGGTGTCAGGGATGAATGATCAGCCTACCCAGCAGTTACTGCTGCCATGGCAGCTCTATGGCTCAACAAAAATATTGCCTTCCTAACAAAGATTTATTTTAAAAGTTTCTCATACAATGCTATTTAACTTCCAACATTAAAAAAGAAAACGAAGTAATTTATTAGGAAAAAAAGTGAAGAGACTTCCACTTTTAATAATACAAAATGGTTACTAAAACTATTGTAAGCAATATATAGTTAACCTACCCTGAAAACTAGAAAATTGGGATTACTGAAAAAATTCTAACTATTCTAATAGCTTGTCAGAGTCTTACTACACCTTTGTGATTTAAAGTTACAATAACGAGCAAATGTATATAATGTAAAGCTCAGTTATTTCTGAAGTGAAAATAAAGTACTTGATTTGGTATAGAATCTTGATCCACATTTTTACAGATGTAAAATTTTAGTTGTTCAAATCAATCTAAATTACATACAAATAAAAAATTGTAAACTATAGTAATTAAAAGAATTGGCATAAAAGAGACAAAGCTGTGTTTTCAGATGCAACCAGTAAAGAAATTAATTTAAATGAGGTAAAGACATAGAGATTAAACAGAGATATAATAGTGCCATTATAAATAAATATGAGATATAGTCTAAGAAATATGCTGAGTGTATGTTGTTTGGTTACTTAGGCCAGGACACAAAAAAATTAATGAGAATTTTTTCTCTCACCCACTTCAAACTACAGCTTAGAAACTTTTATTTGAAAAAGAAAGCTTTTGACCTAAAACGCTGTTGCTCATTTTCACAGGCATGCTTTCTACAACTAAAATAAAAATACTTTACTTTGCATTTTATGCAGTCTGCCAGGTATTTCCTGTGAACATCCCATCTAAAATCTCCTGGTTCTAGTAACTAAAGTCTGTAAAGAAAATCCTGGCAAAAGTGTAGTTCTAAGCTTCACGAGCAGCCATTTTAAACAGAAAGCTGGTTTTGTTGTGTTGACAATCACATTTTAAACTGATTCCTTCCAGATGAAAAGATGCTATTTCAAACAATGTAATAAAAGTGTGAAGTCAGCTGTTCTAAGGACATAAAAATGATTTATCTGTTCTCTGGTCACTGTTTTTCTTTTTTCCTTGATACACTGGAATTTTTATTTTAAAGAAGAGGTTATCAAATAATAGCTACCAGAAGCCCAAATTACAGAGAAGTAAATAACCCCTTGTCTTTTAAAGAAACACAACACGTACCTGCAATTAAATTTGCACCTCATGGTGCCTCCACTATGGTGTTTATGAAATGTAAAATGCAATGGCTCGATTTACATAACTGATAAATAGCTATTTCTTATAGCTGACTGACAATCATCAGATTTCAGAGCTATTTCCTTTGGTAAGAAAGAAGTTTCAGATTTTTTTATCTGCCTGTAACTGAGCATGACAGCCTTGCCCCAGCTCAGATTTGAGAGACAGCCCCCTGCCCCCC
>VXBQ01007877.1:170409-214127 GCA_013400175.1 Phainopepla nitens
CCCCCCCCATCTCTCCATCACGGTTTGAATCAGTTTCTTGTGTTTCAAATACAGGTTTCAGTTCTGGAGACTTTAATGGCACTAAAGAGATCTCATTTCAGAACAAGCAAGATTTTTAGGAATAGATCCCCAAAAAGCAGCATGATCCAAAAGTATGGCTTAAGCTTAATTTACCATTTAACAGTAACTCCTGAAATCTTTGTTCAGGGGATATGCAGCCCCGGCTGTGACCAAACTCTGAGGGGACTTGGTTCCTGGCCTGAAAGATTCTCACTAGCTGAAATTTCCGTACAGCCCCAGGGGGGCCAAGGGAGCCGTGGAGAAGGACAGCACAAATGGCACAGCCTGCAGGAGCTCTTCTCAGTTTTCTAACTCTAGGTGGCTCTCAGCTCAGCAGCTCGGAGGCACGGGGGTTTTTAGGGCTCAGAGGCAGCACCATGTCCCTGCCCAAAGTGAGGAGAATGGTGCCAGGCAGAAATGTCTCCAACAGGGTCCTGGGAGCAAACCTCTGCTTGGAGCACCAGGGAATGTTATAGTAGGTCACCTCTGTGAAACACTGCAATCTTCCACGCTGAACCAGTTACTGAAGCAGGAAAAATTCATGGCCATCTTCCTGGGCTACCAGATTTCACAGACACAGTCTTCACTTTCAGAAAACATAAACACATTGAGCAAATTTGATGATAAAGCATAGCATGGTGTTTTTCACACACTGGACCTAATAGAAGGTTTATTATAAGCACAATTATCACATTGATCTATTTAAATATGATGTTTGAAACCGCCAGGAACCTAATGTGGCAAAATGACAAATAGCCCTGAATGTTAAAATAATAAGAATTAAACAATTTAGTTCCATTGACCTTCTGAGTAGATAGACTAAAACGGATTGCAAACAATTCCTGTAGGTATCTTTTTACTTCCTTAATAAAAGCATCCTATGATACAGTCATCTGACTCCAGGGAGCTACTGCTATAAATACTAATGTTATAATGAGTCTATTTATGTTATAGTATTAGCAAACTGAGACACTTGAGACATCATATCTTTAAGGTTAAAACTATATGACTATGAAAATACTTGAAAAAAAATACAAGAGCTTGAACCTTTAAAAAATGCAGATCAGACACCCAGTGTGAGTGTACCTCCAGTGGCCTTAGCAAATGATAGCAACTAACGCCAGTTAACGTCTGGCCCGTTTACTTCTAAGATGCTTTTAAGATTTACATGATTTTATTGTGTTTTGTTCCTATGGGAAATAAATAAGCATGTGTTTCATCTTTAAAGCACATGATTCTCAGAAGTGATTCTCTTTAAAAGAGTGTTCTTGTTTACTGCGTTGCCATATATACTAGATTAAATTTTGCAAGTAAAATGTGTGTCCATCAGTAATAAAAATGTGGTTAGTCAAATGCTGCCCTTAGTTACACCACTATAACTTCACTGTATTTCAGACAGCTACACGTGTAAAGTTTCTCACATTCCAAAACCATTTTTTTTATGTTTTCAAGTGTTAACATATGAAGATGGGGGTAGGGAACATCTAGTCAGGAGCAGAGAATTCTTGCCTGAATGGGATGATGAAAACCTCATGACAGTAACATCAGTAAATACTGCTGACTCTGGAGACAGTCCGGTCGGTGGAACAGGGAGCTGGCCTTGCACTCAGGATACCCAGCTTCAGGCCTAAACCTGCCACTACATCCACGTACGCCCTCAGACAATTGCTTCACAAAATGAGCTGCCAATTAAGTCTTCAGAAAAACTTCCGAATTAGAAACCTGTATCAAATAATGCGATTTTGTGTCCAACACGTGGTTCCCAAAGCTCTGATATTAAGGTGCTACCATGGGCCAAATAAACAACATGGTATCAGGCTGCTCCCCAAGAACCACCCGTGTGTATGCTCCAGTCCAGATCTACTTGACTCTACTTGACTCACTTTACTCATCAATATCCCCATCTGTACGTTTGAGATAATGGTACTTCCTTCTTCTGTGAAGTGTCTTTAGACCCACTGGTTAAAAGAACAAGTATCATTTTTATTTCGTGACTCACTAGTGTTGCAAAAGCATCCAGCCACTTAGAATTGTTGGCACTGGATTAAGAACTGGTTATATACTAAAGAAAGCATAATGCACATCACCTTCACATAAATACACAAAAGACATCGCCTTTGTGGCCATATTTGATCTAAAACCTTTTGAGTTTAATATAAATCAAAATGTTAAAGTAAATTATCAGGGAAATTCTGTCAGTCCAATTTTATGCATTCCTTTCATCTCGAAAGCAGTCTTTATCCAAGGCTATATCATCATTTAAATTTTATGGCTCAGTACCTATTCCGAGTAAGACGCAAGCCTAGATGAAATAGAAACAATGAAATTAAACTGAACAAAATAAGACCAGATATTGCACATAGGTCCACAGGGTTAAAGTCAGAGTAATTGGTATAAGAACAGTTTTAGGGAACGAAGATCTATTACTCTGCATATACATGTCATGGACTATGAAGAAGGAACTCGCTAATTATTCAGAAGAAATTCTGAAATTCTTTGATTGTGGGGCACCTAGTCTATGTTAAGGCATCGTTTTTGTTTTCACTGCAGATTTGTGAGACCAGTTTCCCACAGGGCCATGTGGATCCTTTCTTCCAAACTGCACAGGCATGAGAGCACCTGCTGAGGTGTGTTCAAAAATAAATGTACTGATTCAACAGTTGATAAATTTAATTATGTACAATGAGAATTTTCTATGTCCCTACCGAAACTTTGCAAGCGCAAGCTCCCTGAAAATATATGAATACTAGCTTTTCTAAAACTGAGCATTTCTTCTTTAAAGACATGCAAAGCAAGAACAAGGGTTTAAAGCTTCAGCCCTAAGACATTAATTTTATTAATGAAAGCCAGCAGATTTAACACAGGTTCCCAGTTTAAGTCACTACATTGTCCTTTATAACTCCAATGAGAGTTCTCAATTCAACAATTTTTTATAAAACTTAATTGAGACTTTATGTTTTGGATTATATTATCTCACACAGAAATGTGATAATTATTTCCGATACTCTAAATTACAGGTTTTTGGTAAAGTCTGCAATAAACACAATAGTATGGCAAGAAGATGCCAACGTAGTCCACAGAATAATTCTACAACATGACAGATGAAAAGAAGAAAAATTAGCAATATACTATGAACAATGGGGATGCATGGGGACATATACAGACAGACATTTTGGTGGTGTAGTGCTTTTTCTTAGCATCTTCAGGCTCACTTTAGCAAGACTGGTACAAGTGTTTTGAGTTTGTAAGTATGAGACAGGCCAGTAAGGACTAAAAGAGAGATGGATCTATATATAGATTTTTTTCTCTTGAAGTACAAGTGCTAGCAGACTTTCCTCAAGAAGTTACTGTTCCTGAAGTGCAGGCAGAAAAGATACCTGCACCTCAGTTTGCAAGACCACAGTTTCTGAAACTGCCAGTGTAGGTGACTCTCTACTTTATAATAAGATTCTTTAATGCAACAAGCAATCATGGGTCCAAGTTCACTTCTACTCCTTCTGGTCTGAGGTGCCAACAAGAAACTAAGGAGTGGGGCAGATAGCTGTGTGTGTGGGGGAAACAACATCTTAATCTACAACTTCTGCTTCCCTCAGAGCACTGAAAGCAGAGCCTAAAGTCTGGTCTTTCAATACCACAAGAATTTTTGTCTCCAGTAAGTGGAAATGAATCTCTCCTTTATAAATGCACACTGGGAAAAGGAATTTTTGGCATAAATGACAATGCCACACTTTTGTGGCTGGAAATTTCGTTGAAGGCTTCAGGTGAAGGATAGTATTTGTATCGTGTGCAAGCCTTATTTGGGAGCAGGAATGGTCAGTGATGATGTTGGTGAGTGCCAGAGACTGGTGCTTGCCGGCATGGCTGCCAACTCTGCCAGTCTCCCTCCCTGACCTGCTGGCATTTAGCAGGAGCAGAATGTCTTCTGAAGCCAGGTGGGAGAGCCAGGCCTCAAGAGCACTGCTGCAGTCTCTCAAACACTTGTAACCATGACATACCAGGCAAGACAAAGGAGAGTGCTAGCAAATTCCTTAATTGATGCATGATCACTGCTATCAAATAAACCAGGAGCCCTCCAGCTTCTGCATGTTTGCTGATGATTCTGCACTCATCCAGCTCTTGCTTAGTCTTGGCTGTTCTCCCACATACTCCACCCACAGCTGACAAGTTTTGTGCAGCTTTATAACCCCATTAATGTATGAGTCAGGGTGCTGCTTGTTAAAAAAGAAGGTGTGTGTGGTCATACAGACAATTATAGGTACAAAAGAGTGGTAAGGTGGTGCTGATAAGAAGACAGGAATAATTATAAAGCTATTGGACTGTGTAAATGTGGAGGTAATTGCTCCTTCCCAAAGCAAATTAAACATAAATAATCAAATAACTCAGCAGAAGTAATGAAGTCTCAAATTAATGACAATTGTGTTTTGCACTTTCCCAGGACCATCTAGCTCTAAAAAAGGCTAACACAAGCACTTTAAACTGTAACTTACTGAAGTGTCAAATAATAAAACTGGAATCCAGGACAATACTACCCTTCTTATTTCAGGCAAGTTAACAAATGAATGAGAAAGTAACAGGTTTCTTGACTGAGTGCCTCCCAAAAAACCCAACTATAACCGAGAACATTTACTGTTAAAATTATGAGCTCATGAAAATCCAACTTTATAAGAACAAAGTTGTTTACAGACTTGAAATAAAAGCATCCATCATTTTAATGCTGTAACTGCAGATTAAGACAATGCAGATGGGCATAATTTTCCATTCTTAATATGAGACACAACACCATGTGTCTTTAATATAGATACAACATATACACTCAGCTAGAACATTGGTTTATTCTTACATTTCAAATTCCAACTTAAGTCATTATCAAAAAAAAGCAAGGGAATACAACTGCAGTAAAGATCATGATGATACAAGAATCAGTCATTTAACACAATCTAACATCTTATTTGTAGGATCTACAGAGAATGAAAAGTTTTCTCTATTAATGGTTTGAATTAATCCTGTATCCAAATATTTTCCCCAATAAGCATCAGATTATTTTTATGTATGGTATAAAGCTGTCACTCCTCAATAAACAGATATACTCCTGGTGGGTTTACCTCACTGTCAAAGATCTGTCAATTCATGTATCATCTCATAAGTGAAACCAGAGAACCTTTACTGCACAGCTTCTAGCAAATCCAACTGAGCAGAGGTTGCTCATCACCTGAGAGGATTCCCACCACTGCAGCTCCTCTGCAATTGGTAGTGACTGGATGCTCCCCAAACAAGTTCACAAAATCCCCGAAGTTAATAGTTCTGCCTCCCTTTAAAAGAAAGCTATGTGACCTTTAATGCTCTGCTCGACTGAGCCTTCGTTTAGTGAGTCTCAATTAAATTTTATGTTTTGTGGCTCCCATTTTTTTGTAAGACAAGAAAAGAGTTCAAGGGATAGATCCTTCTTTGAAGAATTTAATTCCCCATGAAGAAAATTTACTTCCAGCTATAGAGATACTGAAAGTTTGGGGGAAGGGAGTTTTTGTAGGACTTTTCTCTTTTCTTTTTCTCTTTTCTTTTCTTTTCTTTTCTTTTCTTTTCTTTTCTTTTCTTTTCTTTTCTTTTCTTTTCTTTTCTTTTCTTCTCTTTTCTTCTCTTTTCTTCTCTTTTCTTCTCTTTTCTTCTCTTCTCTTTTCTTCTCTTTTCTCTGTTTTGTTAAAAGACTTCTAGGGTTTTATAAAGGTGAAGGAGTTTACTGATTCCTTGAAATGGACAGTGTTCTGTTAGTGGTTAGACAATTATTTCCTCTGTCCTTTTCATTGTAATGAGGACAAAATCAGAGGGGTGGTTAAAGAATTCACGCTGTTATTTGTGATGAAGAATCTTTCCATGAAATCACCAGCTTGCTACAGTGATACTATAGTAACATAATACTGGTTGATTTTCAGTAAGAGCCACTATAGCAAATGAAACATTTGCATATGTGTTCATAAAAATAAATACTTCCTAGGATGATTCTGCATACTTAACCTCAGCATAACAAGGTCAAAAAATTAAGGCATGATGAAGTGTCTTGCCTGGACTGGGCTTTGATGTTCTGCTTACCTTAGTTGCTACTACTGAAAAATGTAACTACAAACCAGCATAAGCAATATTCCCAAATGTAAATATTTTCAGGGACAGGCCATTAGTAACACTCCTTTTCCCACTGTGTTTCTTTATTTAGTTAGGGTTTTTTTAGTCAATTTGACATAAAATCACAGATGCCAAATGGGAATTCAGAGTGCTGCAGAAAGACGCCTAAACCCTTTTAAGTTTTGTTTAGCTCTTTTCACTTTAGCTTATGCCTAAACTCTTTATAGATTTAGATATTTATATATTTTCAGAAAATTCCACACACCATCAGAGATGTTTCGTATCACCAATATGAAATAAATATGAGTTTCTTATATCCTCCTCACAGACTTACACACCTGAGTCTAAGCACCTCCTAAAGTGATTTAGTTTGCTTAGTATCTAAATGCAAAGCCTTTTCTTGGGGTTCTCTTCTTTATATTTTTTTGTGGACACACAAGGAATGGGTTATTAAAAGGTTTCCACGAACTAAAATAATTCACATTCCACCCTCACTTCCTTCACAGTTGTAACCACCATGCTCCAGAAAACCAGACAACTTGTGCAGACAGGAATGAAACTCACAGAGTCAAACAGGTTTTTCAGGATTAAATGATTTCTTTTCTTATTTTTATCTGAAATTTAACATTGTAGTTCACCTGAGATTTTTTAATCTCATTTTTTTCCCACTGCTTACTACTAATGTCTGTTTAAATGTGAATTTCTGCCTCTGTCTAACTTCCTGGGGAAAAAGAGGTACACATGAAACTTGCTTTTTGTTTGAAACAGGCAAGTGAAACTGTATTGTTGGGCTCTTGCCCAACAGAAATTTTGTGCAACCCACTGCAAAACTATGATTTAAATATATAATATTTTCATGTAATCATCTTCTTTTTCCTGATCACAGATTCATGACTTGATACAAACATTAAAAATATTCTGGTTTAGTTCCAGTATCCGATCACAAGAATTTCATAGGAAAAAAACCAATGAACAACCAATTACCTTGGAAGGTGCCTCTTGATTTAGACTCTTTCTCCAGATAAGAAAAATACTAGTGAACTGGGATGAGATAAATACTGTTTTCATACTGACTTACATATCAAAGCTAGCTTTCTATTTAAAAATAGTTCTACATTATTGTAAATATTAATACTTCAATAGTTTTCTTCCGAGAAGCAATACAAGTTAACATATACTCAGCCTAGAAAACCTCAGAAGCCACAGATTATAATTTGTGTAGAATCTTTTTAGCTTTTAAGCTTTTTAATGTGTATCACAGTGAATAAACACAACAATAATCTCTCAACAAAAATGAATTTACAACTAATAAGGGCAGCTTCCTCTTTCAACACCTTAATGAAAGTTCTTTCTTCTGCTTGCTCATTTCAAACCATCTGGTTCTTTATGGATGTACTTAGGTAGCATAGCTTAGCTAAATCTCACTGCAAGAAACAAAACTGGTCTAGTTATTAATTTTCACTGCTCATCTCACCTCTGTTTTTCCAGTGCAGCTTGTGGATGCAAGAAGTCTATGTCTCACTGCACCTATGCTGCCTCCATACCCAGCATCTGTGCCACTATATACAGGAATAGTTCCATTCTGATGAATATTTAGGTTGGACTCATGATCTATAGGTTGGACTCGATGATCTCAGAGGTCTTTTTCAACCAAATTGTTTCTGTGATATATGGATAAAAAAAAAATTGCGTTGCTATTGTATTAAAAAAGTTCATGGAAAGCCTGCCAGCTACTCAAAGCTGGGATTTACTAATCAGAGTTACCTTGATTAAAGGCTAGCTTCCAAAGAGCTCCTGTGGATAACAGGCTTAACTTTAGGCATATGATTGATCCAATTACATTCACTGGCTTTAACTGGACTGCTCGTAAAATGAAGCCTGTATTTAAATGCCTTTCTGGATCAGAACCCAGCTCCCTTAGAGGAGCGCAGGCTTGGAGCTTGGATGTCATACTTATGACATCAGTATGACTGAAGTAACTGATGAACATAACCCTTTTCCACCAGATTCTGTCAAACTGGAAAGCTGTGGAATTTTGCTTACACAGGTCCTGGAAACATTGTCTGCCACAGGTAACTGGGAATGTCATTGCATCAGAGCTTGTTAACAAGTGACACGCTCAGCCTGAGCTAGTTTGGAAAACCAGGACACGACACAAGAGTGAAGATACAGCAATGTATCTTCAGTGATGCAGCCATCCTGCTCTGGTGCTGAAGCAGGGTTTGTATCAGTGTCTCTACGCAGCTGTGCATTCTTTGACATATTATAATAACCAACATTGGCATTGTGAGTCTAATTTAGACCAATCAAGACTTTTCAAATTGTGCTCGTTATGTAAGACTACGTTTGCCAAACTCTTGCAATTGCAAAAAAAAAAAAAAAAAAAAAAAAAAAAAAGGGGAATATAAAGAGGATCTAATGTCTGGAAAATGGGTGATTAAGAAAGGTCGCATAAAATTGACAATTTTAAAAACATATACTCTTACCCTTCTCGTTGGAAAATAGTCCTAAAACAGTCCCCCAGGCTCTTGTAACTGGTTGGATCAGTTTTCCCTCTTTGAATTTGGAACCTAAAAAAAATACAATTTACATCACAGCATGAGAAGTCAGGGATTTTAAGTCACTTTTAACTTTCCAATTATTATATAAAAGGAGTTTTAAAGGGTTTTTTTACATCTCTGATTCATTATTATATACTGTTCCTGATATACTTATTAACGCTGTTTTCATAGAAGCTGTTAAACCAAGGAAAAATAGAGCTTTAGTAGTAACTTTTTTTGTAGTTTATGGAACTCACAGTATAGCAATCACCTTTGACATTTACACCTCTTTCTAGTTGTTTGAAAAATAAGCTGTTAACCCTGTGCCTGATCCAAAGCCCACTGAAACTAATGTGAGTGTTTGAGTGAAACCCTGCTTTTGAAAATCTGAAATGGAATACTATCATGTGTTGTTCTTTTTTATATCTGACACAATTACAACAAAAATCACGCAGAGACATGATCAGATATTAGAACACCATTCCTTTTTCATAATTCAATAATAAAATGAACAATAAAAGCAAGCATAGAATTATTCTGATTGAAACTTTTTTTCTCTATTCACTTTTTGATAACAATAACAATTTCAACATGAAGCTTGTGGCCTTGAAAGGAAAATCAAGAATATGATTCAAGATTGTAAACTTCTTATTGTTATCATTTATGGATAGCAACAGTGAGTTTAACAAACTATATTATTTTACTAAGTATTTCAGAGGATCCTATCTCTTTCAGTTTCAAATCTGCAGCTGGCACATTCAAGTAAATAGAATGGATATTTAGATTAATTTTTAGCAACATAACGTTTTTTTTTAAACTGCTAATTACCAAACAGCACTAAAAAAATAAAAAGAATATTGCTGTTGTTGGTTCCAGCCTAAAATAGCCCCACATCAGGCAATCACCATACTGGTTTTATCACTAGTTACAATACTAATTCTACACAACGGTTTCAAAGAATAGTTCACGTTACAGTCAAGTACACCACATGCCACAGGTGTACTGCTGTTCTGAGAAACATCAATTGTCACTTATTCTGATCACAATACTGAATCTCATTTATAAGAAATAACGAACCAAGGTATTTTTAACTCAAGGTTAAACAGCAATTTTCTCCTCTCTCACAAAATTCAGTAGGGTCAAGTCAGCATTCGTATTGTGGCAAAAGGCATTCATAGCTTTGAACATCAGTATTTCTGTGCTAGCACAATTTTGTTCAATTTGAGGAAAAAAATCGTAGTGATGCAATTCTTTGGCCAATTATGAAGGCAAGCCCACACCTTTTCTGAAAACAGTTAGAAGGAAACACTCAGTCCCTCCATAGTCCTAATAAAAGTAGTTCAGGCACATCTGGGATCTCTATCTGGGGTAACCTCTTTTATTAGCACAAGAACTTGCTGCCAAGTTGGCAGAAGGAAGAATGCTATTCAATAGGCTTACACTCAAATAAGAGCTGGTGCATAACATTTTGTCTGAAAAGATCCCTTGGGAAGGTTAATAGTTGAAAAAAATGCCTCAATGCCATCACACAAAATCCAACAGCAGTACCAGCTACAGAAGCTTTTACATTGTGGCAGTCAAGCAATCCAAAGTTTCAAAGCACATTTTAATATATTTAAGACTTGATTCTTTATACATCTCAGCTCAAAATCAAAAATCACTTTCTTTTCCTTAAAGAAAACTTGCAAAAACTCACCAGCAACATCTTTGTCCAAGTATTTTAAAATAAAGTTTTCTTAACCCAAACTCTTTTCCTCAAGTTTCAAGATTTGGCCTCCTTGTAAACTCAAAAAAGTATCACTGTTTCTAAAACATCCTTTGAATAATGCACTTTGCTCTCTTTCATCCTGCAAATGCTCAGCAATGTCCTACTCTTGCATGTGTGTAAGGCCACCCCATAACTGTGCATGCAAAACTGCTGAACTGGGGCTTTAATTCCAGAGTCACAGTGGATCTCAACAACATAGTGAACATATTTATATAATTCTGTTTTACAGCTTGCACCCTGGCAACTTCTCAACTAAATTTAAATGATTTAATAAAAATATGTCTTTGATAGCAATAAGGAAAGTAATGGCATAAGAAACGCAATAATCCTGTAGGTAATTTATGTTTTATCAGATGAAGGATAACTTCTTGCTAAAGAAGTTAAGTCAAAGAAACTTTACATTTATTTCAGATATTTGTTTTAATATTGATAAGACTTTAGTACTAAATGAGTCCATTTGTTACACTGAGTCATACAAATAACATATTCCTTCCTTTAGGGTTTTTGGATCCATTCCTTCCCTAGTAAATCTATTTTATAGCTTTAACAGCAATTCTAAAATACATGCCAATTATGTACTTTAACCTAGATCTGCGAATTGGGTTCTTTGATTCAGAATTGCTTGCCTCAATAAAATCATGTGTAACTTTTTAATGAACTAGCTAATTGATCTAGCACTTGTTATAAGAAGCTCAGGGAAGAGCTGAAAAAAATGTTTGCTTGTCTTCCTGGAGACAGCAGTGGCAGCCTCTATTAGTAGTCTTAATAACACAGAAGAGCTAAAGCATCCCCTTAAAGAAAACGCCAACCTGGCCTGTTTTTAATGATTGTTTAGAGGAATGAACACAACTGGGGAATATGTAATGGCTTTCTCTACTTCAAATCCGTTCCTTTCTAAAAGCACTATAAAACCACTGCATTTCATGCATTTTTGAAAGTTGGATGGCTGCCTTATATCCTTTTAGCTTTTGCTAGACCAAAAAAGATAAATTCCCCTCTAAATACCACCAGAGCACTAACTTCTGATCTAATAATTTTGAAGTGTCATGGCAGGCAGCCCTCAGTGACATGCTGAACAGCTATATGTGCAGAAATGCTTTTCCAGGGCTGGGATAGATGACCTCCTACTCACTACCAGCATCCAAGAAGTGACAGAAGTCACTGGACACTTCAACACATTCTGTGTTTACTGCGAGCTTTATCACTTTAAAAATGAGCATCAGGCTAACTTTTCTCCCCTGTCATTTTCCTGCTTCTTGGCTTTCTGGGTAGAATGCTGTGGTGCTGAGCACTCCCACAATGCTCACAGAGCTGTGGGAGGCACCTGGCACCCCAGGTTACCTCTTCCTACCTAGGACCAGCCAAGGCATTTACTCCCTGCCCCCTTGGCTCCTTGCAGTTCCCACATCCATCTCCCATACCATGAGGGACCTCACATCTTCCTTTTCTGGGTTGTAGCAGCAGCCCAAAGGGCTTGGTCCTCTATGGTCCTCTTGGTCCCCTTTGAACAAACAGTACCTCTGAAGTAGCTTCATTAGATACCAAAGTGCCCTGATAGTGTTTAAGAAAAGAACATTGGTGTCCTTCCCTGTTCACCGCAGAAGACACATGCTTGGGATCTCTGTAAAATGTGGGAACCATGTTAAACTATTGGAGGTTTTGGGGTCTGTTCAAAAGGCTTTGAAAACTGATGATCTAAAACCATGAAAATATTTTAACTTACCCACACTAATCAGCACTAAAACTTCTACTTGTGAAATGAATAAATCTAAATTATTATTATTTTACTAGCAAGAGAGAGAACATTCTTCTATGGTTTTAACAGCCCTTGATCAATAAGTCTCAATGGACTCTGCCTGAAATTCCATAATGTAGAAGACACTTGAGGTCTTTCATCGGTTCTCTGAACCACTTATCATTTAACAAGTGATCCATCTTGGTGTGGAGCAATGAGTACATAAACACATGCATCTGTTTCCAATGCCTAACTCACAGTCCTGGTTGATTTTGTAATAACCAGCACTTCATTTATGTTCAATAAAACCCTCTGTCCAGATCATGCTTTTCTGACCCTATTCCTACTGCAAAAGTCCTCTGGGTAACCTTTTCTAGTAGAATCAATACCTATAGAAGAACAAATAGATGCATGTGCTTTCTGAAAAAAAAATTCTCTCACATTCCTCTATAATTTGCTAAATTTTTTCTTCATGTTTGCTGAATATCTCGTCAAAGTTGTCTTATGGATTTCTGCTACTATATTATCCAGGTATTTAGTGTTTAAAGCCTGCTTACCAGGTTACCTAAAAGTCCTCCCCATCTGGGAGGATCTGGGCTGGAGAAAGACTTCTAATTCACATTGACATTGTTTTAGTCATCTTGAAATCTAGAAGGAGGAAATTAGTGTTTTCATATCTAGATTGAAGCACATAATGGGCATTTAAGTCCCAGTTATGTAGGACAACCCCAATGTCATATGGAGCAGTCTAGACTCATCAGATTCTTGCCACTGGGTTTGCAAAGACTATACCCTCATGCATAAATTCCAGAATTTCTTGCTGTTTTTATGCAGCACTGCTGACTAGTTTCTCAACCACAGAGTTCAGAGGGAAAGAAAAACACTGACTCAGAGAACCAAGCTCTACACCAGGCTGCAGTGCTTACCAAGGAGTGGCAGCCTTAGCTGTGTTTTCCTTCTCTGCACATCTCAGTAGGATTTTATCGTACATTCTACTCAGTTTTGAATACAGCTCCTAACATTTCCATTCATGGCTGGGCTTTGTGCAGTACCAAAGCAAATAAACTTAGGAGCTGACGTACATAAATGCTATAAAGAAGATAATTACATGGCATAACAACAAAACAAATTAAAATATCTGTGCAACTTTAAATCTAAAACAACTTCTAAATAAAGGTACGGTCTGGAAAACTGAAAACATGTACAGCTTTTTTGCACTTTCAGTAATTCCCACGATTCCAGACACTCCTAACTGTATTTATCCCACCCTCATGTGTTGATAAAAAATGTATAGTCTGAAGTTTTATATAGATACACATTATTTAACAGTTCACATGCTTATAATAAAAAAAAAAACTGCATTATATTTTTAAAAGATTTTGATTTGTTAAGTTAAACATTTATTTAGGTGTTACTATGAGTGATATCTACTGATGCTTAAATTTTATGCAAAACTTTGGACTGGAAAATGGGCCATAATAATATAATTTATTTCACTTTTTGGCTCAAGTTCTTTGAGTTGCTTATGTTACTTACAGGATAATAACTGAGAATATAATTCTGCCACTTATTTTAACAGTAAATCATAGGAGCTGTTAAAGAGCTGAATATTACTTTTCAAACCAAAAAAAGCCGAATTATTTTAAGCAAAAGATACAAGTTTTGCTACTGCAGAGGTCATATTTTGAGTGTTCTAGTATTGCTATGATGATTATTTAACTCTGAAAAGCATATAAGAATGTAATGAAGAAGTAACATAAAGAATAGATAAAGAACAGAACCTATTCCAGTCATTCTCCATACTAGCCATGGATTTGCCTCAAATCTATGGTAGTTAGATTTTTGTAGTTGAATTTTCTTACAGTTCATATTTACTTTACAGAAATAAACCAGAATCATAGGTAGTAAAGCATTACAAAAAAGTACTTCAAAATTAATATTAATTAATTTAATTTTGTTGGAATTAATGATGCTTGTTAGGTTTATTCACCTCTTTGAATTTTGGAGGAATTTGCTGAACTTTTTAATTAAAAAAAGAGAACTGTAATAGTGGAAATAATTGTAAAGATACCCTGAAAGCTTTCTCTGCAGAGTTGATTTTTATACCAGTTAGAATATCAACTATGAGCCATGATGGTAAAATAAAAAATTGCCAAACTGAAACTGATGATTTCTCACATTTTCAAATGTGTTTATCAAACATTCCACCTGATAAATACATCCATTCCACACCTTTTCTCTGCCTTGTTGCAATCCAGGTCTGTTCTGTCCTCTTGCTATCTGATTTATACTTTTGTCTCTGAGAAAAATACCTCAGAAATTGCCATGAAAATTAAGCAGGTCAACAGGAGAAGCCACCACCAGCAGATCAGAAAGGAGCAACTGCCCACATGTGAATAAGGGTATATTCATGGCAGAAGCTGCAGCTCGATCAACAACAGACTTAGCAATTTACAGCAGAGTTTAGATGGAACACATTGGCTGCTCTGATCAAACTGGACCCAATAAGATCATCACCAGCTGTTGCCTCCTTTTAGATTGGCTAAAGGCAATTTATCTAAACCATCACAAAACACTTGGTCTAAACTCTTTCAGCCTTGATGATGAGAACTCACCATCCATAGCTTAGTCTGAACTTAGAATTTTTAACAAATGTTTCGCCTGAATGAAGTGCATCATTGAATACAAAAACTGTGAAGTCTTAAACATGACAAAACAGCTAAGGTGTTCCACTGATACTCTCAGCCAGTTCTCTGAATGTGACTCGTGCTCTTACACCAGAGGAAAGTACACTTATCAGAGAAGAACTTCATCTTTCCTGTCCTTCTTATTGCATTTTATAGATGACTTTCCCCTCTCTTTCGCTTTTATATTCAAGCTAAGCAGCATATCATTCCATCAAAAATATCAGGGGGAAGAATAATGCAGTACAGTAAATATATTTTCATTTATTTAATTTTTTAGACATTAAAGCTGTATTTTTTCAGCTACTAATGAAGTAGTAGCTGAAGAATTACTACTACTACTTCTAGAATGAAAAACTCTTCTGGTACTTTTTTCTCCTGCATTAATTCTTCCATTGTGTGCGTGGGACAATCGTACAGTAGCTGTAACATCAGAAGGAAATTTTTCTTTACATGTAGTTTTAAAAAAATAGTCATGAAAAAAAGAACTTGACCAGAAGCAGGTCACATCAATCCATTTAACTGTTTCATGCAGATCTACCCTGCAAAAGAATAACAAAAATAACTAGTCATAGCACTTCACATATAAATAATTTCATGCTTTCCCAAGGAAGAAATTCAGCAGAAACTAAGCTCAAACCATAAATATTTTAATAATCTAATTCCATCAATGACTGCGCGTGTGTGGAGGGGGAGCTCTAAATAACAACAATAAAATTAGTGAAAACCAAAACTTTTTCATTCCACACTAAAAACCATTCAGAGAAACCTCATGAATGTGCAAGTTCCACTTTACTTCACAGATGGAAATACGGAGGACACTTGAATTCATGTTTCACAGGCAGGTGAACGCATGGATTGAGGCTCTGAGCTGGGGTCCTCCCCACCTGCTGCAGGTGCACAGCAGGAGCTGCCTGTCTTCCACCCCAGCCCCCAGGGCCTGGAATGCTCTTGTGTTTCCCAGACACAACTGGCAGCTCTGGGATCCCACGAGCTCCTTGAAAGTACCACCCTTTCCTCACGGTTAAGGACTTGCAAGCAATACATATTTTTGTTATCCTTTAGAAATGGCTCCAGTGTTCTTCTGTGAGCAAAGCCTCTCCACAAGTCCTGCCAGAGCAGGAACAGCTCTGCTGGCTGCTCTGCCAGTGCTGTGGCTATGTACAGGGTACAACTCTGCCACTGAGGCTTTGCTTTGGCTACCTAGATACAAGTTCTGAGCATAACAGAAGATGACAGCAATGATCATAAAGGAAGAGCTATTTGAAAGATCATGCAGTATTTTGTGTGAAGGATTGTGCAATACACGTGACCTTAACAAGATCAGCCAGGATGTGCTGACTGTAAAAGCAATAAGCAAATTTAAGCACTACTTGTATTTTCTGTCTACATCTTACTGTGTAAAAGGCACTTAGTTACACTGGTGAAAGAATTTGCAGAAACCAGTAACAGTAAAAGCAACATTTTTTTTACAGGGATGGTTTATTTCTGAAACCTTTGTAATCTCTATTTCCTAAGTGAAGGCAACTCCCCAAAATCTATGGATTTTTTGAGACTTATCTAAACTGAACAAATCATTCAAAATGGCACCACAAGGAATAAATTTGTATTGTCAGAGATGTTGGAGCAATTTGTATGATTTTAAGTATGAATAGTCACCCATTAGCCCAAGACATCAACAGAAGAAATCTGGTTTTCGTTAGTTTTGAATAAAGTCTTATGTTTTCCTTCAAAACATCTTATAGAGAAACAACGGACAAACTGATGTAGAATATAAACTAATGACTAGAAGACATTTCATGAGAAATCATATATTATATGATGATTATATTAAGACCCCAGTATGCAGTCTCAGTTCAGGAAAGAATGAGAATGTGGTTTGGCTGATTTCAGTGTGAAACATGTGCCTGCTTAAAAAGTATCCAGTTTTTTATCTCAGTTTAACTTCTATTACAAAAATTCATATCCTCTCTTGACCTCTTGCTGGAAAGCAATTCTTGTGTCCTGTGACATTACTGCGATCTGTGACCCTTTACTGAGCTTCTCCAAAGCTGAGCTGTTAAAAAATTTATATGTAGGAACATTTCCCCTATCAGTTAAGTGATACCAGGTTAGAGGAGTAATTTTGCTGCCTTTAAGAAGTAAGGGTATTCTCCATTACTCCAAAGAGATGCAAAGGCAAATCTCAACACAGCTTTGTGAAATCAAACACGTGTCTGATCAGCCATAGAAAGGCTTCAAAAGATCCCTTACAGGTCATTGCTAGACAGTAAGACAGACAGTAAGCACTGCTCTAGAAACCTTCTAATTTCAGAAAATTAATAAAGATCTACATGCCACTGGAAAAAGTTAAGTTCTTCTACAATTTTTACAGAAAGGGCCAAGTACTTCTACATAGTTTTCTCAACAAAGCTTTGATTTCAGTGTCCATTATGGAAATCTCACAGCACCTCTCCTGAGAAGGCAGAAGAATTTTTGTGGCTTTCTGGCATGAAGATGTAGGGGGAGGATTTTTTGGTGGGTTCAATACTCTTCAGTATTCATTAACATTTTAAATTCTTTGATGAGATCAATCCCATCACAGCTGAGTGTACTGTTAAATTTTTTTTTTTTTTTTTTGGTATTAAAATGATTTAGCACCAAAAATTTTTAAACCACAAACAAATGTACATTACACTTACTCCCTACGGTCAAAGTAAGAAAGATAACAAAAAATATCTTTTCTCCCAAAGGAAAGAAATGGTCAAACACAGAAATCCAAATTCATTTTCAGAGGAAAACAGCCAAAATCAAACTGTGAGTTGCTGAAAGAAGTGTTAGTTTTGTGATGGAAAATATTTGAAAGGGAAACACTTTCATTAATATATTGTGGCTGAGATTTTTAAAATACTGGAAAGGATACAACCAGACTTACTCTACTGAAAAATACAGCTAAATACCCTGCATTTGGAAACGATAACTCACACGCCCTTTCTCATTAAAAGACAAACCACTTTAAATGACTAATAGTTAATTCACACAGTATGGACGTTACCTATGCATGCGCTTCTTCCATGAAAAGAAGAATTTAATTTTTTCCTATTAAATTGTATGGCTAAATGACAGAAAACATACAGACTTAAGCAACACAAGGAAATTCTGAGTTAAAGACTAAGACTCAACTCTTATCCACCCAACTGTGCCCCAACATTACAGCTTATATGGAATTCATTATTGACCAACACTAAACGATCTCAGCAATTCTTAACATACAGTAGGACACAACAAGGCAAGCTGAGGATGAAAATTCCTCCGAAGCACTATGACTTTCACTGCTGTGGTGACTTATAGTAAAACTAGTGAAATATTGGAGCACCTGCATTCTGCAATTCAATTGATCAGAAATAGTGCACTTCTGTAAAAATAAAAACAAAAATGTCTTAGCTTAACTCTATGGAAAGTCTTCTGTGCGTTCACATTGTAGCTTGCCAGTTCTTTTAGAGTCCACAGATACATAAAAACACATTCAAGAAATTTTGGTGTAAGACTAAAATTTATCCCAGTAAGCAAGGAGAAACCTTTGACACCTATGAATACATCCTATTAATTCCCTGTATGAAGATAAGAAAAAGATAAAGGAAATGAGTTCTCGCAAATTCAATGTAGTTGAAAGACAGCAATTATTTTGAGACTTCAGTAGATTAATTTTTATTTTTCTAACTCACTATTAACAGTTAGCAACAAAAGCTAATGCGGAACAAAACTTAGGAGAATCTTGAATGCAGGTTGCACACCAAAGTCAGAAGAGTAAGTTCAAATATTCAAAGCTGTTGTTGAATGACAGTTGCTACAACATTGTCAGGGTACATTTTTTTTCCCCAGAACCAAATAGCCCCACACAATGAGATTATTTTTCTTATTTTTAAATACATTTTTAAAACTACCAAAGTTCAACTTCAAGCACTTGACATCCCAGTTTTAAACAATAGAAAATAATGCTGTAATGGAAACACTAACAGGGTCTTGACAACAGCCGTGTAAGGTTGCACCTTTATATCACACAAACTCTTCCAGCTGAAAAAACTCACTCATGACCCAGGATGGTGTGGAAAAAAGATTGTTGTTGCTTCGGGAAAGACAGTTGCTTGAAAATTGGCATAAAGTGGTGAAAATTATAAAGGAACATTACTTTTTTTCCCCTGAACTCAACCTAACTACTCCAGAAAGTAATGCACAAATCATTCATTATAATGAGTCATAACAATGATTTGTGATCCTCCAAGTTTTCATTTTACGCCCCTCTGTTTTTCCTTAAAGACAGGAGGATAGACAAAGACTGGAAACTTTGGGTCATATGGATCACGGCACCACTGCTATGTCTGGAATTTTCTTATAAATATCCTATTGCTCTGAGGTTCATAGGCCTGACTGAAACAGCAGGGACGATCTCATTTGTACTTTTATAGTTGTAGAGGGATTTGCAAGAGTTAACACAATTTTCCATAATATTTCTTACCGACTTCAGGAATAAAGGGAGAGTTCCCTTTTTAATCAGTATCTGAAACACTGTTAAGTCTAAAGGGAAACAGGAATTCTTTCAGATTTAACAAGGTTTTTCCGAGTGCTGATAATTTTAAAGGTACAAAACACAGCAACTTTTGAAAAAGAGAGGATTTCAGCAAAGCATCTGTGGGCAGTAATCAGTGCACTAGTCTGGAGGACACACTTTTCAGCAGATTTTACTGCTTTCTTGTAGCCTTGTGCCTTTTAAAGATTAAAAGATTGTTTTTCCAAAAAGGAATGGTAAATGATTCCCTTTGAGTTCATGAAAATATTCAAATTGAGGAAGTATTGTCAGGTTCTGTTACAGTGATGTCTATCTCAGAAAACAAATTGTTTCACTAACCACCAGTGGGAAGCTAGAAAAGCGCCTTCATTTTGTATAGTCACAAAACTCTTTAAAGGCATTTTGCTCACATTCTTCTCCAGGCAGGCAGGAAAACTATGCTAACATGGCTGATCTGACTCAGATATTGAGCTTGAGGACTGAAAAGCAGAAAAAAAGAAAGGCAGTTCTGATGTTATCCATGCAGTATTTCTCAGGGACTACTGTTCTGTTTCCTTACCACATTCAGTACCTCTTCCATGTACACATTTAGTCAAGTCTTCATAATGCTACTTGGATTCAGAGATAAAACTAACTGAATTACTGAACTGTTGAATGCCTACTGATAAATAAAATAGGCTTGTTGAAAAATGACTGCTGGAAAAAGGTGGTTCTGCATGCTTATGCAGAATTAATAGGTACTTACTAGACATATATATTATTATATATAAAATGAGTAGGATCATGAGCTTGTTGGCAAATGTCTTGTCTAATGCCAAACTGAGAAAGTGTGCAGTAAGTAAACTCTCAAGTGTTCAACATGCAGGTACACCTCCTCCCATCCTCTTTTTCTTAGCCCATATGCTGGCTAATGGGAAAGACAACTCTTTGAAAGAACAGCATAATTTATTCTTTTCCTAAGTTATGCTATGATTCTTTCAAAGAACTAGCTGCATAGTGGTTTGCTATGTGATATGATACTAGCAATAGGTTTAGCTGCTTAATTTTGGGTATAATCTTTGTGCAATATAGTCTGAGCACATAAATAGGGATCCAAGTATTTGCAGGAACCAACTCTCCCTGCTATGGAGTCTGAAAGGTGCCCAGTCTGAAGTATGTGAAGGACCTACTGTACCTAGATTTTGCAGAGTATATTGGAATTATCCTTGTTAAAAATCTAAAGTTTGTCCAACTCGTGGCCTGAACCCCTTCCAAGAATAAAGGTGACCTTAAAGGTCTGGAGAAAGGTATCTCCATTTTTATTATGTGCAGGGGACAGATTTTAGCCTTTTTTTTTTACAAGACTCTCTTGAAAATTCAGACAGCCATCCTGCCTAACAGCTAAGAGATGTATCACCCGCCAATTTATTAGAGGTCATTTATTAGAGGTCACAAGATGCCAGCTTGTCATTGGAACTGGCAGCAGAAACCAGTCTCAGAATCGACAAACACTGCTGCTTTTGTTGCAAGAAGTTTTCCCTATGAGCCTGTGGTCTGGGAAAAGGGCAAATAGTGAAAGTCAATCACAGGGGAATGAGTGATGGATATATAGGGAGTGAGCAAAGTTATGAAAATAGACGGGATAGAAAAGAGTGTGGTGCTGAAGAAACATAATCTGTTGAGCAGATGGAAAACCTTGAGGCAGATACTGATCAAAATATGAGCAATGTATCACTAATCTCTAAAACCTATCAACAAGCACTGCAATTCTGCAAATTTCCCTTCTCTCTCTACTACATGCAATGGATAGTATTAATGTGATATAAATGATATCTGAATTAATGTATGGTATTCATTTACTGTACCATAGTGTATCAAATTATAATTCCTAAATTCATCAGCTCCTATTGACAATAAAAGCCACTTAAAAATATAAAAGAGGAAGATCTTTATACTTTATATGAATTACTTCTGTAGGACTTTCTACCAAAAGGATATATAGTTTTCAGAGGTTTCCTAGCCTTATACAACATCTCATCTCTAATATGGCATCTCTAACGCATCCTAAAGTACTTTTTTGGCTTAATGATATTCCTCTGCTCACCGTTCTGTCGAACTTCTGTTTATACCCCAGTAATTGCTGTTTTCCTTCTCACCACTAGAGCATATGTGTGCACAAAAACAGCTTTTCTAAAATACACAGAGAAAATACAGTGTGACTTAAGGAACTAATTTTCTTTTAAGGAATATGTGCAGAGAGAAGGTTCCCTGTCTACATCACTGCTATAATTTATGTCAGAAGAATAATGTGTTTCCAGATCTGCTCATATAATGCCCTCTAAGTAGCCTGTGAAATTCCTGCCCAGGGTCAGGACCGTGTACTACGAAACACTTGACTTGTTTAATTTTTTGTCACTTGGTTTCTGTCCCAAGGGCTATGACTGTGTGAAGTTTCAATTAATATAGTGAAGAAGCTCTTTAACACAGATGATATGGCCAATTGCAAACATTTATTAAATATGACTTCCTGCTGCCAGAAGTGGAAAAATTCTCAAAGTGAACACCAAAACTCAGCCTTCAGGAGTAAAGAGCAGTAATGAGTAGCTCAGGAGTAGATGAATAAGCTTTGAGAAGGCATAGGAATAGATGAGTGCTGTGACTGAGGAATGATATTCTTAAAATGCTGAAGAGAGTCTGAATCAATCAGTTACAAATCACTTTCAGCTCTTCTCTCCTCAGAAAGAGTTTGCATACAAAGAAGAAGAAATCTCATTTTGAAAAACCCCAGCTGATTTACACAGCATTTACACAGTTGATTCAAGACGTACTTTGTAAAATGACTAAAAATCCATTTGTTTAGCTGAAACAAGTCCTCATTAGATTGCTAACAGGCTTTACAACAGAAGCCAGGGTATGAAAACCCCCACCAAGTTATTTCATATATAAACCTGGAAACTGTAGGAAATGCAGGTATAATTTGTATGGTTTTATCCATGGATGCATACATATACCCTTGTCTACTCCGTAATTACCAGGAATAGAATTTACTGTGTTATGAAAGAAAAAAAAGGTTTCAGGAAGAAAAAGGCAGACATATCACTAATCCTTCAAATTCCTTATTATGCTTGGTAGACACTTTCATGTTAGTTAACTAAACGTAAATCAATAGATTGACATATGCCATAGAGTTTACATACTAATTTAACACCTCTGCATAAAGTTAGAGAGGAGATTTATAAAATCACTTTGAATTTATTATTTCTAGAAAGAGTAGACAAAAGTCTTTGAGGATTAATTTCATGCTGTGGGTTAAATTTCACTCTCACGATAGGCCAACTACTGCCTGGGGCACTACAGATAATGAACCTGACAAGGGATTAGCAAGGAAATACTTGTGTTATTATAAATCGTGTACACTTCCCTTTCTAACCAACTTCATCCTTCATGACATTAACAAATTACACTCTTTGTCCACGTTTCAATGTAACACAAAGCTATGAATGATCCTGAACCAAAAGTACATTAGTTAAGGTCTTCTCAAGGCACATACAGCTACTCAATTTAGTTGAAAGAACCAGACCTCCTGAAGTGAGAGAACCTAAGACATTTTATGTCAGATATCTTCAAGACCCAGAGAAATATTTGTACATAAAATCTGATTTAAGAGTATCAGCTGATGCATTCTAAAACAGATCATAGACAAATGTGCACAATGGAATTAAATGTAACACACAATCAGAGGAAATTTAGGGAGTATTCCTCTACCAGAGAGTCTAAAACAACCCAAGCAAAAATATTAATCACTTGGCTTCACTGTAAACATGAATTTACTAAAGACCTCAAACTCAAGTTTATCATGTATATTAGACTAGAAGTTCTAGTAATGATTTTGCGCCCAAAGCCAGTAAGAATATCTGTGATGTAAATATAGATGTTCTCTGTATTTGATCCTTTCATCCTTTTTTTTCTTGAAAAGCTTTAAACTTTTACATGGAAAAACCAGCCTCATTTCTAGACAATCCATGCTGAGCTGTGCTGTCATGCAATGGTAGTGAAATTGCATTAAGGCTAAAGTGGAACTCTGACATTACAAATGGACCCTTTATTTATGCACTACCATACAAACAGAAAGGCAAGAAAGAACTCCAAGCTCTGAACCTTCTTCTGCTGACCCAAGTCAGCTTAGGATGGAATTCCTTGAACTTTAGAGATGGTAGTTTTACTGCTAATGCCTTCTGAAGGGAAAAAGAATCCTAGGAATGATTCTTGTAACACACTCCTCTGCACCTTTCAAAACAATCAAGCGCAACCAAAAAAAGCAATTTTTTGTACCTTATTACTCTGCCATTTCCTTTGAAGCCAAAGCCTTTTCAAGAGAAACCATCTCCAGGCTATGGCACCACATAATTTCTAATCATCACATGGTAATCATCCACGCTAAATACTCAGAGATTTATTAGTGCTGCATTGCAAAAGGCGTGGACAATTTTTTCTTTTATTTCTCTTGTCAAAACAGCCTGGGCACGAGCCCTCCCTTAAACTCTCTGAGAGAACATGACCTGACAGGTTGTTCCTGGACCCCAAAGGAGTGAGCTTATGATGTTGGAGAAGTATCCAGTTTTGTCTCTTCACTCCTGTATTGGCAAGCCAGTGAGCTCTGCTGTCCCTTGCTGTAGCTACAGAATGTCACCGTGAGTCACACTGAGCTGTGCCAGATGACTCAGACCTCCTGCATGGCTCGTATTGCTCTTGTATGACCAAAACAGAGAAAGAGGCATTTCACCATGGTGCTCTTGCAATTTATCAGTATCATTTTCTTGCTGCGTACAATAGGCAAGAGTAGCATTTGGTGCACTTCCCTCTTATCTTTCTAAATGGAGAGGAAAAAATACAGCTGCATTAGGATGCTGATAATGTAGGCTAATAACATTTAATATTTGAGAATTTGCCATTCTGACTCCTCAGCATGACAGAAGGCCAGGCAGCTGCTCTCTTAACTAACCCATACTGCTGAACCAGCTCTGCATTCAACCATCCCCTTCCCCTGAGACTTGACCTTTGGCCCAAGTTATTATAAATGAAGAACAAATCCAATTAAAATGACAACTGAGCATGCCTCTATACTAAATGAATAGAATGAGTCCTATGTTAAAGCCCTCCATACTTTTCCAGAACGGAAGGTGCTGAAGACCAGACTACTCAGGTTCAGGTGGGCTTCTTTCTGGGAAGACAGTCAAACATTGGCAACATCTTCCATTTTCCACCTGGAATGTAATTTGGTGAGAATGTAATTTGCTCTGATGAGACAACCAACTTAAGATCACTGTTTGTTGCCAGACTCTCTGTTATGCTGTTGTAAATATCTACAAGGCTGTGGAACAGAGATAAAACAGTCCCCACCTCTATGCCAAATTCCCACTGTTAACCAAGATTACTTTATTTTTTAACTCAGTGCTGCTCTTGAGTGGTTGCTCATAATTCAAACCAAAATCCTCACAGCTTTGATTTAAACAATTACCTTCATCTTCCTGATGCAGTTTGTTCTCTTTTCTACCACAGGATCTCCTAAATACTGTATTCAGCATGATACATATGAGGCATATCACAACAAGGTATGTGTCTCCCTGTCTCAGCAAGAACTAAGCTTACAGCAGAAAGTGATGCCTTCATCTAAAAGTGTTAAAAGGAAACAGAGCAAGTAAAGAACTGCTGGCAAGTGAAGTGGAAATGAACTGGAGAGGAAGAATCTGGGACTGGTTTTTAAAAAGGATAGAGAAGAGACACAGAAGGAACAGATTTGGTCGAACAGGGCAGCCACTAGTAAGGTGAACTGAAAGAGAAAGATTTTCAGACCTAGAAAGTTAAAATAAAATTAAGAAGAAATCACAGGTTGGAAACAGACATAAATGAAATGTGGGCCACAAGAACCTGTAATGATTTATGCACATGCTTCATGATGCATACTTTAACACAATCCCTTTAATAATTTTCAGTGAGGAATTGCTTCATGAAAATCATATTCTCTGCCTCTCCACCATTTGTTTTTGGAAGTGGCAGGTTCATTCTGTGAAACTTCTATAGAGAAAACTTTCAACTTGAGACATTCCCAAAAGACACAACTCTAAAGGCAGATATATAGAAACAAAAATGTGCAAAAAGAAGTTTATTTTTTAAGATCCCTTCCTCCTTAAGTCCAAGGATACAGAATCACACTGCAAATGAATCCGGCTGCATCAGGAATGGGGATGCTGAAGATGGTGTTTAACATGCAGAAGAAGTTAAATGTGGTCACGTGGCCCATGTTACTGAAGAGACGTTATTAGGGATTGTGTAACTTACTGTTTCCTGAAAGTTAATGGCTTTAAATTCAGACATATTAAATTCATATAGAAGCTAATAATAGTGTATATTGCTCAGTTGGCCACTACTTGAATAAAAAAATCTTAGGTCAGCTTAAAACAATTTTATGCTATACTTCTAACCATAGAATTGTGCACACTCTACTTTGCATAAAACAATTTACGTTCACATCTGTCATTTATTACTTGTTGCCTCTTTTCCCCTTTCCCTGAGGGGAGCTTCTTGTTCTGACAGCACCTTGTTGTCTGTACTTCTGTCTAGCTCTTGATTTATAAAGGAATAATCACAAAAATACAGTAAATTTATTTCTAATTTTGATATTTCACTTTTATTGACTGTGCCTATGGAGGAAGAAATGAAAGAAAATCCTACTAACAAATGGAGTAGGAGAAAGAAGAGATACACCTGATTACTAACCATCACCTGCTTTTAATACCCTGTTTTTCCTAAAGAAGAGCATGTATTTGAATGGGATGTGATGGATAAGAACTGTCATTATCTTCCTCATAAGAGATCTGCCACTAATTATCAGCTGGCCAAACTGATATGCTGAACCAGTTTCTGACTTTTAAAGACTGAGAAGTTTCTATTCATTTACGGCACCTACAGAGGAGTTCAGCAGGAAAATGCTTTTTAATGGACAATCAGGTGACAAACACTCTCATGAGGAGATGAATCTTTGAAGACTGATACTCATCTCCACTCTAACAGGCAAAAATGGAACAGACAAACTGTAAACAATGTTACAATTTTATGTAAACACCAAAACCAGTGACTAAATTAAACCTGAACAGACTGAGCATGTTAATTGTAAATGATGAAAATGAAATACTCATTCCTATGTGCCAGGTGGTAATAAAAATTTACCTCTTGAACTTTTTCTGTGTGAGATTTTCTTCAAATTCACAGCTAACTTCAACTTTGTAAAAAGGAGTTAGGCATTGCTTGACAAGCTGAATTAATGTGTCTATCAGCATTAAGCCCTTGCTACACAGTGACATCTCTCCAGTAGGTAAACTGCCTCTGAGACTAATGTGTCTTCACTTATTACCTCACTCCTCTACAGCTAAGCTCTGAAGTGCCAGGGGATACAAATGATCTTGTCTTCAAAATAATTTAAGGCCTGCTGTAATACAGAACGGAAAATATAGAGAGCAAGGTCCTGTCAAAATGCAAAACCAACAGAGAGTGTCAGGAGGCAGAGTTTGCTGTCTGTAATGTGATCCCTCCACACACCATAATCTCCATTTTATTTTGCCTAATGAGGCAGGAGTTAAAATAGTTGACCTGATCAAACTCAGATGGCAGCCCTAAAGGATGAGCCCCCTGCTGCACTTGTGTCCCGACACCCTTTGTTACCTCCAAGTGAGCTGAGACCAGGCTGTGAACCATGTAAATAGGAGGCTTCCAGGTTAATGAAAAGCTGCAACTCCCTTCTAAATCAGGACAGAAGGTTATGCTTTTTTAATTCAAAGAAAGTTTCATGAACCTCAGTAATAAAGTTTAATGAATGCTGGTCATTTTGAACCTTGCAAATAGAGACTGGATAAAAGGCAATATTTTCCTTAAAAAAATTCCTTATTCAATAAGCACAGGTCAGCACATATTATTAGAATAACATGAATTTGTTTTCTTATGACAAATTCAAATATATCAATTAAAAAGGGATGTCTTGGGAAAAGGTAGTTAATAGTTTTTATGAACTGATGTTTTTATTAGGTGATGGCATGTTTGCTGTTTCATTTCATTACTTATCTGCCAAGGAGTTTCTTTCAACACCAAATCAGAATCTACATGCTACAATCATGTAACACATTCAACTTCAGTCCATTTGCTCCAGCTGCTGACACAGATAAATCTTTAGCAGTGAGCAAAACATAAAAATCGTCTACATTATCTTTCAGCATGTAACATAATTTGCAGTCTTTTACACAAAGGAAATAAAAATTGGAATCACCAATGTCACTTGAAACATGAGACTGTGTTGGATACTACGTCTGTGGTGTCTGCAGAGAGGTACAGAGAGCCAAGGGGTGTTAATTTGGATTTAGCGAGTGCATAGGTTTTGCTCAATTTTGAGTGTGTTATAACCCCCAATTTTGAGGGGGTTGTATCTGCTCCCAAAAGATCACATGGATAAATAAAGTGGATAGGATATACATAAAAGCCCCTCAGCGTGACTCTGGCGTTTCATTAATAAGTTTGACTGCATTTATGGATGCCTGAATTTTGTCTAACATGAAGCATTCCGTATTATAAAAATTTTCATACTAACACAGAGAAAACACAGTAAACTGAACAAGCAAGACACTGATACCTGCATAGACAAAAAAATACATGTATGGTTTATGCTTGGCTTGTGCATTTACAGTGTTTTAATTCTACTGAAAATGTATATTATCTATCGAAAGAAGAGTGTGAGCAATTTCACATTTGTTATGTTTTAGGTTTATCTCCTGTGTGGTTATTAATTTGTTACTTAGTCCATATTACAATTTTGTGTTCAGATTTCACTGGGCTATTTTTTATTCGCTTTTTCCTTTCCTCAATGAGGCACTTGTGACACCACTTTTCATACATTCCAGTAATCAATTTCAAAGCCATTCATCAGGATTTCAGAAGCCACTCGAAAAATTAGATACATGTGCTCAGTGTAAATGGGAATGCAGTGATTTATGACACAGGTCATTCAGAAAACCCATGAATTCTTCTCCAGTGACATGCCAGAAATCATAACTATTACTAGAGGGCTGTGATCTGTTTATTATACAGCTTATGGGAGGTGTGCCATGTCTAATTCATTTTTAATGTGTAACATTTTTTCTGGTTGATTTCTGAAAACAAGATTTACAGTTGTTTAGAGTTTGACAAGAATAGTAAACTGCTGGTTTAGTTAATACATTTTAAAATGCATTGATTAAACTATCAGCCTGTTTGCACTCAGCATTCAAGCTATGAAGGCAGCACTGTTTTAATTGCAACTACTGCAGTCAGCAGTTCTGTAAATCATGTGGTATGCATCCCAAAACATGGGATGAAAAAATCACGGATGCTTAATCTAACTGGCAGGAAAGAAACTAAACTCCTGATTTCTATTCAGCTTACAAAAGGTGGCAATCACAAATGAAAAAAAAAAAGAAAAAAAGGATATTTCCAGAATCCCATCATCTTCTTTACTGCTCAAGAGAGAGATGAGTATGTTCCTGAATCATCTCACAAATTTTGTCATTGAATCTGCTGGTAAGGTACTTAAAACGAGAGTGGCAAAGCAGTTCTGTCACACACAGCACAAATCAAATGAGGTTTTTTATGGTACTCACCACAGAAAAACAGCCAGTGAAGCTTTTCACTTTGGTATTGGCACAATTTCTAACCTCTAGTTATGGGTAAGCTTATAGAAAACATTAACTAAGTAGTTTCTCATATAGATGCAGACATGGCTTTATCAAGAATGTAAGAGAGTTGAAGTCCTCAATGCTACTTCCCACAGCATACAGCTCTGTGTGCATGACACAGCAGCACTGATGCAGAGATGCACCCCCAATATTCAGGCAGAGGGCATCAGAGACCACCACCCCACTGAGTGTGTGCATTAAGTCACTCGCTCACCTCCCCACCAGTGGGATCAGGGACAGAATCAGAAGGATAAAAGCCTGAAAATTCATGGGTTGAGATACAGACAGTTTAACAGGGAAAGCAAAAACTGCACACACAAGCAAAGCTAAACAAGGAATAGCTTCACTGCTTCCCATGGCAGGCAGGTGTTCAGTGATCTCCAGGAGAGCAGGACCCCATCACACATAATGGTGACTCGGGAAGACGAACACCACCACTCCAAATAACTCCCCTCCCTCCTTTTTCCCATCACTTTAGATACTGAGCATGGTCTGGAATATCCCTTTGGTCAGTTGGGGTCACCTCCCCTGGCTGTGTCTTCTCCCAGCCTCCCATGTTGCGGGAGCACGTCAGTAAAAGAAGAAGCGTGGCAGTAAAAGAAGAAGAAAAGGCCTGGACTCTGCGTAAGAACTGCCCAGCAATAACAAAAACATCTCTACATTATCAACTCTGTATTCAGCACAAATGCAGAAAACAGACCCATATCAGGCACTGTGAACAAAGTTACCTCAGCCAAAACCAGCACAATTAGCATTACAAGCATATTTTCAAACCTTGTCTCCCACAATCAGCAAGTTTGAATCATGTAAGAACAACTATATTGAGACTTAATGCTACTGTTTTAAAATATTAACTGTGCTGTCAAGGCCCTCAGGAAGGCCTGGATTTGCATGCAAATCAAAGGAACAGCATAAGTCAGTAGATCCCTAGAGACAGAACCTTTTCCAAACTAGTCAAGAGATTTAGAGCACATAAGCTCCTGCAACAAGCACAACCACAGCATGCACACTACACCATATGATGTGTCATGTACACAGCACAGATCCACCATCTCTGTTTCAGTTATATCCCTCTAATCTGGGGGGAATGATTCTTTTTTATTGTTTTTTCCCAATATTTCTGGCTACATCACCCACTATATGATTCTGATAGAATGGTCTAGGGACGGACTTTTAAAAGAAAAGCTCCTAAAATTAGCTCAGGAACCTTGTGGGGGAGTATTGCTCATAATAGGATTTGATTTTAAGATGCTTCCTCTTCTGGTTTTAGTTAAGCTTAGCTAGATATATTAGAAAGAGTGATTCAGAAAACAGGTACTTGTATCTTAATCACAAAAATAAAAAACTCATTCCAGAAAGGGCTTTTATACACAACTGCCATGCACATGCCTTTTTAGCACAGCTGATTTTAGCTCTTTCAGCGGTTTCCTTGAAGATTTAAACTCTTTCAATGTTTCCTCCATAAAGTTAACCCACAATGTTTCACAAAAATAAGGGAAGGAAGAATAGAATAATCCTATTCTTGTATATATATCTAGCAATTTATGACAGAATAAAACCTTAATAACAACAACTGAAAGTATACTAAAGATATGTCTAACAACAATGTCAAGGATAAACATCTGAAGTAGTACACTTTTGTCAAAACATACCACAGGAAATACATTCAGCAGCTGGAATTTATGAACATTGAGTGTTTTTTAAAACATTAATCTGTCTAAGGCTATTGTGAAGTGACCAAAAGCATATATAGTTTTCTGCACTTGCGGAAAGACTACAGGAGAAAGGAATAAAATTAATTATCCATTTTCAAATTTTCCCCAAATGCTATGATTAATATATTTCAAAATTGTGAATTGATACAATAATTTTGTCTTCTTATTACTTTGATTTTCTATTCCTTATCTAAAATATATTCTACACATTCTCTGAGTACACTATTTTCTGCATCTCTACCAAAAGCACATGCTTTATAGTGGGAAGGAAAATCCAAAATAACCAGTCCTACACGTGAATGATAAGAAGATATAATATCTACAAAACTTTCCCTAGTGATATTTGTCTGTTCTTATAGTTCTGGAAACAACTCCAAACCACTGGGGAAGAATGTGCAAGTGTTGAGCACATGTAAGATGGGTGGAATTCTTGTTTTCCACCATGATCTAAGAAAAAGAAAAATGCTGTTGTTAGGATAAACACTGATTATCACAGATGATCATGAGGTATACCAAGTTAAAGCCACATGGACTTGCTGACCTGGGAACTATGAAAGCCTGTCAGACTTTGTCCTGAGAAACTACCACAAGCAGTGAAAGAACTCCAGCGCAGTAACTGTAACTTCACAGATTCATGCAAAAGCTCTTGATCCTTGGATGGCACAGTGAAGATCTGAACAGAAATACGGGAGGAGATTCTTCTTTTGACACTTGTTAAGCAATGAAGAGGGATATGAAATGGTGTGAAAAACAGGGCTCTACTGTTTGAAGGGAGTAGAGGTGATGCTGAAACACACAAAGACTATAGTCAGTGCCTACAGTTACCAGGCACTGATAGATTCAGCACCCCAAGGGACAATGGTAACTTTTGAAGGAGTAAAACTGATTCAGATTTATTCTTCCTTACAGTTCAGCTAAAATGACATCCAGCTAAAAGACTCAAAAATACTACATTGGAATTACTCTTGAGGGCCACAGTTGAACGGCAGCTCAATTTCTGGCACTTGGACTTACTACACACATGCCACACAGACAGGAGGTTCAGGAGTACAGCGTGGACAGTGCTAAAAAATAAAGAGATGCTCTATCTTGAGCAGGCATGATTCTGCACCTGCAGCATGGATGCACATACAGCAATCATTTTAAGAATGGATCCATTAGACATGTTTTTTTTTTTATTCCTGTGAGGAGCAAAAATGTGCTTCTATCTAGTTATTTTGATTAAAAGGAGTTTAGTTATTGAAGAAATGAGAGACAGGCTATTAGTGGCTACAGTACTCACAATAGGATCTGGCAGAGACACAATCAGTTCTTGCTTTCTTACAATGCAGTTTGTAGCTGAACCACATGCACAAGTGAACATGCTGGAGGAATGAGCTTATTTGGAACTCATATTTTAGTCTTGCCTAGAACAGTTTCTGAGCTTTGAACAAAGGATTATGCCATAGAGACTCAGAGGTCAAGGCATCTGTGAAGGTTTTGGGAAAGTCAAGTCCAAGTCTGACACTTGATTCAGGAAGGAGGAATTGGAACCCATTCTCTCCCTTCATAGCTATGTGCTATGATGATGAGGTTATTGTCTATTCCAGATCAGAGTTCCCTCTGTCAACTTTACCTTGAAATTAAGAATTTAGTACATTATTTCTTAGTAGATATTTAAATATGCAATAAATACACATAGTAAGTTATGTTAAATTCAGAATAATATTTCCCCAATGGCTTTGAAGTTTTTAATTGAGTCTCTGGATTAGCACCTGAATACTCAAGGAACACGTGACTGCTGCTGAGTCCATCATCCTTTTACTTCAGTGACCATGAAAATGACGACAAGTAGATCAAACTATGGCAAGCTTCTGTTTAACTACATGACGGAAACCAGCACAGCTGGAGTCAATTCTTAGCAAATTGATCAGAATTCCTTTACTTTAACTACAGCTTAACTAATAAATAGACTTTCATAATTTTCTGCAATCAATCTAAATGTATCTTAAAAATCAGTGAAACATTTGATCTTGAAATGTTCACTAAATCTTAAGTATATAACTTTGAAGAACTTATGTAGCTTATCTTTCTGCCAATTCGGGAAAGAATAACTATTTATAATAAAAACCTGTTAACTAGGTAAACACTGCAGAAGATGCACATTCATAATTCTGTAATAAAACTGGTGCTTTTTTCTTTCTCAAAATTCAGCATTAACTTTTGTTACGAGATTTATATTATAGTTTTTTGTTTGCTTGTTTAAAGACATTTTTGTATCAAGTTCTGGAACTACTTGTAATTGCACTAAAAATCTGAAAAAACTGTATGCATGTTGATACTCTTCTGCCATTTTTTAAAGTAAGCACACTTCATCCAACAATCCACACATTTTCCCGGATAGATCTGTTTCTTTTAAGGGGTTTTTCAAGTATTCTGTGAACAAGACAATCTTGAGCTCCCTTTGAACATAACAGGCACTTGGAAGATCTAATGAAAATACACTCTCTAAACATGTAATGATCTGGCTTTTGCTATTTTTTCATGATTATTTCTGCAGTTACAGACTGGCAAAATCTGAAAGTAATAGAAACGTCCTATTTGCTAAAATAAATGAATACACTGAACTTTTTTTTTTTTCCCCCTAAAAGCCCATGTTGCAATCCCTCCTAAGGGAAAAAAAAAAATAACAAGAAAAAGATGGAGTTTGAACTCAGAGCAAACATAAAAGCTTTATTCACAAAAAAGTCAATTACACAACCCAATTTGTTTTCACCAGCAGCCAAAGGAAAGCCTGGTTAGGATGTTGCAAGATCCAAACACCTTGGATCTACATGTTCCACCAAAGTTTATATTACAGCTATTTCTAAGAAACAAACTAACA
This sequence comes from Phainopepla nitens, assembly GCA_013400175.1. Lineage (NCBI taxonomy): Eukaryota > Metazoa > Chordata > Aves > Passeriformes > Bombycillidae > Phainopepla > Phainopepla nitens. Next base: position 204,169 of record VXBQ01007877.1, read on the forward strand.
ATTAGAGACACCTGTTAAAAGTGCCTGTGCTCTGTTCACACTTCATGCAGTATCTTAAAGTGACAGCATATTAAAATGTCAGTGCAATTCTTTTCCATTACAGAAGTATTTTTAACAACAGAAAGTGCAATTAAATTGTCTGCTCCTAAGTACTTGCATATAACTTGCTTAGCAAAAAGTACTAAAGTACACTGGTGTAGAAGGGAAAACTACCAAATATATAAATTTTAATACTAGAAAACACACAATGACAAAAGACATAGACAGAAAAAAAAATAGTAGTTAGATTAACCTCCTCAACATTTTTTGTACTTATTAAGCATATAATCTGTTTCTTCTAAGACAGTTTTTCAATTTAAGGTGTATAGGCTCATATTGCAAGATAAATATCGCAGACAAAATAAATACAACCATGCTAAAATTATTCAAAACTTTGCATTTGATTACATGCCCACTGTACAACTTGCAATGAAACATTCTCGGACTTTGACCCCTCCAGCACATAAATATGTGTCTAACTCATGACAGAAGCCCCTGAGTGGGAACTAAGCCACATTATGGACCATACCTGAGAAACAGAGCAAGACAGGCACCTTCAAACAATTCCTACAGATCCTTTTTATGGGTATCATCCATACAGTGAAGATGCATTTACAGCACCTTCACTGTTAAACAAAGTTAAAGAAAAATTACAGCTTGATAAAGAGGATTGTTGTGGGGGAAATTCACTTAAAAAAACTTGTTAATTTATAAGAAAATTCCAACAAATATGAAAGTTTAACGTTATTAAAATTGAATTTCTAACAAAACAGTGCCTGAGGGAAAGGTGAAAAATTTGACTGTCTCTTAGAAATGTTGCATATTTTGTCATTTATTTAAAGTCACAGACAGATATCACCCTGACCTTCCAAAACGTTCATGTCATGCCAAATTATCCACCAATATTTGGTTTACTTAACTGATTATTCTGAGCTACAGGACTTTGAGGAATAGATTTAACACTGTAATCAAGGGTAAATTTTACCCACCTGACCACCATGTTGGCCCAGGTTACCACTTCACAGCAGAAGGAACAAAATTAACTTTTCCTCAGTTTTTTGCTCATAGCCTTAGTTTTAATGAAAGTAATATAAAATACAAGTCTTTAAGCTGTATTTCATGAAAAGTCACAACATTTTCATCTGTATCACTTCTGCAGTTTCCAACTAGCTTCCAAAGCAGTAGCTTCATCATTTTGAAATCTGAAAATTTACTGAAAATATGATGTATCTTCAAAAGACATCTTCTTCTAATGTATTTGTCTTTTTTTTCTTTTTTCTTTTTTTTTTTTTCTGAAGTATGTCTCACCAAAACCTTAGCTGACCAAATTTCTGTTTATTCTAGCTTTTTTATAATGCTCTGGATAAAAATCCTGGTTTATTTTTCCAACAGAGAAGCATTCGAATACTAGTATTCAGGATATCTGTGTGCTCAGAAGCATACTATTCTTCAGATGGAAAAATAACCTATTTCCAAAGGCTTCTGTATCATATTGTTCACATCAATTGAAATTTGGTGCAACTGCATAAATTATGTCTTCCAAGAGCACCTGTGAACTGTGCTACTAACATTTATGATTATAACTTTATGATTTGTCACCCAAGACTCAAGTTTACATTATTCTTAAGCTATGTGATTAAATGGGAGGAAGAACTGTGGGCCAAACTTTTCAAAGTTGCTAGATGTATTTCCACTGCACTCAGGCTAGCCAAGAATACTGGAACTGTTGCAGCCCCAGCACACATAACACAACTTTGCTCTAATTGGTGCAGAATTCCTATTAGTCACAAGGGTCTGTACTGGCAGCCACAAAAAGCTGGATTGTAAAAGACTTTCTGACCATTGATTTCTTTCCAGAATTACCTACTCCCATATAAGAGTTTGTGAGGAACAGGTGAAGCAGAGTCATTAATCCACCTCTACACCATATACCACCTAAAGACTTCTGATTCATTAAGAAAATTTTCCAATGCCAAGATCTCCCTCAATGTCCCCTGAGCTGTCAGAATAGGACAAAAAGACAAAAATAAGACCTTGCTCTCCTTATTCAACTGCTCTAAATGCTTCTGCTGTACAAATTTATTCAAAGGCTGAAAGTAAGTGGAAATCGCATCATTAGTCCATCTAATTGATCTCAAAATTTGGTTTGGCTAATCAAGGAAAGGTTTCATGTAGCAGAATCAGCTGAGTTTATGTGAACTATTAACCTTGTACCAAAAATGTGATGGTCTCTGGTATTTAAGGTTGTTTCTAATGGATGAGATATTTTTCATGGTACTCAGAATGCATATGAGCATGATGCACTCATCATCATTCTTTTATTACTTCTATGACGATTCATCAAAATAGTGGATGGAAAGTATCTGAGTTAGTGAATTCAGCTCTTATTATCACAGGCAACTGTCATATATGCCTTTATAGGTCACTTGTCCTAAGAAAGTGACTATTATAAAGACAGGAGGCTTTTTGCCTCCATATTCTTATGTACCAGAAGACAAAGGGTCAGAAGGCCATCTATCCTAATATTTAGTCTTTGCCAGTAGCCTATAGAGGATCATCAGGCCAGTAGACAGCAAGATGACAAATATATACCCTCTGTATTTCCAGATGTCATGATTTTGAACCTCAGGATTCTTGTTAATTATGTCCTTTCTCTCTCAATCTAACTATGGGAATAAGTTTCACATTTGGCACTGTACTCACTTCTTTATGCAGGTTTACTTCATACCTAGGGCACAATGTTTCATGTTCCTTTTTTATTCATGCTGTTTGTCAGAACTGACTGAAAAAACCTCACATCTGCTTGGCGAGAGACTCAGTTTACTTCCTTCCATGTTCCTCCCTCTTTAACTACACTTTTTGCTGGGCAGTTTTGTTTGTTTTTCAAATTTTTCTTCTTTTTGTTGTTGAATTAGTTTTTGGCCAAGTTAGAGAGCTGAATCTGCTGAGTGCAGGGCTGACAGGAGGGAATATGAGGCTCTTTTTAGTAGCCATGAATTAGTACATCTGCTAAAGCTGTAATATGAAATTTCAAGCCTAATTACATATTTCACAGAAAAGTCATCAGCTCTTCATAACGTGCAATAACTTTTCATAGTAATAACTTCTCCAATATTGTGCAATTTTATTAACAGGGAACTTCAGGAATTCTTTATTCATTCAAAATTGGCCAAGTATTTAGACATTTGAATTAAGTACTGCAGAGCTGATAAATGAGTTCTTTGAAGAACAGGAACTAATATAGCCATGATTTTAATGGTTTGACGCTTCTGGCTTAAGATCTTCCACAATCAGTTGAACTGATGTAAGAGTTCACCTGAAGCAGAACAGGGAGGTTTACCCTCAATTTGTTCTCTCCTGTTCCCACCCGGTTTTCACTGAGTGGTCCTGCTGCTTTCTCTGTGATAGTTCTGATGCTCACTGAACCCTTCTGGTAAGCTGATACAATTCAAAAATTCATGAGAAACTGTACCAATTAGTCCTCCCTTAGGATGATATGTCTATAGCCTTATGGCAAACTACAAGGTTCTGTAAGGAGGACCACTGTTGACACGAGGGAGACAAGCATCTTGTGTTTTTGGCAACAGTGAACAACAAAATTGGAATTTCCTGTCTTGTAAAGTTGAAAACTAAATTTCAGTATACTAATAAATTTCCTAAGATATATGGCATGTACTGTTCCAATGTATTATCTGCATAATAATGGAATTGTTAGCTGTTTTACTTCTTAGATATGTCAAGTTAATAATACAACAATTTGGCAAGAAAAAGAACGTATCTGAAAGGGAAAAGTATATATTGCTATTCATTTAAAAATTCACCTTTCAATGATTAAATTAAGGAAGATTTTTACTTACAAAATACTGTTGCATTATTCTATTCCCCTATGAAGATAATGTAACATTCTTGCATTATTTTTATTTCCCCTTCGATGAAACTCAACTTACACCTTCGAAAGAACATATTTGTCCATAACTAACTGAACCTCTTTTTTTAAGAGAAGATATAACACTATGAAGCATGTACTGTCAGACAAGATAGAAAAAATGGTAATCATACAAATAAAAGTTCATATATAACTTAGAGACATAATAAATAAATACATCTTTGATTAGGATGCAGTTTTGCATTACAAGAGAGCTCCAATGGTCTGCAGCCACCAGAAAACAAATATTTTTCAGCAACTTAATTTTCTGACACACTATCAAGCTAAATCAATTTTCCCGGCAGTTTTGCAACTGCTAGATCTGGCATACGGGAAATGCTGGGACCAAACCACAAAGACTAGAAGAGTGTTGGCTGTCAAGGAACCAGGAGCAGTTTTAGTGTAAAACCACCCTTTCACCAGATTAAGCGTAACAGCATACTCTAATGACAGCATGTACACACAGGTCTTTCATGCATACCTTTAGCATACAGCATACCTTTAGTTTGGGGGCTGCCACTGATGATCTGGGTCTGGGTTGCCCCCTTCTTCGTCCTCATATTGCCTGATACATAATTGTGTGGGGAATTAATTCAGAAAACCAAGCTGGTAAAAAAGAAACCCAGCCAGACAATGATTAATTGATAAGTCTTCCACTGTGCTAGCTCCCTAAAATGCAGTGTGCGTCAAGGGGGCAAAGAATGGTAGTGCATGTGTCAAGGGAACACAGTTCCAAAAGAATTGAGCTGAAAATGTTGTGGAACCAAGATTCTAAATGAAACGTCCTTCACTTCTTCTTTTTAAGATATAAAATAAGTTTAAAAAGGTGGGGTTTTTTTATTATTCTGTTGTTATTGTTCGTTTGCTTGTCTCTTTGTTTTTTCTTTTCTAATTTGTAATTTCAGAACTATTTAATTTCACCCATCCAGTCTGTAGATGACACACCCAGGAAAAAGTGCCATGAGATAGCAGAATAATCTAAAGACCTGCTGCTGTTTATAGGCACTTTTAGATCCAATTCCATTTGTCTCGTTCTCCTCCCTCACCCCTTGTACTTTCTCTGACAGCTGACTGATTCTTGTGTTGAACTGATTGAGCTCACTAATGTGCTAAAGAAAGAAGTATCCAATATTTCTCCTGGGGGAAACCATCTTCATCTAAGAGGCTACATCTGGGCAGATGCTGGATAGACAGTAGCAGGACATGCAGGACTTGGAAATACATCTCCCTCTGTTGCAGACCCTGAACTGCACCGTGTACATATGGGCACCCACAGCACCTTCTCACCGCTCTGCTGCAGCCCCCAATGGCAGCCAGGGCACAGGGGACACACAGGCACGGTTTTTCCCTGCTCCAGATTGAGGGAAATGGATAAAAAGGTACAAGAAATGACCATACTTTTGTAGTTACAAAAAAAATCAGTATTGCTATGGACCAACAATCCATTATGGAGATATGAGTAAATTGGGAGGGTCACAGCACCTCTGAGGCACAACCCCTTCTGTGTGCTGCCCTTCAGCTGGTGCCGTTGAGCTCTGCCCCTGGCTCAACTCGGGTTGTAAAAGCACAATCTAACCCACTGCCTTCTCACCAGGGAGTCATCAGCTTACTACAACATCGCAGCAGCTAAAAACTTGCAAATATTTCCTTAGCTTTTTGTTGTTTCTTTTTACTCTCTTGAGAAATAAGTTCAAAAGACATCTCTATTGTGCCAAGATTATTTTGGAGATGGTATTTTACTTGCATCCCACTCAAAATGAGGACTCTTGTTTCTCAAAACCCCCTCTAGACCTAGAATACACACTGATGCATCTGTTCATAAAAACATACAGAAAGCACAGTTCATAAAGATATTATCTCTCTTTCTATTTATTTATAGATTTACTTGGCACTTACTGGCCTAATGCAGTTATTTTCGGGACATACTTAAATACAGCGTTAAGGGCCAACTTCTCTGAGAGAATTATTGGCATTGCTACAGTTACATTGTGCTTCCAACACATACAGCTTTATTCTCTTGTATCCATAGCTTTGAAAAGCTAGCTCAAGTACAAGTAAGAAAAAAGAAATGTAAAGAGGAGAAAACTTACTTTCTGTTTATTGTAAATGAAGTCATTAAACACTGATTTTCCATACTTGAACCATCTCCCACTCATTGCAGTAGACGAACAAATACTAATAAACATAGGCAGTTGTCTTTTTCTTTCTTTCTCTTTCTTCCCTGCACTTTCTTTCTTTTTCTTTTTTTTTCCTTGCTTGAATTATTTTAGGCATGTTCCATCCATGGTTAGAAATCAGGCATGACAGTGGTCTAATGCAAAAGTTTTGTCCATGGAGAAATCAGACATGACTACAGTCTACCCCTGAATGTGATCTTAATGTTTTATACCACTGACAAATCATTAACATCTGTTAATAACTCACCCAGCTGCTTTGTTAGATTGTTTTAAAAAAATCTTATGTACACCATAGATGTCTCCAACTCACAGTCTAAGTAACCTTTCCCAGCTGCTTAATCCTTATTTAAAAATCTTACTTTAAAATACATACATTTTTAACTATCCCATTTCTTTGTCTCCAGACAAAGTAACTGTGCTAACATCTGTTCATTTTCACTCCCCAATTCCCATTTTAAATACTTATTTTCAGCATGTATTTTTCTTGTAAATAGAATCCCATGTACTTTTTCACCTCCTAGTCCTTCATTTTCTCCTTTCCGCTCTTGCTCTCATTCCACTCTATCCCTCATGATTTCTTTTGACTGATTATATTTTAAATACAGTATTAATACAGAGAAAAAGATTATTTAAAGAGCTTCTTCGATTATCTCACACTAATTTAGGCTTGGGAAAAAGAAAATGGGGGCATGCCACGAATTTACTGTGTCTAAAGGGAATAAACAAAGGGAAAGGGGAACAATATGCAGTAAAGCACTTGTAGGTAGTTGTTAGGGATAAAACTACATAATGGAAATCTTGGAACATTAGAAAATACCTACTGTATTTGAAATAATAAAAAACTACATAATGGAAATCTTGGAACATTTGAAAATACCTACTGGCTGTGAGAAGCAGTAGGCTATGCAGGAGCATTCCAAGGGAATTAGAGGGGACTTCTCACCGGGCACACTTTAAAACAGACTGGACAAAAGGTATGGTTTGGGACCAAGCAACAGGCAGAGGCAAGGAGAGAGGAGAGGGTGAGGAAAAGTGAGAGGGAGAGGAAGCTGAACTCAGCCCTGGGATGGAGATTTTTGAGTGCTACTACAGCAGTGACAGAGTGTGACAGACAGGCTGTAACACCTAATTCAGGAATGGGCTGTGATTTCCAGCACTGGTTCTACTGCAGTGGTCTAAACAGCCCAGCTCTGGATAAAATGCTGGCAGTCCTGGTACCATTCCCCATTGCCAAGAAATAGCAGATGAATAGCTGAATAGATGTCCCATGTCCAAAATAAATAAATCAGATTTATAAGTGATGTACAAGATAGTTCATACTGCACTGAGCACTAAGACTTCTAAGGTTATTTCTTTCTCACTGTTAAGAGTGTAAGGGGCACTGAAGCAATTTACATGACTCAAAAAAGGTACATTACCATAAGTTATAGTAATTCTTTTTTGACAGCAATACAATAGCATGTCCTGAGACTGCAGGAATCTAAGCAAATAAAATAATTGAACACATCTATTGTATTTAACACAATATAAGAGGCACTGTAATTCTACAGGGTGTTTTCTGTACAAACATGGCTGTATTTTTCTAGATCTGTCAGCTGACTCACATATTGAAAATGTTTCAAACTTAATTTCATTTTTGTCATGAAAATTCAGGCTTCTGATTCATGCAAATATCATGTTTATCTGTAGATATCTTGAGATAGCACAAAGAAAATCCAAGTGCTTCTATACTATTTTTAGCTTCTTCACTAGTTTGTAACTAGAGAAACAGACATTCATATCTAATGAATATATTAGAGGTTACTTAGTCCTAGGTTCTCTTCCTTTTTATCTTTTCCCATTGGGTAGTGTAAAGACAAAAGAACTATTCTCTCATAACTGCAAGGCATGGTACGATTCTTCCCCATAACAGTTTTAGAGCTCTTTTGTCACATTTTCCTGTTCTGTCTAAAAGAGAGTTATTTGTAACCTCATATTATAAAATGAAGCATTTTCATAAAATTAGGACAATAACAAATGGAAGAAAAAAATTTAAGAGCATTCTTTGATTTAAACTGAGAGTGAACAATGTGAAATCACAAAACACAGTCCATACCACTTTTTTGAAACTGCATCATGCAGACACAACTAATCAACTGCAGGTTTTTCCAGTGCTAAAGAACTTAAATATAAAGAGACTTCACTTCCTCCACCAAAGAAGATGCTGTACCAGTACAGTCAAATATGTCTGTGTACATTTATTTTTTTAAAGCATGTAAATATATAGATGCAGTTTATAGAAGAGAAACTCTTGGGCTCTTTTCATTTTACAAGTTCTGCCCATGTAGTTGCCAGTAATTTTTATATGAACTTTGTAAGCACTGGAAATCCAAACATAGAAACAATATTGTGCTATGTCATTAGAATGAAAACAAAATACACATTGAAGGGACCTGAAACAAACTCTTCTAGCTCATTGTCCAAACCGGAGAAAAAATAAAATAACAAGCAAAAAATTGTTAAGAGAACAAATGACTGAATATATCTTGCAAATGTCCATAGTCAAAAGGATTGTCACTAACAGGATGGATAATATTCAATATGTCTTCTAGCATGATTACCAGTTACTCCCCAAATCAGCTGCTGAAGGAATCATCTGTAAGGGTTCACCTAAACAGAGCTGTGCTTGAGGAATGTAAAAGATCTCACAGAATCACAGAATTGCCCGAGTTGGAAGGGACCCAGGGATCATCAAGTCCTAGTCTTAAGAGAATGGCCCATACAAGGACGGAACCCGTGACCTTGGCGTCATTGGCACCACACTCTAATGGGAAGATGAACCAAAACAAAAATCTCAAACAAAATTAAATACTGCATCTTGAAGAGAACTAAGGCCACTCTAAGTTATCTTTGGTCCAGCTGCCTTCTAGAAACCCAAAACATCCCTTTGGTATCCATGCGACCAGAAATTATACAACAACATTCCTTCTTGCCCTGGCATTCTTTTTCTTTTGCTCTCTCTGTAGACTGTCCACTTGCTTCCCTGTCTGAAAAGCTTATCCCATCTAAAACTGCCTCTCCCAATTCCCCTGTGATGGTCTCACCACATGCTCCCTGTCCATAGAGCCGTTTCACTTCCTTCTGGTGCACTCCTGAAGTACGTAAGTAACTATTTAGGCATTTGGAGTTGTCTTTTATTTCATATTAGTCCCCGAAAAACCTCACAAACAAGGAAAGCAGTCTTTAGTAGAAATTATTTGTTCTATCTTGAGTTGAAGGTGGACATGGTTTATTTTGTGGGTGTTACAAATTCTAGGTTGTTACAACTCACAAGTGACTCAAAAAATGGAGGGAAGTTTTGGTAAATCCAGTGAAATGGCACAGATAACACGTAACCCAAAGCATGCTGTCATCCTGTCAGGCTGTCAAAAGGAAATTATGATTTTAGGGTATTTCATTCTAAAAAAGCACCTCCTCTTTATTTAAAAAAACCTCAAGAGTAGAAGGCAGAATGTGTAATCAAAATTAAAGAAAAGCTTGAGAGATCTGTAGCAGTCTGAATTGATGATGCAGACATTCAGTTTCTATCAAAGAAGCGACTGAACTATTTTAAAATCAAGAAAAGAATATAAGTTATAGATCTTTCAAAAATCTACACTGATTTGAAATAGGGGTATCATCAAGCAGTTCTGGTGTTTGATCACAAATAATACAGAATCACATGAGGAGATGATGAAGCCCCACTGACACAACCCCTTTTATCCCAAAGGATCTTGACCCTCTTTACAAAATATACACATGGTATGCCTATAAATAACCAAAAAAAAAAAAAAAAAAAA
>VXBQ01007877.1:214151-355723 GCA_013400175.1 Phainopepla nitens
AAAAAAGAAAAGAAAAAAGAAAAAAGGGAAAAAAAAGCACACAGGAACAGAAATCACTTTGACCAGCACTGCAAATCAGAGCATCTGTTTAACAGTGTACATCAATACTACTCTTTAATTCAGGGAAGGATTTAAATGCAATAGTATATCTAGCAGGAATTATTAGCCCATGTGCCCTTATTAATTCCTAACAGATTGCACATAGAAGGAAAAAGAAGGGCAAATTACAGAGCACTGGATCACATCCACATCCAAATTACCATAAACTGTAAAATCCTCATTATAAAAAATTTGGATCTGTATGTAAATATCCAAAGTATTCCAATGCTGAAATTCAAATGCCAAAACCAGAGTATAAGCTGCAATATGCACAAAAGCTCAGTGAAAAATCATGCCAAAGGCCACTGATAATTGAAGGAAATTTAATCCCAGAGAAAAGCCTTGACATTTGGATGAAATAAGGACATTAAGCTGAGTTGGTCAGGGATTATTTTTACTCGGTTCTTTTTCTTCTAAATGAAAAAAAACATTTCTCAAGAAACTATCAGTTTCAATATATTTTTATACACTTCTTTCAGACAACAATGGATGTTGTTCTCTACATTTTCAAACAAAACCTTATGTTTTTCTAGTTCAAAATTACTTAAAAGTCATTGAAAAGAAAGAAAGAAAAAAAAAAAAAGGAAGTGAAAACTTCCAAAATCCAAAATTAATTATACGAAGTTTCATTGGCCATAACTCATTGTTTTCCTAAGTCTTCTGAGAGTTCAACTGTTCATTCCAATACAGAATATTTTGGTATCCTGATAATTTTCCCAGGACAGGAAGACTATTTTCTGCTTAAAACTGTTAGGAATCTAACTGGAGCAGTTTGCATCAAGTACCATGAAATTAACATGGCCTGATGCAAACCAAGTGAACTATGGTCACTTGGAAATGGTAACATTGTACAAGGACAATGAACTCTTCCTTAACCAATGTTTTTCAGAAACAAGCTCCACCTCTGCCCATTTAAACAAAAAAGACCAAAAATCAAAGAGGAATTAATGATATAAAGGAAGTAGCTCTTGCAAAATAACAGATGGAATGAGATCGGAAACACATGTAGTAAGCTGAACTTCTTTAATAAGACCAAAATGACAGAATTGGAACAAAGGAACAGAATGGATAAACACGCACACAAATCAGCAGAACAGTTGCTAACTAGAAATGGGTCTGTAATGCAGACTCCAATCCTCGATTTAGATCCCAAATGAGTTTTTAGATTTAGGCCTTGGTTTAGAATTTTTCATAAAGAGCAGCAATATTTAAAATCTCCATCCTGACTACACAAAAATTTCCTCCACAGTTTCTAAGGTGAATTATTTGCCTTATATTTTAAATGCTGATGTTTGGGATCACACGAGATCAAAAGTCAGTCCATATGAAGATTCTGATCTAAAGCTGAACTATGTGAAGAGGTATTTCAGTAGAGCAAGATGGACTGCAGCCTCCCTGCCAAAGGTGCGAAACAGCTGTAAGAAAAAAAACCGGGACATTGGATAGGTTGATCATGAAAATAAGCTATACTTAATAACTTATTCTCCTGATAAACTGAAGTAAAATCTTTCAAAATAATGTCTCCTGGTGTCCTTTATGCATTGATTTTGAAATTACACACTCATCCCAATGTGAGACTGTGTTGTGAAGGCACAACTGAATCGAAAAACAGAAAAGACTGTTTAAATATAGAGGAAAAAATCAAACTCAACTGTCACTATTTAACTAATGAAATATTAAAAACCTGCCCACTGAATATATGTTTAAATATATATTAGGCCAAAGGTTATCCTGATGATTTTACTGATAAAAAAATAAACTAGACTTTCTCCAAGTCCTTTATATGGTATTTGGCATAACATGCACCTTTCTTCGAATACATCGTCTAGAAGTAAAAAACCTCTAAATACTCCAGTGAGTATATGAACACATCTATCTCCATGGAGGTCAACACAGATCTGGAGGAAAATTTGGTTTTAGAGTGAGTGAGAGAAACCATGTTTCCTTCACATATTTGTCTCAAAATGTATAGTGATGTCAAATTACACCTAAAATGGAATAGAGAAGTAAACGATTTATCTAACCTTTTTCCTGCTCACAAGAATTTCAGACACATTTCAGATGTTATGCATTGGAAAGTTTTTGATGATGTGTTGTTATTTTTTTATCTATTATTTGAAAACACTTAGTCATACATTTCTTCATTGTGATAATCAAAGAAAAAGAGAAAGCATATATAAAGGGAATCAACTTATAAACCTAGGGAAATATTAGCTAAAATTTTATTTCTACTTGTAGTTCTAATTTTCCAATATGATCATTGGTAGCATGCCTTTTTCTAGGTGTTAAAATGTAATAGTAAGGAAAATTCCATGTTAGTGCTTTTAGTTCAAAGTTATGAAGCTCCTGATAACAACATTTTTATGCCAGCAACCCAATATTAGGGAAATGAAAAGAATTCAGATTACTTTAGAACACAACCTGGAACTGTCAGAGACCACAGCAACATCCTCCAGTTAATCAGTTAGTCAACTCAACCGATTCCTAAAATACAATTTGCTTTCCCTTGATTTTATACAGCTGCCTGTAATTCTCCCTTTCTCTCACCAACTACACACCTGTGAGCTTCTGCATAAATACTAATTATCCAACAATAAAACATTATTAAGTTCTGAATTTTGTATATTTGATTGAGCCAAAACATATGACTCTAGGACACAAAGGATAAACTCTACCTGTAAAAGCACTTTACCACTTTTAATTTTAAAGTAGTATATATGTCCTATGTATCATGAACTAGTATGTCATTTTGTCATCCTTTGAAATTCTCATGGATGAAAACATTACAGCCTGCATTATGCTTAAGACACAAAAAAGGTACAAAATAAGTAAACCCTTTAATCCAAATTCTTATCCAGGCTAAGACACTTTTCTCCTCCCTCACTTTCTACCAAAAAAAAGATCATCTAGAGTTCTTAATTAAAAAATAGATCTTCTATGTCTTGACTGTATCTGTACTGAAAAACTCTTGCTCCTGCTGTCACTTCTCATACATGGGTACACACAAAAACTTACCAGACTCTGTATTTAGGAGGACAAGAACAGAGGTTCAGTACTTTATTTAATGGCTAAGTTAATCATAAAGGTAACTGATATATAAAACAGCTATTAGAAACTGTTCTACAAAAAAAAATATAATTCAGCACATATTTTTTTAATAATATCTCATCAGAAACTATTCCAATTATCTTGCAAATGAGAAAAGAGCTTCATTTCAAAGAATAAGTAAGATTCATAAAGCTAAAACAATGGATCATAGTTATCTTCATCTATCTAGATAACAGGAATTTCTTAGAGTAGTAATCTTTGGTGTTCTAGCAGAGAAAAAAATAAAATTATTTTCAGATGTACACTTAGGAAAAACACTTCATTAAGCATTTGGATTCTCTATGGTTTATAAGCATGTACTTATATACAGCAGATAAACAAATCTAGCATTGTTACTGTAAAATAATAGAAAATTGCTAAACACAGAAAAGATATTGCAAAATGTCATAAAGGAGCCAAACCATTTTCCAGGGTTTCAAAATAATCTTTGACAGAAACTTTATTTTCTCCAATTTTTTATTAAAAACATACACATACGCAAAATATCAATGAAGCACTAAGCCACCAGTCCACGAGATATAAGCCTCTGACATCTTCCCTAAACTCCTTCAGAACAGTAACTTAGATCAATGAGATTACAATAATTTGAAATGGCCACAGGACTCTTTTCACCAAACACACTTCAAGAAAAAAAGGAAGGGAACTCAAAACACCATAAAAAATTAAGCAACGAATGGTGCTTTCATACATCCTTTCACCCAACCAAAAGGAAGAAAACCCTAAACCAATCACCAAAACTGTAATCGCTGGAAGTGATTAGGAAACAGTGAATAATCAATACCATGTTGGGAAAGATTAGGTACACAAAAGTACTTAGAGGCACTGCAAGAAAGAAATAAAATCAATGAAAAACTATTAGAAAACATTCTATGTCCAAAGTTCAGAATTAAAACCCATGTTTCATTCGAACTTTCAAGGCCATCAAAGAATTTCTGCTACAGTAAATTGGGACCATTACAAAATGAAAGGAAGAAGCATGATATTAGGAACATAGAACAAAATGATGGATGAGATCAAAGGATATTCTATTCTTGGTTTTGTCATTTGCTTTCAAAATGTAAGTATTTTCAACTACTACCATCTGCTGAGATCTACAAAAAAGTTACTGCAGAATCTGTGTAGTATCTCTGGCTACATCTGTATCAACAAACTAGAAAAACTATCACTTGGGTGCTGCCCACTTCTGCAAAGAGCTGCAGCTAACTCAGTGGAAGAGTTAACTCAATAGAAGTTTCTTCAAATGAAGAAATTTGTTTAATGGATTTTTTTATTTGATTCAGCCCCTCAGTTTTACTTTGAAGGATAATCTGATTTCTTCTGCACAGCTACTGTTTTTTCCTTTTTTCCTACTTCTTTCTTTCTTCTAAAAATTTCTGTTTCATGTTTATGGACTCACATTTCACATTTAAGGGTTTCCTAATTTTTTACTACTTTTTATAGTGTTTTTTAAGGATTGTTAGAGCTCCACAAACATCGCCATACACTCTTTAATGCTTTACATTTCTGGATCTCAGATTTGAAAGGCCTTTTCACTACTAAAAGTGTATAAAACTCAGTAAAATCTCAAAGAGGTATGGGGAAATCCGCCCTTGTATTCTCAGAGTGCACTGTGTTTTCCTATCAGAAAACTGAAAGTACATCTGTTGACTGCCAGTACTGGTGTGAAATTAATGCCTTTTCTGACACATGATATGTGCCTTACACTAAATTATGAATGATCTACATTCTTAGTACAAAAGAGCATGACTTCTAGTTCAGTACAAAGAGAAAAACGGGGAGAAGTAAAACCAAAGCTTGAAAGCTATAGGTGAGTTATAGCACTAACAGCCAAAATGAAGTCCCTGAAGCACATCCTTTGGGGAGCACCTGACAGAAGAGGTCAATTTCTTTTAAATTTGGTCTTGTATTTGTTCTGCTTGCACCCTGCTGCTTCTGAGCCTTTAATTTCAATCCTATGAAAGTCTTGTTCTAATAGCATTGTTTCAGTGGTACTTGGAGGGGCAGAGAGGACCCCCAGAACTACCAGGTGCATTGTCTCTATGTGAAACAACACATCCACCTTATGAAGGGACACGGAAGGATTGCCTGAGCAAACTGCAAGCCTCGAGAGGACCCACAGCACCCCAGCAGCAGTTCATGGCAGCTGGAGCCTGAATAACTGTCTCCTGGTGCTGGGCAATGACCACAGACAGATGACTTCCTCCTGCAAAATGCAACCTGCAAACAAAAGCGTCTCAAGGTCTTAGGCAAATCACAGAATGTGATTTAAACAGAAGTCAAAAATGCCTCCATAAAAAGCTCACATGTTGGCTAACTGAAACTAGAATATGAAGGCAAAATTAACAAGTTCAAGCATATTCCAGAGACCACAGCTGTCCTCATCATTTTTTTGGGGCTGATCAGTCTCCTAGTGAAGCTTTTTTACCTACATGTCTGTGCCCTAGATAGAGAGCTCCAGGAACAGTATATGATAATTATTGGCACTGCATGACACACATGGCATGAATACTTTTCTTCTTCTACTAGTATTCTTCTCCATCCTGGTTTGCTTTTCATGTACAGTAACACTTAATTGTGAATTTATATAAGAACTAAAAAGCATAGAAAATAAAAGGATAACTAACTTGAGCAGATTTTTGAGGTTATTCAATAATTTATCCTCATATAAGAACAAATATTCAGGAAACAAAATAAAGACTGACAAAAAGATTTTAAAAAATATAAAATCATGAAGTTATTTAGCTTACAAAGAGAATATGGAACATCTCTTATTAATTTTATTAAAAATCTGTGAAAATTATTTTGGAGGCAATATGGTATTTCCCAATTACATATAAAAGCATTACTACAGATATTACATATACTAAATGAATTTAACTTTAGCCATCTTCGTGTCATAGCATTGTGTTATAAGAGTAAAAATACATGTCATAAGCAGGTTTAACACCTTTAGATGACCTCTAATCAGAAATGTGCCATGCTACTCAAATTCCATCTGTCAAATACTGTAAATACAGGTAAGTAAATATAAATGTCATTAGAAGCACAAGTTATCTTACTGGGAGAAATTCTAGGATTTTATTTTTTGACAGCTTGTAATTTGGATATCTTCCAGTGTCAACAAAACCTGTTCAAGCATGATCTTACCTTGTTTTCACTACATCAAGGGGATGCATCAGGCAAATTTCTACAAGACCTATAAAAGAATAACAAAGAAAGGCCCAATAAACATTTGTACAAACAGTAATTTAATTTTCATTGACTCCAACAGTTTTTGAAATTTGAAAAGCAAAGTAGAAACCTACACACATCATTGATGATACAGTACTCGTACACCTCATATATTAAACATTCTCTTCTGCAGCATGTATAAACCACTGGGCTTTTCAACAGTAAACAGCACCAGTTGTTCATCAGAGTGGAGTAAGTGAGCAGTTTGGCTATGCAATCAATTTAATCTTAGTTTTTGCTCAGTTTGCTGACTTAAGAAGCGGGAACATTTGGCTGGCATCATAAATAAATATATTAAGTCTTGTTGAGAGTAGCAAAGGAAGGGAGTTCAGGTTGGCACTTGCTTCTTTGTCATATAAGAACAATTCCTAAGGACACCACAGGACTGCACTGGTGGCTCAGATGAACTTGTTAAGGTAACAGCCGATTCCTGAGTATCAGAGCTGCAGCCTCACTGGTTCTTTGTCCTATCCTGCCCTGTGCTGATGCTGATGTGAAGTCCTGGCTTTTCTCCTTCCTGCTCCACTGCTCATCACTAGCACCTAGACTCACATGATGAGGACTTCCCAGGTCCCTCAAGAGAGTGTGAATCTCAAGGGGCCAATGCCAAGGTAAAAGAGATCTGGAAGCTCCCAAATACACCTGTCAACACCACCTTCAAACTTATCTCTATTATTTTTTCCACCCACCTGACACCTGATGAAAATCCATACACAACCCAGGGAGAACTTCCTAGTTAAATTTCTAGGTTTGCCTACTCTACATTCCATTTGGCACATCAGCCTCATTCTGAAGAGCAAATAGTAAAAAGATGTATTTATCAGGACCACTGTAAGAGTGGATTTTGGAGATCTGTCAATCTGCAGCACAATGAAAACTACTACACAAATCTTACAGGACTTTGAGATGCCAAGAAAATACATACATATATGTCCAAGAAAATAATTACAATGTCTTTGAAATTTCTGTGCTTTGGTTATTAGGTTCCTTAAATGTCCACTCATGCTTTTTACCTAGTGTAATAAATGTAATGCTACATCATGAAGAAACAGGTTTTGAAGACTATACTTATTACAATGTTTGAAGGAATTTATTGAATTATTTTATGATTATTGTAAGAATAATTACAAAGCTTTTGTAATAAAGAATGTGTCTTCTGGTGATTTGGAGCTAAGTTTCTAAAAATGTTGATTCAGGAAAGCCTTCTTCTTCAAGTTAAAATATCTGCAAATTCCTTTCTTTACGTATAACATACAGTCCCACTGAAACCAAGCACATGCTTATTTCCACTAGATGCTCTCCTATTCCAGATGTCACTGTCTTAAGTTCCACATCCTGTCTTCTTCCTTTAATGGCACACACCACATCTGAGCTTAGGTGTTACTAAAGTTAACAGTCTCTAATAGTTTGTTACATGCTAGGTTACTCAACTACTTTCTTTTTCTAAGAAAATTATCAAAATTAACACAAAGAGACACATTAACACATTTTGAAATATTGCACACAAAAACTACTCAACTAATGGAATTTGCATTTTGGCCCTATTCTTTGACAGACTTGATGGAGAAAAGCTCTTGGTGAGCTTCATGCAGGAACCAGGCTCTGCCTCAGTGGCACACACTGCAGTATGTAATCAGTATCAGAAACCTGAGCTTCCTTTCATTATTGAATATAATCTAAGGGAGGCTTAAAATTTCACATTTTGATTACTTTAGGACTAATAAGTTTAGTGTTTCAGGTAGAACAGGAAAATTGGGGATGTGGCTCAAAGTTTATATCACAGAGCATCAAATTTCAAAACATTAACTACTTTCTATTTCAACTTTATGCAAACCTTCTGAGTAACACAGATACTTACTAAGTAAGCCTTTTAAACTGAACCAGAGCATTAGCAGAGGGAGGATTCTCATTATAGTCAAAGGAGATGTAGCCAATAAATGCAACAGAGTTTTTAGCTCAGCCTATATTAAATACCTATATTTAAAAATAATAATTTATTTTCTGCTTGATACACTTTACATGTTAAATATATATATTATTGATAACTTATATTTATCCTAAGGAATAAAAAGCTATTTATACAACAAGAAAGAATGGCAAAAGTTTTTGCACGTAAACACAAGTAACGTTCGGAGATGGTAACAGAAAGTGTGAATTGTAATGCTAAAATTCTTCATTAACTGTATTTAACAGGGATTTATTAAAATTTTTGAAGATATTAAAATGTTTAAACTGAGTTCCTAACAGGAAATACTTGCTGTGAGTTCTAATTTAACAGAAACATTTTTCATTATTTTCTGTCATTACACTCTAGTGCATAAAGATTGAAAAACAAAATTTGCCAGACAGCCCTGATCCCTAGTTTCCTGCCACTGAGTTTGAAGGACAGTATCAGGTTAACATTTATGATCATTGTTTTGCTCTATTTTCTTTTCACTCCATGCAGCATTGGGTTTTTTTCAATTTTGGATAAAAGGAAATAGGTGATACCAGCCAAAGGATATTATTATTAAAATAATAAACTGCATTAAAAAGAATGCAGTTTTTTTCTATGAAAGCAAAAGCTGTCATCATTATTTCTGTGCAGGTATATTTACTGCTGTAATTATTGTCCAAGAATTGCTTCTATTTTACTAAAATAAGATCATATCACATTTCACATAAGGGAACTGTCCCAAAATCTATAAACTGCTCCAACAGCTGCCAACAGGTGCTTTGTGAGTGGAGCTGCAGCCGAGTATTTCAGTGCTGGCAGGGGGCATAGCCTATGAGTTTTTCCCTTTCCAACCACCCTCCTTTTCTAAGCCCTCTTTTTCCAACCTTCTCCCCCTCTCCCCATTTTTGATCTTCTATTCCATCTTATTTTGGCAGATAGAGCCTACAGTAGGGGGCCAAGCACAGGGCCAAGGGTTGTTCACCCTATTCTGTTTTTGCAGCATTAATGACCATTTTGGGAGAAAACTGCAGAGTGCCAGAATTTGGCTCTATTTTCTTGGTCCTCGTAGGATAATTTTTAATTCAGGCATTTTTCCAGCAACTGAATCAGATGAATTCCAAGGTCTTTGGCAAGAGCTCTGTTTTGATAACTTCAGGATTATATTGGTTATCTGCCTTTCTCAGTCTTTCCTTTGTCTCATCATATAATTACACACTGGGTTTTAAACGATGTATAGTTACTTGATTTCACCAGACCAAATTCTTCAAAAGATGCAGGGATTATGACACAGCTCTCTGAAGAGCACCAAAGGACTGCACACTGTGCAAGACATTAATGGAACAGCTACAAACACAAGCTACATTTTTCCATCTACCATAGTAGTCATGCAAATCATTACAACATCCTACTTGATAGCCTGCCCAGAAAGTGTGGTGGCCCTACTAAATTACAAGCACTCTGAGATGTGCTCAATAAAATAAAATATATTGCCCTTTCTTTAGCTAATGTTCATCAGCTTTGTGACAAATTCAATTAGCACTACGAAAATCTAATTTACTAAACAGCTCTATTACGGTGCAATATATCTTAACTTGTCACTCTGCAAAGACTACTGTTTACAGACTTTGTGTCCATGATAAAGCAGTTAAAATAGTTACAGACACATTGTCCAAAAAATACTCTAATCGTCCCATTGGGTCTCCTTGGTGATGTCACATGCAAACTAACCCAGAGTGATATATGATGGCCTAATTATGTTTAAAACAACTCAGATCCAACTAGCTGAACAAGACCCCAAAAGAAATATAGGAAAGAACAATTACTGGGTCAGCCCAACATTTGTTGTCTTCTGGGTGGGAAAACATTCCCTGTGAAAACCAAATACTAACCATAAAACAAGACATAATCAAAATCTGTGTGTTGAAGAAATAACCAGCTGTCATCATTGACATGCTCTGAGCATACACAAGTGGAATATCAACAACCAAGAAGGGAATCCAGAATTCTATTTTGTAAAACATTCTGCTCAGTAACTGAGCCCATGGAGGGAATAAAATGACAGAAAATGCTGACCCCCAAACTGACCCTCCTCAGTAAAGCATTTTCCCTTTCCCTACTAATATCTTCTGTCTTTAAATTGTTTCCTATTATGGATTACATTACATTTCCCTCCACAAGATTCACACTTAAATTTTCAAACCGGCAATATTCACACGCATCTCTTCAATGCAAACATTTTGGTGACTAGTGGCTATTTTGAGTTCCTTTGTTCCTTGTTGCTCTATTCCATCATTCACACAAGTCTTGTATCAATAATCTTGAGAATACTATGACACTGCTTAAAATGTGCTGTAATTGTAACAGTCCATCTGGCAAAATGTGAAAGCTTGAGATTTCAGCAGCACAGGATTATAGCTCTCCTTATATCTGCAAGGGTTTCCATACTTCATCTATTCACCGCGTCAGGACAAAAAGAATGAAATCTAGCTAACAGTCCTTGCAAAATAACACAGATAAAACCAGAACCATTTGGGCTTTGGAACTCCTTAGGAAAGGACTTATCTTTTTATCTTCATCATTTCATTGATCCTCAAAGCTATGAACTGAAAAGAAACATTGAAAAAAGAACTGAAAAGTGTGAAGTGCCTGTGATAGATACTGATTTGTTTCAAAAAAACCTGAGCTGCTCACCCTCTACGTGTTTTCGGCATAATATATGAACACAGATTCAAGAGATGTAGAGCATGATCCATGTGTTAGTTCAGACAACCCCCTACGGTGTAGAAGCCATTATGCACCCTCTTCTCCTTGTGTTACTCATTTCCCTGGAATAACACAGTCACTGGAGAAACACAACAGACAGGAGACTGGTCATAGAAAATGTGGCAATAAACACATCAGGCACAGTATATTGTATAGCTGGAACAGTTGATATTTATTTTGGCTTTTACATAGATATAGTTACAATGTACGAAATGATCATAAATATTTTATGCATACTATGCATTTCCTTCTGAGAATATAAGTCTGACAGAAAGAATCTTGTGTTGATCTTTGTATTCTAATAAAAACAATGACAAATTCCTCTTAAATATGCTTTTCTGTTGGCTAAAACACTCCAGTTGACAAGATGAAGCATGGACTCTCTTCCTGATTGTAACAGCACTATTTCATAAACAATCAATATCTGGAAAAAAGCATCCCTGTAGTCAATTCTGCACAGGTTAATTAATTTTTATCAGCCGGCTATCTGACTTCATCTTCACAGACACATTAAGCTTTTACCTGTTCTGTAAGGGTACACCTTCCTCAAAAAAGTCCACAAAATGTAAGGTTCACTGGGCAGCCAAGGCTCACTCTTTCCTAGGGAAGCAGCCACATACTATGTCCTTCTCAATTGTAGTACGTGTCAACTAGGCTCCAAGGAAAATTATACAAGAGCATGCACAGACTGTGCTGAGAAAGATCTACCTGTTAGCCTTCACTGAAGAAAGTGACACCTATTTTAACTCTTGCCCAGAATTGTACTTAGTGATGTGGCATGGGCTTAACTAATGGTACCCTGGAGCTCCTCACAAACATTAATTAACATTCTGGGTAAGGAGCCAAATCAATGCCTTCCTTAGAAAGTGTGGAGAAATGGGAAGTTACTCCAGAAAGTACTCCATAATGGCAGTGC
The DNA here is from genome assembly GCA_013400175.1 of Phainopepla nitens. Taxonomy (NCBI): domain Eukaryota; kingdom Metazoa; phylum Chordata; class Aves; order Passeriformes; family Bombycillidae; genus Phainopepla; species Phainopepla nitens. The sequence continues at coordinate 226,205 of VXBQ01007877.1, forward strand.
TGTATTCATGAGTCATTCTTCCTCAGAGACCTAGTCTACACGAGAAAATACACTAGGAAACATGTTAATTAAACAAGTTGTTGAATATGATTTTCCCCTTGGTGTAGACAAGGATGTCTGTGTTTAAAAATGTGTTGGCTGATCACAGGAGGATCCCAGGAGGAGCTGTTGGTTTACTGTCACATTTTAGAACAAGCCTTTGGCATGTCCACAGGAGGAGGTGGGTCACGCTCAACTTCTTTTTACGTAACAGCGTTCCTCAACAGATGCAACCTGTCAGTGTAGCACTGCTATCTGGAACTGCCATCCCCAAAAGCAGGGCTGGGAAAAGTGATTACCTGGCTTTCAAAAAAAAGAAAACCAAACCACTCTGGACCTCAGCAGCAGATGGAAGTTTTTCTTGTTTGGTCTATACGATCTGTTCTGAAAGCGGTCAAGTGCCCTTGAAGCTCTCTCCACGAAAGCAATTCAGCTCGTGTTGAAATAATAATGGTTTTATACAACAAACAAACATTTTAACCTTCAAGGTTGCAAGTCAAGATTCCTCAAGGGCAGGAGAATCACATCCTAGATGTGGCAGACAGGAGCCGTAGATGGGTGTTTCAGGCAGCATTCTGTCTCGACCAGCTGTTGCTCAGCCATAACCCCCTTCAGCCTCCAAGCCCCAGTACACAGGCCTAGCCAGAAACATGCTGATGCTCAATGTTCACATTAGAAAGTTCAAACTCCTCATCTTTGGTGCTCACAATTCTTACCTAGTATCTGCTGCACTTCACTGCTGCCTGCTCAGCTAAAGAGAACATTATTACCAGATGGGAAACGGTTCAGTTCTATGCAAATATAAAACAAATGTAATTGTAGTCTATGACTTTTGCTGAGCTTGAAAATTGGGTTACAGTAATTAAGTGGATAAAGACAGAAAATGGTATGCATTTTCCTAAATAGTCATGCTCTGAATAAAGATACTCAAACCTAAGTTGTGACCTATACATGGGCACACATGCACAAATCTTTATACCTTTGGAAGGGCAAATTCCACCTTGAGATAATGCATGCATATACAAGTACTGAGAGGTTATTATATAATAATAAAACAATACTTGAAATTTAACATTTGTCAATAGGGAACACACTGAGAAAGTGTTTGAATTTGTCTTGCCTCAGGGGCTTTGTTGGAAAAATGAAAAAAAATGAAACCTCCCTGAGATTATTCTTGTATTTTAGTTCCTTTTTTCTGATTTATTTTTATTGGATCTTTAGATTGGTGACAAATGGTCCTATCAAGCAATCGTAATTCCCTTTAACAGTAGTTCTACCACAGTATAGATATTTTTTCAGTCTAACACACAGCCAAGCTGATACATACTGATTCAATGTGAGTGGAATAAATATGCTCATCAAAACCACGGGTTCAAAGTTAACAATGTCTACTTTATATTTAGCAGAATTCTGCAATATTTTATCAATGTATTTCTTGCCTCTGGGGTAAAACAAATATCTAGTTTTAATGTTCAAAGCATGTATGCAAACTGCTCTAAATTTAGCACAAATTTATTCATTGTTTGCTTTCTACAATATTCAAGGCACAATCAGTCAAATCAGGAAACTATGCTCATGCTGCCAACAATAACCACATCTTTATACCTACTGTTGCCTAGAATATAGCTCTGTGAATCTCTTAACATGCTTCACTTAAACTGCTCAATGGTCATTTATGTTCTCTAAGTACTGAGTAAAAACAAAGGCCATCTTCCAGTTTAATTTGATTTTTTATTTGCTGAGTACTTTAAAATGAAGAAATTAAGTCCTTGTTTCACAGATCTACCAACTTGATTAATCTCATGCCTATGGCCTGACTGATAATTATATACATGCCATGAGGGAAATCGATGATGATTTGGAGGATTGAGTTTATTTTAAATTATGCATAGTTAAATATATTTATAGTAAGACTGAAAGGAATTGTCAAAGCAGCCACCAAAAATCCATGGCTCATAACAAAGAATCTTCTACTAGAGCTATGTCTTTGGAAGAAAGGTTCTTCCAGACCCCAACCGCATATACTACTTTCAGAGGGATGCAGTTCCAGCTGCATTACTCATACAGGGCTTTTCTGAGGCAAATGCTATGTAGAAATGTTATGTATGGTAAGACACAAAAAATTTGCATTTAGGACACAGTCAAAAATACAGTTCTGGAATTCTAGACTTTTCACACATTTAGCGGCTTTTAAATACCAAAGCTGTTCCAGTGAGGCTAAATAATTTGGAGGGTTTGATCATATAGTCAAACAAGGTGACATTTAGGTACTGACACAAAATATAATGCAGCAAAACACAGCACATAACATTAAAAAAAGCAAATATTTTCTTCAAGTTCTTAAATTTTATTGAGGCAATATAGCTGAGATCACCATTTAGAATGTCACAGGAATTTGATTCATTTTAACTTTCATTTAAATTCCTATTTAAAAATAGTGAAAAAAATTAAGATATCAAACAATTTTCAAAAAATTCACAAATACTTCCGTGCAAAGTTGCTTTTTCCAAAATGACTAGCAATAAAGTCTTGTTTGTATAGCTAACTGATTTTTTTTCTTTAGTTAGTGTTTCTGATGCTATATTAGCATTAAAAGTTAGCATTATAAAATAAACACTTACAGTTTACAAACTTCAGTATCTGAGTCTCTAGACACAAGTGAAAGGCTATATATTGTGCAAGCTCTCCATAAATTTTTCAGCAAGTATTACAGGCTATTATGTCACTCAGATAGGACATATTCTTTCCTTCACGTGTGTCTGAAATGGAAGTTTTTTAAACCATGACTGAAGGGACCACTGAGGTCAGTGCTGGGTTACATGATGTTTGTGTCACTACAGCTTCAGATATTTCAATGCATATTGAATCAATATTCCTGCAACAAAAATGTGTAACTGATATTTTCGTTGCTGCTAGAAGTAAAATGCTTCTCAGTAAACTTGTTTTCATCAGAAGTTTGCCCATTCATACGTCCCAGAGCTGTTGTAATCTTCATTGCTAATGCTGATCTAAGAGCATGGACATTATTTTATTTCTTGACACATTTAAAGTTCTCTAATGAATAAAGCAAACAGCTTATGGCTGCTTGGACTGTCACTCGATTGCCCTGGAGGGTTTTAATGTCTTTAAAATAGGCCTCCTAGTTTGTATTTAACTACCTTGCCCACAGAGGTCTGAGGGGTAGAGCAGATCAAAGATGTGCTGGCAACATAAAAAGCAGCTGTCCTTCATTTACCTTTAATTAGCTACATCTGACCAGATTCTTTATGGCCTCTTTGTCACACATTCAACAGTCTATAAGCCTTCTGACCTGTCCTTAAGGACTCTACCATTACAAGAGTTTCAACAAAATAAAAATTAAAAGTACGAGATCCAGATCTTTGAAAATATATTTGGTCTCACTATAGAAATACTACTTGAGGCATTAGTACTTTGGATTTATCTGCAAAAGCTACAAATTGCTCAGTATTTGGAGTGTCCAAATGGAATCGATCCTGAGCTTAGATTAGCTATTTATGGTTCTCTGTGTACTACTCAATACTGCAGTGAAAAACCTTCACACAACAAGGAGTCCTATAGAGGATGGAAAGCAAGCACATGCCTCTTTGGCTAGGACAGAGAGTTGCTCTTGCAGGAGCAAGAAGGAAGGAAGTCACACACCTGCCCCCTCACCCTTTTCCTTTTTTACCTCTACTTTGTACAGAATGCACACCAATATCCAGCAGGATTTCCAAAGTTCTGTTGCTGCTGCAGGATCATTAAGCAGTTTGTGTATCTTACAGCCTTGTAGTCAGGGTGCACTGAAAGTTGGTCTCATCAAACTAAGGCCCTTATGGAATAAAAAAAAGCTGTTTAACACAGCAGCTGGAGTGTATGCTAAATGACTCAGGTTATTGGTATTTGATCACACAGATCATTATATTAACCCACTGAGATGAACATCTTCAAATTACTCGGATTTTGGGTTAGGCGCTTTCACAAAGAATTAGCTGACAAAATAAAAATATATAAAAGATATATACAAAGTAGAAGGGTTTCAAAAATTGATTCTGTTGTCTGAACTATCCCTTTTTATCTTTCTCTGTATGTAAAAAGAATTTATAATCTTCTTTTTGTTTTTTTCAAAATTCCAACCCTTCAGGCTTTCCTAGGAACATTTTAGTTAATCAGATCTCCAAAGTTAGCATGCCTTCCAAGGAATTTGTGGTGAGGAACATAAACAACCAAATAACCTGCCTCAATGAACGTACATTAGCTAGCAGGTGTGGCTGGAAGCCTTATTCTTCAAGAGAAGTCTCTACTATGAGCAGCATACAGAAGTAACTTTCTCCCTAAGAATTTGAGGAATTACTGTTACACCTCAACCTTACTCTCACAAAGTTCCATTCTGGTACACAGTGTACACATCCTGTACATAGTGCTTGACCCAGTGTACAGCTGACAGCTATTCATCATTTATTATAAGAGCATGCATCTTTCCTCTCTCATTTAAAAGATTTGATTTTAATCAGGAGTCAAATCTATTTCCATATGTAACTAAAGGAGAAACATGCATGAATAAATAAAATCAGGGGACTTAAAAACCAATTAAACATGCTTACTTTTGTCCTGTAATTCCTAAAGTTAAGAATAATTGAACAGTTATTAACAAGATATGGATTTTTTTTCATGGTTTTTAACCACCAATATAAAGACATGTTGAAGCACATAGATGTATGAATAATGAAATGTCAGTACCAGTTTCAGTTCAGGTGAAGAAAGCAAATAGAGATATGCATAGTAATGCTGTATGTGTAATATAGATAATGGCACATTTCCACATACTCTTCCATGTTACACTGAAAATACAACACCCTTGACTGGAAGACTCCTGGAATTCCAAAAACTGTCAAAGAAACAGACTGCCCAAAGACAAACCTAAATGCAGGAACAGGAATGGTTCTAAAATATTACTATTGCAAAGTACCTACATAATGTAGAATAAAAACTTAATTTTCTTCTGAATAAAAAAAAAAAAAATTCTCCTGAGTAAAAATATCTAAACAGTTAAAAAACTCATAAAAATTTTGTTTAAAATATACATGCAAGACATAGAACTGTTATACTGTTATACATGCAAGACATAGAACAACATACTACTGCTAGAGACCCTTGGAGCAGTCGGCGTTGGAATGGCTGCTGAAGTGACCAATACTACAAATATACAGAAGTGCAAAAAATGTATTGTGAAGTGTTTTACTCTGGGGGAAACCATAAAGTCACCAAGTGACCATTTACCCTAGGGTGAGGTCTCACTCACTTTCTTCACTAAATTTCAATGGCTTCATTTTCCTGCTTTTATGAGCAGAAATGTTTCAGAAATATCGAGGAGTAATTCCTGTTTGCAAACTTCCTTTTGTTCAAGATCTATGAATAGTATTTTAGACAAAATATAATCCAAAATAAAATATATATGCTGTAAAACCCTACTTATGACTATAAATATATGTTTCAAATCAGTGATTTTATATGAAAATACATGAAATTTGGCAAAAATAATAGCTAACTTTTCATCAGGAGAAAGCTCAGTTATCGAATGGCCATTACCTGGAAAATGAGACAACCCATCACAAAAAAAAAAGCAAAACATTCCAGAATTAGTTTATAATGACATGTAGGTTTGAAAAATTGCTGCACCTTAACATATCAAACTGTGTTCATTTAAGTTTTGTAAAGTGGCTTTCTAGCACTCTTTGCTAATCTGTATTGGAATGACTTATGAAAAAGTTGTGGTTCCCATCAAGATAGCTGAAGAGCTTTTTCCAAACTCTCCATTAGTTGCTGCTGTATAAACTGAACAATCCATGATTTTTTCCATTTGTTGTGAAGCAACTCTGTGGCTGAAAAGGCTTTATAAAATTTTTACGAAAACCTCAACTACCTTTATTTCCCTACCTACTGGAAAGATTTACAAACCAAAAGTATAGGTAAATTAATGTGGTACAAATGTTCTAGGTCCATTCCAGATAGCCACTGAAAAATTTCCTTAAAGTAGACTCTTTTTACTGTTTAAACAATGAATACTACTTAAAAGCAAATTTAAGACAATATTTCCCCCTATTTCAACTGCTATAATTTAGACTACTAAAAACATTTTCACAACAGAGATTCTTAATCTTTTACACACCTAAAATAATATTTAATTTTTTTAGAAAAGCAAACATTAAAGCTCCAAAAGTTTAGATTTTCACCCAGTGTTTGAATATTCCTGAGATTTTAAAATACATTTTTGCTGGAGTTTTTGTCTCCTTCAGTAGTTGTAACATTACACATTGAAAAAAGAACAAACTACTTTCAAAAGTAAGTTGATGTGTTGCCAGTTTAACATTTGGGTTTTCATTAAGAAATTTGTACTTCTTTTCAGGCAGCAATTTCCTCATACTTTACACAGGTAACTAGAAATCAAATATTTTTGCAGTACAAAAAAAAAAACCCAAAACTGATCTTTGATTTGCTTCTGTCCAAAATTTCCACTGAAGCTGTAACTCTTTTTTTTTTTTCTATAATGGAGATGGGATCAAACTCCAAAAGATGTCTTAAGAGGAATATACTCAAACTTTATGTATCCAAGCAAAGTAGTATCGCGATACACACAGTCCTGCAAAGAGATCAAAAACTAGATGCATCTTTCTTTTTCTTCTCCAATGCCCCACCAATATTAAGAACACGTACAGGATTAAAATACCAAAATTCATTCCAATTACAAGATAAAGCCTAAAACAACTACTTTATATGTATACTAGAAGGAATCAGATCCTTGGGAGCAAGTCAACAAAAACACAATGATCAATTATCAAGTATCTGTGGATACAATAAAAAAATACAAATTATTTTCTTGAGTGTGTGACCTGTATACACGATGATGTCAAATATTCTAAGGTCTTCTACTGCATGCATTTTTTTTTGAATTCTATGTTGTGGCAACAGGTGATGACAGCACCACTATTATGTGTTATTTTAGCAGTCACTGGTCTTCCCAGTATTTTTCACCACTCCCATCTGCTGGCAGTATATCATGGCAAAGATTCAAGAGAAATCCACTATGAAGCTGATTGTTAACTGGGAAATGTCAACATGCAAAGCCATGTTTAGAATTAACCTGTCTTTAACATTTTCAGGTGCCCACACCCTCTCTTCTTTCCAAACCTTAGTTACATCAGCAGCTTGACAGCATTAAAAAAAACCAAACCAAAACAAAAACACAAAGAAGTAGAAGGGAAAAAGGTGTAGCTCATAAAGATAGAGCAATAATCCTCCAAGAGAGGCACAGAGGCTAGTAACACTGAACTTGCCAAGAGACAAATGTCTTAAAAAAATCAATACCACCAGTTAAGAAGGAATAATTTTCCACTAAAAGTATGAAGACTTACCAGCACTGACTGTAATGATAGAAATTTTCAACTTCTTCCTTTGGGAAAATACCTGATTTTTATTGGCCTGTAACTATGTATGTAACCAAATTCTTAAGGATCTTTTCTCACAGAAGATGCATTTTCTCCACTAATTGCTTTAAAATGAGATACTATTTTTCAGAACAAAATGAACCCTTGAAACAAGCAAGGATGCTATAATCCCCTTGTTGATTTCTTTAATACATGCTCTAATCACTGACAGTGATCAGCTACCTGTCAAGTAAAAAAGGATAACTCCAAGTCTCAATGTAGCTATGGTATCTTTAGAGGGTTTTTGTCACCTGAATAAAATGCCTCTGTCATGGTGTAGTGGACCACGCTACTTTTGATGCTAAGAAAGAAACACTATATTCTTTAAGTTATGTCCATGCTTCCCCTGCAAAAATATGTGCGTCAGAGCCAAGTAGTGTAATGCAATCAGCATCTGAAAACTGTTCTACAGATCCAAGTTTCTGGCATCTAAACAGTGGATATCCTGAAATGTGCACTTCAAAGTCAATTCACTGTTCAAATCTCTCCTCTCCACACCATGAATCCATCCTCCTCTCAAAATAAAACAAACAAACAAACCGGAAAATCAGAGTTCCTGTATACTGGCAAGTTCAAGTGTTGTCTTCTCCACAAACTGTGAAAGTTAGGAATAAACAGACCTATAAAATCCACCCTGTGAGAATCAAAACCAGTTTGAGTGCTTGCAGAATTCAAGTGCTGACATATGCTTCTTCTATATTATGACATCAAAGAAGCAGAATTCCCTGCAAAGTTCCGAAAGATACAGCTTTTGCATTTTAAATTATTATTAGAGGACTGTGACTAATAGACCCAACTAATTAATTTGATACCTTTTGCTACCTTTTTATATCAATATTTGGAAATAATTTAACACAACCAAAAAGAATGACAAGATTAAGCAATTAGTGCTGAGGCCCCAAAATACCTAAATTACACACGTTTTTAGTTAAAACCAGACTTTGCCTTTTCCTTTCATTTGGACTCCTTTTGCTTGTTAGGGTTTGGAGAATGCTTGGTGAACTGACAGCAGAGCAGACAGCTTTCACTGAAAAGGTAGGGAATAAGGATTTTTGTGAAGAGAAAAAAGTAAGTTTCTTTGCTTATTTTCCTGAACTGCCAGAAAACATAGCCTACTCTGCTTTAGAGCTAATTCTCTGATCAGTTTTGATGTGATATCAAAGAAAAACAAGACACAATATAGCTTTTGAGGTACTGTGCAGCACATCTAACAGTGTTGCATCACACCACTGGCAAGTGTATTGAACATGGACTGCTGGGTGAGATAAGGTCTGATTAGAGCATAGTTCCATAATGCAGTGGAGTTTTGCAGTGTCAGGAACCCACAGTTAAAATCTATACCTGATATTTGTCTCAGAGTTCCCTGCTTTCACAGTTCTTTGCAACTTTGGGCACTCAGCCACATATGGTGCTGGCAGTATGTAAACTTACATGTCCAAAGACTGGCCACCCTCTACAGGGAATGAGGGAAAGAAAAGCTAATTTGTGACAGCAAGAGGTTGTAATAGGAGGAAGGCATGGGAAAATTCTGGGACTTGAAGAAAGAAAATGCAAATCAGCAATGTCAGATAGTGCTTGCATATGAAATCTCACAGAAGAAACCAGGGGGTGCAGTTTTAGTCAAAAGCTACATGTAAAACTGCATGTAGTGAACTGGGGCAAACACCAACACAGGCTGAAGCAAGAATCTCAAAGTCCACACTCAGCTATGTAGAAACTGGAAGCTTTCAACTGATGAAGAGAGTGTCAGGGCAGCAGTTTCAGAAACTGCTTTAAACAGACACTTGCTCATTGACTGTCCTTAAGCACAAGTGTGAAACTGCAACACTGAAAATTCAGTCTGTGACACAGAGCATTCCTGCTGCAGCTACTGATGACAACTATTAGTGATATAAGTTTTGTAATGCTCTTTTCTTGAACATGTGCTTTTTTGCACCACTACACGGGTTACTTTAGTTTTGCATGGAATCATGATTAATTTGGGAGAGACCTCCACTTAGTCCATTTAGTCTAACATTATAAAATCCTGGTCTGCTCCACTCTGGTGCTATCCACAGCACTGCTTCCCATGCAGCATCTGCGGTCACTGCTGCCAGCTGGACATTGCACCACTGACCATAGCCCCTACAGACCAGCAGTCCAGTCAGTTCTTCACTCAATGACCACTGCTCCAGCTCACAGCTCACCAACATTCTGACAATGAGTCTACAGGAGACTGTGTTAAACATCTTACTAATGTCAGACTATGCAACAGCCACCGTCCTCCCCTTGTACACAAAGCAAGGCATCTCATTAATGTATGATTAGTTAATGTAAAAACTGAGACACCAAAGACTTAGTTATGCAGATTGCTTTGAAAACAGATGCAATCCTGTTACTCATGGGAATAGTCTTTCACTTGCTTAAATAAAACCAGGCCTTTAATATATTTGTTCTTATTTTATTTGTGATTTGGTTCTAACAGTTGGATATTACTTGAATAACTTTAAAAAAAACTAGGAGTAATTTAGTGAAACATAATTAATGTAATTGTGGGATACATAGGCTCTTTGACATTTATTAATCTTAGTGTCATAAATCACTGAAAAAATTTTCACTATAACAGCGCAAATCTTACATTTTAATTAGGGTAAACACATAACTTAAATCTTGGAGTTGTGTTTGGTTTTATTTTCCAAATCCCTCTTTTCTCTGTATGCAATATATATTCAGCATTTTTCATCCTCCACTTCTCTCTGTATCTGGCAGGACAGATCCAGATAAAGAGAAACATCAGGTTACAAAACATGAAAATTCTGTAAGATTTGAAAAAGCATGAAATGACAGTTTGAAAACTTTGAAATCAGCAAGCAAAGAGAACAGTCTTTTTTGAATATCTAATTGTTTTGATATTCCTTATATTCCACACTCGCACCTTAATGCTGTAGACACTTTAAGTAAGCTGCCTGGTCTGGTGGAAGGTGTCCCTGCCCATGGCAGAGGGGTTAGAACTAGATGATCTTTAAGGTCCCTTCCAACCCAAGCCATTCCACGATTCTATGATGTTTAATTGGTAGGTTGGATGTTCCTGTCTTGGATAGCCTATGACTGTAAAATCAGCCTGTTCATTCAGAGCTAATTCCAAGAATTCATTCTTGTACGAGCCATAGAATTCCTTTAGAAGACCACCTCCAGGAGCCCTGCACTCTGGAACTATTCCACTAGGAAAGTCTGTGAGAGAGCAGCCCTGCACTACTGAGCTGCAGGAGAGAACTGAAACTTGATACTTAAACTGGGGAGGATATCATCTGTGTAGCTAATTACCACTGGTTTTATGGTATATGTATAAGCACATGAATAAACACTTTGTATATGTTTCAGGGCCCTTAATTTATAAATGGTCTAGATTGCGACTTTTATTTGGTTTCCTACCATGAGACCCAATAAAGAAAACTTCACTGTTTTCCTCCAAAATAATGGCTGGTGCCTCTGCACCTGACTGTAATCACTGTAGAAGCCTGTACTGGAAAGCAACCCAGTTCTGACTACAAATGTATGGAAAAAAGCAGTTTTTCTTTTTAAATGGAAAGCTGTTCTGAGGAAGCAACACACCTATTACAGTCTGAAGCAAACAACAGCATTCATCCACTCATTTGGTACCTAAGCACTCCTCCTCAGATAAACAAACAAGCATCTGTTATCACTTTAAAACAGTAGGAATTTTGAAGGAGTAAGGAAGCTAAAAGTACATCAAACAGCAACCTGTCTTTTAATTTAAATACAGTGCGTTTTTCAAAACTCAGCATTATCAAGCGCCATCACAACTACAAAGATTTTTTCCCCTCTCTCGTAAACTAAACCATTAGGACATTTTCTCTGTCAAATAGTCTTTGAATAGTGATTTGCCATGGATATAATCAAGTTTCAGAGTCAAAGTTCAGATGTAAAGTTTTGCATCTCTGTAGAGCAATGCTGAATCTGTGCTATACAGCAAGTATGTGCCTAGAACATAAACTAATCAAAACAATATTCCTGCATGAATCATACAGTCATAGAATGGTGTGGGTTGGAAGGGACCTTAAAGGTCATTTAGTTCCAACCTCCTTGCCATGGGCAAGGACACCACTCTCTAGACCAGTTTTCTCCGAACCATCCAGACTGGCTTTGAACACTTCCAGGAATGGGGTACCCACAGCCTCTCTGGGCAACTTGTTCCAGTGCCTCACCACACTCAGAACAAAGAATTTCTTCCTAACATCTAACTGAACCTCGCTCTCTTTCACTTTAAAGCCATTGCCCCTTGTCCTGTCCATACAAAAAGTCCCTTTCCCTCCTTTTTATAACCCCCCTCACGATACTGGAAGGTCACAATGAGGTTTACCCAGACCCTTCTCTTCTCCATGCTGAACTACTCCAGCTCTCTTCCACCCATCTTTGTAGGAGAGGTACTCCCACAGCCACCCTCATGCCTCTCCTCTGGGCCTGCTCTTTCTCGTGCTGAAGACCCCAGAACTGGGCACAGCACTGCAGGTGGGGTCTCACGAGGGCAGAGCTGAGGGGCAGAATCCCCTCCCTGGCCCTGCTGCCCACGCTGCTTTGGATGCAGCCCAGGATGCAACCGTCCCTCTGGTCTGCAAGTGCACGTTGGTGGTTCACGTCCAGCTTTTCACCCATGGGAATCCCCAAGTCCTTCTCCACAGGGCTGTTCTCAATGACTTCTTGTCCCAGTCTGTTCTTTTAGCTGATATTGCACAGTAGCAGACATACAAGGAATCTGGCAATGCATACATTAGGCGATGGCAACAAAAAGGGTAAAACTTCAGTAATGACAGTTAAACCCAGGTCAGCTCCAGAATTTAGCTGGCTACAGCTGTACTCAGACTTTGCACACATGGCACCACCACTTCATGATAACTACCTAGTCTTTTCCCTTTCTCTACATCTAAATTTATCACTGCCACCCACCTGTTGTATCTTGCCATTTTTGTGAACAATGAATCAGACTGTAGCTGTGTATGCACAGCTTAGCAGTAGAAACCATAATAACTCACAGCCTTGATTTACTAATGTTGTTACTTCTGAATAAACAGTATTTTCTAATTTTACATCTTATGCTTTACTGCTTTCATTTCACTTAAAACATATTTGTTTCCAGTTGAAGAGCTTTTTTTTTTTCCTGAAAGACATTAGATAATATATAACATATTCTCTAAAAGCACAAATAAATATTTAAGACCTGCATATTCTTGTTTTTCCCTGAAGATCTTGTGTGACACTGTCATTCATTAGCTTGCTCTGGGCCATTACATTTCTACACATTTTACTTATATTGGCACACAGCCAGCTCTGACTGCTCAACTCTAGAAAGCCCACATGTTTTTGTACTTTTTGAAACTAGCATGACAACCATTCTGAAGAGTAGCTCTCACCTGCTACGTTAAACTGTAAAACCATGGACATTGGTGCTCTTCTCTCTCTATTTAGTGCTGAAAGTGAAACTATTTTTTCAGGTGCAACAAGAGCCATATGAAATCTCCCTAATGTGTAGACATTCTGTAGCCATGTTTTTAATGGAACCGATCCATTAAACTAATCTAGAAAAGTAAAAAATAAATTCAAGTTTTAAAATAGGACCTTATGCACATTGCTGGACAAAAAAATCATAGCTCTGACAAATGCTGGGTAGCACTTGTCTTTTTCTCAACTTAAGAAGAGACTGAGAAGTAATGCAGCAAGAAAGATCCTTTGTGCAGAGAGAACCACAACAGTTTTCCTCCAACATATGAATGAATCATAATTGACTGATGAAAACTGGGGAAATACTGAACTTCAAACAGAATTACAGACCTGTAAAACTAGCAAAATATACATAGTTTACTTAGTTTGCACATAAACATGTAAAAACTATTAATTTCAATATATATCACCTGAATAAATTCTTGGACTGTATCTGGTAACTAAGCATGAGAATCACCTGGATTCAAATAATTAGCCAAAGCCCTTCAGCAATACAATATGAAGACTTTTATTTAGTTAAACTTTTTTATTTTTCCTACCTCTCATGAACCCCCTGAAAAGGGAAGGAGGAAAACTGAAGCTTTAATATAATCTCACTGGGATTTCTGAAGTAGAGTAAATGGTGTAAAATGCATTTCTACTGAAAATGTTTCTATCAGTTCTCCACTGACTACTCCCCTAAGTTTGTCTTGCTCTAATGTTTCCTTTCTTACTGCTTCCGAGCCATTTAATGGCAGGTATTCTCTTTAAACTGTAATATTCAGTATTATCACTCAAATAAAGCTTTTAAATCCATTTCCAGTGTAGTAATTGCTTACATTACTTGAGAAGCTAGAAACAAAGGGGATTAGAAGAAAGCAACCCTTGTTTGTGCATACTTATAGGCACTGATATCCTGAAAATATCCTAAATATTTGGATCTTTAGTTTATGTGCTTATCCAGAAAAAAAAATAATACCAAGTTCTCAGGAAAATGTTGTAGTCTTGCTGGATGAGGAACTAATTTGATATACTAAAAAAATAATATGTACAGATATAGACTGTTTAAAAACAATTTCTTTCCTATTTTCACTTTTAAATTAGAGAATTATTAATTAATTAAAAATTATTATTTGTTTTTTTCCTTTAATTAAACTAGCTAATTACTAATTAGAGCTCATAATTACACTTTTCAGTTTAGGTCGCTAACTGCAGATTCCCCAGGAATGTTTCTGACTGAAGAGAATTCCTCCATTATTACTTACATTTTAAAGTATATTGGCCAGCAAGAATCCTGGCAGACAAGTGTCTTAAATAGGATAACTTTTTTTTTTAATAATGTTTATTTCAGAGGGGAACTTATAATAAAGTGCCATTTAGGGCACAGCACATTATGATTATTGTAGTTGGAAAAAACTATTCCATAAAACTATTCCATAAACTGCATAATTCAAAATAAATTATAACCACAGCAGTTGTAGATTCAGAGGCTGTGTTGTAACATTGGCTGGTGAAATTTCTCTAAAATTTCAGAACTGAAGTATCTCTACAACTGGAGAAATCCTCAGAGGCAATTTTCTTGATATGTTAGCATTGTTCTCCTTCCCTCCAGTCTGTCTGACTTTGCTAAGACTCTGCTAAGACTGTTCCCTGTGCTTTTCTTGTACTTGACACTTTTGCATTTGAATGCACCACATTTCTTTAACCAAGAGATGGGGAGCCCCGAGGTGGAATACAAATACTGATGTAAAAAATCAAACTCATTAAGGTGCAAATGCATGGCACGTTTATTGGAACACATGTAACATAAAAATCTATAAATGAGCACCATTCATAGTCATTACATTTGTCCTTTACTCCTCCAATCTGAACTATTCAGATCAGTAAAAGGAATCATATGCTACAGAACATTTTCTAGAATGACAGTGCACAACAGGAATAATATGGTATCTTTGAAAATCAGTTATGTCTGAGAGCCCAACAGAATCAAAAGGGGGGGATTAAAACATTTTTTACCAGTCAGTTTTATATTTTTATATTCTTTCATAGATATATGTATGTATATTGTATAGGTATTTAGGTTCATAGATTAATGTAGTCGAAGTTATAAATATATTCTATATAGTCAAATATACTACTTATATAGTTCCATTTTTGCACTCACAACACAGTGAAATAATGCATTCAGAAAGTTTGAAATGTCACATAGCCATAGCACTTCTGTGTGAAAGAGAAGTCAGCAGCCTGAAGAAATCTCATCAAAAATTCAGGTATAATCAGAAGACTGGATTTTAACATTATTCTTGAACACAGCAAATTCCTTGACCCAAATTCACGTATCCAGAGCAATAAAGAGCGCTATTAGTGCTAGAAAAGATGCTGTTTCTTTGCATAACCAGAAAAGAATTCTTACAGTATGGGCTAATATTCCTTCCTTAGCTTCTGCAAATTTTAGTATTTTATGAACAGGTAAAACTCAAACCAAATATACTTAAAAAAAATTTGGGTTAATGTACAAAAAAAAATAATTACTCCTACTGCAACTAAGTAAAGCTTAAGTGCATTCAACAGTACTGAGCTGTAAGAACAGTTACAGAAAACATGTACAGTCTTGTATTGAAGAGTACAGAACAGAGAGAAACTGGAGTGAGTAAAACAAAGAGTCCAGAAGGTTATTAAGGGACTGGAGCTCCTCAGGTATCTGCCTGAAGAGGCTCGCACTGCTCAGCCATGTGAAGAGAAGACTCAGGGGCATCTCATCCGTGTGTATAATTACCTCATGGGGCAGGAGGTTGCCCTTTTTCAGTGGTGACAGGACAAGAGGCAGGGGGGGAAAGCTGAAATACAAGAATTTCTGCCTCACCTAAGAGTATTCTGTAGTGGTGAGACTGAACAGGTTGCCCACAGATGTTGGGAGACCATCTACTCTAGCTGGCCCTGCCTTAAGCAGGAGATTGGACTCAGTCTCCAGAAGACACCTTCCAACCTCAGCTATTCTGAACACCTCGAATTCACTGGCCATTTTCAATTATATTTACCAGAGGAATAGCTATCTTAAAAAAAGACAGGATTCTTCTATTTATTTGATTAATTTTGGAAAAAAAAATAGCTGCTGTGAAGTCAAACTAGACACTTTTCTAGTCTAACAGTCTTAATAGCTTTTATCAAAAGTGAAACATGATTAGGAACTGCTCGGCAACAGCCACATAGCCAGTTTCAGCTGTTATTTACCAGTCTGATTAAATGGTCAATGCACCACCCCAGCTGCAGCTCATACTGCCTTTGCCCAAATGTAAGAGCACATGGGAAAAGCTAGCAAGGTTACAGGATGGCATTGGGAAGGAACTCAGGAAGCAGAGACAGGGGACATCAAAGTATAATGACGAAAGGATTGAGGCATTCGTTGTTCAGCTAGCCAATGCATTTTCATAAATTACTTTGAATGAGACTAATAAATATAAATGTCATTTTTATGTTAATTTTTGTTACTTAAAATAGGAGAAAAAACTTGCCTTCTTGCCTGTGCTGCAAAAAAATGGCAGAATCATAACATTATGTGCTATTAGCGAGAAACCAAGATGCTATTCAGCTAGAGGAGGCAGATGCTGCAGTGGTTTACATACAGGGCAAAGGCTCATGCAGTCTTGGAGAAGTCTGAAACAATGCAGATAACTTGCAGAGTCTGTGCCCCAGCGTTCTGCTGCAAAAGTGGGACCTGTTCTCCCAGTGGTGTCAGAAGGATAGATACCTGCACTATTATGAGGCTCTCAACCATTCCAACAGCAGAGCTAATCATTGCTGAAAATGACTGAATGACTGAAAAAATTGCTGTTATCTGCATTTTCCACCTACTACATTTTGTTTTAATCTTAGTATTTCATTTTTGTATACTCTATGAACAACGATGTTTTATTCCTCAGCCTCCATCTATCTGTTACTTTTTCTTATGCTACAGAATTTTTTCTTTTGTACGTTTCTAAATGCATCTATAGTTTTTGCAAAGACAAAATAGCATGAAAATTGCGAAAAATGAAAATAGCTTTTAAGCCTTGGTTGTGAATGACAGAACCACAACTTATAATAGAACCATAATTTTAGCAAGTAAAAATACAAATACTGTTAAAACTCAGGCATCTCAAATCAGCAATGACTTTGGTTATGGGAAATTAATGGATATAAAGCAGCGTGCACACAAATCCTTGCAGGATCAGAACAAAGGGCTTGCCTCGACACCTGCTGAAGCTGATAGAAAAGCCTTGCTTTTAAAGATTTCAGCAAGTTCAGAATCAAGCCATCAATTTTTCCTGTGAAACATGGAATAGAGATGACCAGACTTTAGTAGTGAAGGTATTGTTTCACATCCTATTTTGCAGAAAGAGCTGCTAAAAGCATGACCAACCTGACATTTCTCTTGGACTGCTATAAATGACAAGCAACTTAACTGAAGTCATTAGTGTAATATGAGGAAGGTAAGAAAGAGGAGCGGGGTGCTGGTACATGAAGCTATCCTGTACCAGCCTCCCTTAAAAGAAATTTTTAGGTAACTTCTGTTCTGCTTAGGAACAAACGGTATGACAGAGCTCGGGAAACTTGCCTTTGGGAAAAGCATTCTCAGAGAGCAATTCTTTCCAAAAGTAAAGATGCTACTTTGTTAGCACTGATAATTTTAAGAACTATGCGATTTTAAAATTTTATCTGGAAAAATAGAATATTCTTTGGTTTACAAGTCAACAAAAATGTGTCTGAAAACCACTAATTTCAATGTATGTTCACCCCAAGAAAGCAGAACTACTTTTTCAAATACATAATTTAAAAAAGTCACTGCCACAAAAAGACTTCATAGCTTCTCTACTTTATGTCTGAGTACAGTCATAAACACCCCAAAATACCAGTTTATTATGGAAGTTACACATGTTTAACTATAAAGTTATGAATAGAATCACGACTTTGATTCTTAAATTATTTGTAGAAAAATGCAACATTTTTGGAAATGTATTTTGTCTGCAATCTCTTCTTTCTCAGTTAAGAACTTGGTAACATCTTTGTTTAGGGTCTGTTATCCACATAATTGCTTATAATCAGGTATGAGAGCTTTCTGATTTAACTGTTTTGCAGTTAAACTGAAGGGTAAAGAAGTGCTTTTTATGCCGCCAGAGGATGCATGTATTTAATTTTTGTTGTATGCCTAAATGAAAATTATTATAATGAGAATGCAGTTGACTAGGTAGCAAAATTGGGTATTTGACTGTTACCTTCTGAGAAAAAACCAGGAAAATTATGGAATTCAGGGAGGAACTCTTTCTTTTAAATGAAATATTCATACTCCATGTTGTAATAAGACAAAAAATAACAGTTACATACATGTGTATAAAATGATGTCTTAAAGGTGAACCACAGAATTTTACTAGAAGCCCTGAAATAAACCAGCCTTTAATGTTGCTAGAAATCCTAAGTCAATGTACAAAGCAATCCTTTGTATTGCTCTATCATAAATTTGAAATGTGTAAGCTTTACATGGTCCTCAGCCATTAAACATAAATGGGCCAAATTTTATTCAAACTTGCACTGTTTTGGGGAAGAAGGTTAGTAACCAGAGTATAAATCTTGTCAAAATTTCAGCTGGCAATCAGCTCTGTAAATCATACTGAAATTTATTTATAGGAATGACACTTTATAAATTATTGCAAGTCTGTTTTTCCTAAATATTTAAAATCCATATTTCTAGAAGGTTTATATTGAAGATGTTTGGTAAGCCAACCCATCAAATCAGTGAAGTTCTTTCATTTTACTTATTGACCAACATGTTTTATTATTGTGCAATATTCATTTTGCTTTATTTAATCTGCCTACTGTACATATTTAGGCATTCGTTTTAAAGACTTATTCACAGAATGCAGCAGAAGAATGATAGAAGGAAACAGCTCTACTATGTAATAAATTTGTATTCTTTGCTAAGAGTCAAGACAATTTAGCACCAACATGCAATTATTCCACCACTGAACAATAAGCAACTTGACAGTGTAACATAAAATTATCTCATCCAAATCAAATATTATCATCAAATATATATTAAAAAAGTTTATTATAAACATAAAATGTGGCACTCCTGGACTTTTTAATATTCGCACTTGGCCGTCAGAAACATGTAAAATCTGACAATTTTTTTTTAATTAACTATATATGTTATATATATATATGTAGGAAAGTTCTCATTTACAGTACATTTAATCTTGCACAGGGCATTACCTGACTTTTCTATGGACACATGGGGACATAACTTGACCCAAGCACAGAACAGCAGTGAAATGAATTTCAGCCAGGATCAGTTTTCAAAATGCATGCAATTTTGTATGGAAATACAATTCTATAAATTTTATCTTCTGTTTTCTTCCCAATGCTTGGGCTTCTTGAGAATTTTCAGAAAATTGGAAGTAACTATCAGAGTAGAAGACAAATGAACTATAAAATACAGTACTGAAAGTAGTGCCTCTCAAATTACCATAAATAAGGCTTACTGCACTGCAAAATCTATTATTTATTAAGAAGAAAGCTTTATTAATTTAAGCTCTTTTTAAAGACCAATAGTATAGTCAAAAGTATAATTGTTCTGCATATCTTACCTTGGGGTTGAAAACTGCTTTTCTTCCCCAGTTATTTCCAGGACTTGCTTTTCCATAGCTATTTATCAGACCACGATTAAGCTACTCTGTACCATCATTCACAGTTAAAGAACTTTGCTCAATGATAAAGAATTTTATTTGCATTACCTAAAGTAACTATACTATGAAAAATTTCCTGACCATATAAAAATTTAACTCATTAAAAGAAGCATGCACAGCAAGCACACACTTTTCCCTTGGAAAGAACACATTCTTAAAAGTTCATCCTGAACTACTTTTTAAAAAAGCACCTAGGGATAATAATAAAAAAAGGTAAAAGAGCTGTGCTGTCACCTAGCGGATAAAGGTAGTAGAATGGGATTACTTTTAAAGTTACAGTTTTAACAACATTAAAATATACTTCAGATTTTATACTGAAAAGAAAGAGACATGTAAACATGAGACTTGGCTTCTCTTGCTGACATAGATCCTCTGGGTGTTTTAAAGACAGACCTACAGAGCCTTTGGATCTGAACATATCTTTTCATTGTTTCACTGTAATGTTGGCTATTGCACCTCAAATCTGAATGTAAACATTGCATATTTAAGAGCCTGAGATGTAGGAGAAACACCTCAGGTGGAGGAGCTTATTGATAGTGTAGACAACACACAATAAAGACAAAAAATGTTGTGCAACCAACCTTCCATTTAACTTCTGCTGTGAACACACCATCTAGTTTTTGTATTGACAAAGTAAGGCTGCACATGTGGTCCTTCTGAGACACGAAAATGCATCTACACTGTAAAGTTTAAGTCACTGAGTTAATAATTCAACCTAAATTTGTGCATGGATCAGACCCCTCAATTGTACGATTTCAAGTAAAACTGTATTTTTTCAGATAAATTCTTGACATAGGAGCAGGTAAATATTTAACTGAAATTTTGCCAAAACTTTTCACTATATTAGTGCCTGTGATTTAGGACCAAGGGAAAAGCTTTGCTTCAGGATTTTGGTGTCAAAACTAAAACCAAGCCAAGCTGCCATTTTCCTCAAACCTTCTTGTGCAGCAGAAATAGAGTGAAGACTTACAGACATATGATGGGACTCCATTCCACTCAGTCAAATATGGCAAGAGAGGAAAAAGGTTTTAGGAATAGGTTACTGACTACTAAAATAGATTTTCAAAGAAGAAAAACTTATTGAAATACTTCAAGGTATTATCTTCCATTTGCAATCATTCAGTAGTCATATTCTCAAGAACATTTTCTATTCCATTCCAGCATCTGAATCTCTGTATAACCACCTCATCCTTGTCCACAGATTGAGGAATTTTAGAAAAACGTAGGAAGTATAGATTTCCCTTCGATGACCATTTTTATGAAGTCTTTTTTTTGCAACACAGAGTAATCCACTTTAGTTTTGCAACAATTAGAAAATTCTTTGGGAACACACATGAAAGCAGCTCACCACAAAGCTTCATTATCATAATAAACAAGGCATATGCACAGGAACTCCTATGAGATGCCTTCATGGTGTTGTATTACCTGACACTGTCATTTCACCCTTGCTTGCCTTCCGTGAAGCAAACACTGCAAATGATGAAGCAAATAAACAGATTTATTTGTTATTAATGCTCCAACCAGAAAATGGATTCATTCCACTATGTTTCACATTAAAAAAAAAACAGGCACATATCCTACCTCATATTGCACTTTTTAAAAGACTTAAAATACCAAGTCTATGGCTTTCTACTACCAGAAGATTAGAAAAATGCCAATAATGAATTTTTACTCTATAGTAAATGTATAATCAATCTTGATATATTTTAAACAACTAAACAGCCAGCTGTAAAGTGTCTCCAAACTGACATGCTGTGGAAATCAGAAAATACTATAAAACTGCAAAATTTTGTTCAGGATTTCCATTCAACTGTACTTACAACAAGCCAGTCATTTTTTGTTTTCTGTTTCAACATAGAGTATTTTAAGGAAAAGGCTTCTGTCCACATACACCGAAACAGTGTATACCACATCTACCGAGGAAATTAATAAACTTGGTAGATGTCATAGTCACGTGAGCTGTAGTATACATTTTTCTTAGTGAAAAGTATGGTTTTTTCCTTGTGTATCCCTTACATAATTTGTTTTCTAGTTACAAATTGCAAATATTCAGCTTAAAACAGAACTGAATAAACTCCTTGCACTGAAAAATTTTTTACTGAGCTAAGTACTGAGCATAGGTAGAGATGAACCAAGAGTTTCATGTGACTTTATGCAATTTAAAAGAAGTGGAAAAATAATATGATGTGCTATTTTGTACTTGGTGTGTAAGAGTTCTTGCTCAGTCTCTTCCCTTTCATACTAAATTCAGTGATTAGAACTGCTTGCAACAAATATTTATAATTCAAATTCTGTGAGCAGTCAGCAGTATGTGCTTACAGCTTGTACTTTCAGACAGTGTCCTTACAACATGTTTGCTAGAGCATTCAAAGCTGGAAAGCAAACATCAGAGGGCATGATCAAACAAAGAAATTTTTTAAAAAGATTTGGCAAAACGTTTATGAATTCCCTCCTAGAAAGCAACACTTTGTAACCTAGATTTTATAGAATATGGACTTTAAACAATATTAAAATATTTGCAATATTGACTGATATTTAAAATGGACTATGCCAAATTTTAAATTGAAACATGAAGCGGCATCTCCAATGATAGATAAATAATAAATGTTTTAAATTAAAGAGTTACTTTAGGTATGACAATTTTTTTCATCTAGACAAGCAAGACAGTTATCAGTTTCACAACTCTGGGTGTGAGGAATCCATTTTAATCCTCTATGCCTTCTTTACAAGACATTAATTATTAAAACAAAGCCAGGACGCTCCAGAAGTTACTCTAACTAATTGTTTCCTAAAGCTGGAGAATAAAAAGTTCAGCATAGACTTACTCTTTCCCTTCACTGTATTTTGTGAAATACTTTGGAAAACACAGATGAATTAAGGTTTTAAAGACTGAAAAAAGTAAAATACCTGCTAATAAGCAGAAAGAAGGAAAATACTTCCCTCTGACAGCAGAATTAGATCCATTTGGTGTCAAAGGAAATGGAATTATCTGCAACCTGTATTTCTTTGCACAGACCTTTAAAGCCCTCTGAGATGCACACTGTGAGGACATATCAGTTTGAAGAAATTCTGGGTTTTTCCCTGAACATCTGATGGCAATTCAACCATGTTCAAAACTTGTGCCCAAATCATCTGTGTTAAGGGTGAGGACAGCAAAAACTGTGGAACTACTTCAGAAAGCACCTAAAGCAATGGAGATGTTTGCACAGAAGTGGTCTGTTGAGGGCAGAGAAATATGCAGGTAGGTTTAGTAGGTTTTTGCACAGCTGGTCATCTGCTTCCCTCACTTTCTCATTAAGGTGGGATGGTTGTGGCAGGGCTGGTAGTGTCACTGTCATCCAAACCCCATCAAGTTTCTTTGAGCTATAAATGGACAGTCCCATCCCCCAAACTCCTAGGGCTCATAGTCTCACATTTTGTGCTTCTCCTTCCTCTCATACCTGACTAAGATGACTCATAGTTGAAAATACTGTGAGGCAAGAATTCTTTGTGACATTTCCTTCCTGTCCTGAGTTCTGTTAGGCTGAAGATACTGCAGTTTCTTCTTTTAAATGTAAATATGAAAAAAAGTTTAAAGTTCATTACAAGAATTTTAGGAAAAAATGCCTTGGTCTGGATTTAATTTTGAAGATTAGGGATTACTCTAAAGCTTTACTGGAAGTTTTATTAACTTTACAAGAAACCCAAACTATCACAATAATGAAATGAAAATTAGAATAACAAATGGTTTCACGTGTCACTGTAAACAAAAGATGAAATAAGACAGAGTCAATCCTCAGCCCAACCACAGGCCTCCTGTGTGACCTATGTATGCCACTCAGTCTTTCTGATGCCGTAGTTCCTTGGCTGTGTAATTCAGTGTAAACTTCTCTGCCTCAGAAGCATCCTATGAAGATAAAATGAGTAATTATTTGCTTTTGTGTTAGCATGGGGAAAAAATTTAAGTAGACTCCAAAACTGGGAATAATTGTTGCAGAATTTAATACAATTTAAAACAGAAAATAAGATGTTGAAAACAGAAGGATTTATGGTATCAGTAATTTCAAGGTTTTCCTATTTCTTCTTAAAAAAAAAAATGGAAAAAAACCCTCAACAACCTGTTAACAAGCTGATAATTATATATACCTCTAACAAAAGAGACCAGGAAAGCTGTAAATGCAAAACTACTTTTTTCAGCTAGGTTAATTCTAACTAACCTGTACTAACTTTAACAATGAAAGTAATACAATTGCCGATTGTTTTTCTAATATACAAGGTAATCAAAGTCCAATGTCGAGACTCTTAATCAGAATCAGCGACCTAGTAAATGGCAGATGTCTGCAAGGCTTCACAATCTTTTCTAAATGCAGTTGCAACTTGGGAAATGGAAGAATCATCTCTCCAAGAGTTGTCAGGCATGAATACCAGGGAAATACAAGTCAAAATGAAGTGAACTTTTCAATGGTTTGTTTCAGTATGGACATAGCTTCCCATGAATTAAAAGACTATTAAAAAGTTATTTAACTGCATTTGAATAAAATAACAGTTGTGACTCATTTCACACCATTGTTAATGTCTGACTTTTAATATCATCATTAGAACAACAAAAGAGCACAATTCAAAGGTATATAGTTAATACAAGTATTCATAAGAAATCACTAAAAATACTTTGGGAAAGCAAAGGTAGGAATCAATCAATAACAGCTTGCTGTCTAGAGATAGCAAACAAGATGCCCTATCTACAAATACATTTAACACTTCATATCATTGTAACAGGTCAGTGAAAAAGGGCTTCACTTCAGCAATCTGACTACATACCTAGCTTGCAGTAGGGTATCACAGTCTGGGCACAGCTTCTGCAATGATAGATGTTCTTAGCATTACTGCTGACACAGGCTGACTTGCCCAGTCAAGCTTTTAGTATTTCATGTGTGTCTCTTCATGTTTCATTACATAACAGCTTCTTTTACGCATCTCACCTCTCACAGCACTGTCATTATGGAAACATTTCTTGAGTAATAGAAAACCATAAAGTCCTCCCGAGTCAAAGGTCAAACGCAGTCAATTTATTGCAAAAAACTCCAGCAACCCACAAAAAAATCTCAGCTGCAAGTTACTCCTTCACTCCAAGGAGTTTTATATTTTCCTTGTCTTTCGAAACAACCCACAAGTGATAATGAAATGCTTAAAGCAATAAGAGAGAGAATCAGGTTTCATCTACCTGGACCGTCTGGCAGCATACTGTGTAACAATAAATGAGTGTTCTTAAGTCACAGCATTTCACTGGAAATGAGGCAGAACTTGTGTATTTTAACAGCTTTTTACAACTAGTAACCACTAGCAAATTTATTTTACTTTCTCAGGGAAGACCAGTGAACGTCCCTAATTTAAACTAAAGGGCCATTCAGCCTCAAAGACAAAAAGCACTTCTGCTTAGCACCTGAGTAATACATGGAATATGTACAGGTGAATCAAGAGGACTGGAATCAAAGATAGTTTGTCTTTGGCTGGTCTGAAAGGTCTGACTCATTTCCAGTTCTGTGATCATTTATTATCCAGAAAAGAAAGGCCAGCTTTCTGCAGTGCAAACACAGTGGTGGTCTGCGGCTCATGATGAATAGATTTACCAGGTCTGCTCTGAATTGCATGACATAGAGTTTTCCAACAGGCTCTGACACCTGATGTATGTTTAAACTTCCTTGCACAGAAAACCCTGGATATCTACCTGCATGGACTGTTTCTTAAAGTTATTATACACAAAAGACATACTTAGATGGCATAATATTTAAAGTGATGTTACAGAACAGAAGTATTTTAATCAGTAATTTTACGTCTGATAAAGACTTATTTCCCTGCCAGTATTCTGGCTTCAGTATAGCACAGGAGTTTGTTTTGGTCCTAAAATATCAGTTTCCATATTTTCAAGTTCCATGTTATACAAAGTTTATACAAGAGTTGATTTACATTTGTAGAATAACAGAAAAGTAAAAGACATTGATGACATTTTTTTATACTCAAATCAGTGCAACTATTGGAGCATTTATCTGCACTGCCTCATGATAAATAGCAGAAACACCAGCCAATTATTCTTGAACTTGGGAGTTATATGCCAAACTAAGCATTGCAAAAGTCACAAAGTCCCAATTAAAATCAAAGTATTCACTGGAGGAATACCACAAATCCAAGAAAATTCCCTGGCAACAGTTAACAGTTGTCAAATTGATAGTCACACTGTTCATTACAGTTTACTTGTTTTTGCAGATAAAAAGTAATTTAACCACTAGACTGGAAGCCCACACCTTCTTTTAGTTTTAAAGAGCCTGCAATTTGAGTATTTTTAAATGTGGGCAAGAAATATTTAGAATTATCAATTCAAAAAAGCCAAACCAAGACTGATAAATAGTCTTTGGTCTGTAAAGAAAAGGATCAAAATACAATGCAACTGTGCTGAACTACATAAACCCACAATTACACAAAAGAGAACACAATTATAAATGCTTCTTCTAACTATGCCTCCTCTGAGTGTTTAATGAATTTAAATTCATTAAATTTAAATATGTAGGATAGTCCAACTTTTTAAATAATGTGGCTTAGTTGCTTAGCCTGATAACTACACTGAGTCCTGCACACACAAGAAATTGAATCCACTAAAAAGACAAAAGAAAGAACAACAAAATGTCTTTTCATTCAGCTCCTAATAAATCATTGCCAGTAAAAACTATGCAGAAATAAGCAAAATGTTTATTACTTTCTGAGGTACTCGAGGAGAGTTCAATATGCAGAAGGATGAATACATGGAATACATTAATAATTGCTGGCATAAATCATTTTTTTAAAGTAAGTTACATCACTTATCACTCTCTGAGCTTTAATCTAAAAATTCTTCAACTAAGATCCACATTCAAATATTCTTGCAGTTGTACTGAAGTTAATTTGTACTGTCTCATTTCAAAATTTTGTGGGGCACAGAAACCATCCTCCACTCTGCTTTATAAAGCTTAACATCCTTCACTTCCATTTCACAATGCCAGTTCACGTATCTATGATTCTTTCAATTCTTTAAATTCCTTACAAGGAAGAGGAAGTCTTTGGTCTTAGTGGAAAAGATACCACTCTCAATACCACTATCTGACTTCTACATTCACTTTTTATACTGGTAAGAAAGACAACAAAAATTACAGCTCCCTAAAGAATACGGAGAGGCTGTATGCAGTGCATCAGGATCATACCTTTATGGATTTGGATTCAGAAGATGGAAGGGCAAATATCACCTGGTTAAAAGGCTTCCACCTTTATTGTGGGAACATGAACATTACCTGAAAATGACTGGAAAAGATTCTAAATCAATTTCCTTCAGAGGTAAAATCAAGTGTATAGAGCAGATATAATCTAGCTAAATTCTTCCACGTAGGTCCTGGTTAGTGAGAACAACTCTTAAACAGATTAAGTCTGTGCCTGTGGAAAATCTAAGAATTATAATATTAACTTTTTAAATACAGGAGTCTATACAATAAACATCAGACAGAAATCTGGTCTTTTTACAAGACAAACTGTCTGACCATGAAAAGACCACACATCCTTTATTTCTCTGAGAAGGCCCATGAGCCAAGATTACCTGATCCACTTGGGTGCTATTAACTTCCCTAACTTTGTTTTTCTTAAGGTGTGGTGAAAAACAAACAATGTATAAAATATTCTGCATTTATGAAGAATAAGATAACTTGAGCCTATCATACAATATGCTGAACTGGAAGGGACCCACAAGGTTCATCGAGTCCAACTCCTGGCCGTGCCCTGGACAGCCCCAAAGGTCACTGCACTGAGACCCACCACATGCCTGGGAGCATTTGTTGTGGTTTGGGATTAACTGTTGTATCTGAAACTCAGATATAGACAGGTCTTTTAGTTACTTATTTTTCAACATTTTTTGTTAGATTTTCTTCATACATGGTTGGATTATAACCAGATAATTTCCCAGACTTTATCTCAATCCATATACTTTGATGATCCAGGGCAGGCTGAACAGCTTTGGATTCTATGTTTTGCTGGCACAACTAATGAAGGAGAATGTTTTTAATAAGCATCTCCCTTTTTGTCCTAGTCAATTCTCTGTCAGGAGAAGTACACTGAGTTTACAGTTATACAGATCATCATATTTTGAGACAAGGAAGATGGAAGCAGACCAGTAAACTGCATAATATACCAATACTTTTTACTTCCTGAATAAACACAAATACAAATGTGCAGTCTCAAGGAAGACAAAATCATAGC
Organism: Phainopepla nitens; assembly: GCA_013400175.1. Lineage (NCBI taxonomy): Eukaryota > Metazoa > Chordata > Aves > Passeriformes > Bombycillidae > Phainopepla > Phainopepla nitens. The sequence continues at coordinate 254,169 of VXBQ01007877.1, forward strand.
TAAAACTTTAGGGCAAAGTTGGTATTAGGATCTTTTAATTAGTTTTTTTTAAACACCCAGCTTCCAGAGTCAATGTCAGTTTTGACTGAAAGATATCTAGAGACTCCAACCTTAGCTAATAAAACTCACTGAAGAACTAAAAAGGTTCTCATGTCACACTTACTACAAGTAAGAGCAATGTACATGTTGCAGTTAAGATGAAAGCTTAAGTTTTACACTAATATAAAGAATGGCTTTGAGTGTACAACACTTCAGAATTTCAAAACCAATTCAGTATTTAGGTAAGTAGCTGTTGCAGTTGAGAGTTCCTTTTAGTCTTGAGATTTTGAATGGGGAGTGAGGTTAAAGACAACCTTTCTTCCACTAAATTGATCTTATAGAAGAAACAAATCAACTTCTTTATTACATACTGGCACCATCTTTTCAGTTCTTCCATTTACAAGCATTGGGGATAGACATCTTCAAATCTTTCTTTTTTCAGATTTCTTTCTTTAAGTGCGTATTGGTTGCCAAACCCATAAAAAAGTGAAATTAAAGAGTCAAATAGAAGACAGATCTATTCAAATTACACGCCAACTGTTACTGTCATTTTCAGAAAAAAAACCATTTCTATAACATTTGCACATAAGTTTGATCTCAGAATCCTGTTCCTAAATATTGCTTAAAATTCTCTTTTGTTCATCTAAATTGTCAGTTCAAGTGAATACATTTAAAGGAAAAATTATTTCAAGAAAATAATATTTATAAAATAATTAAAGAGCATCCATATCCTGATAATCATATGAGAAGACAAATAAGAAGAAATTTCTTCCAGGGAAAAGAAACAAAGAAGCAGAAAAAGAGACACTGTAAGAAGTCCCAAATTGGTCATACATTTTGGTACTGGTCAATAAACTAGACCACCATATATAAACAAAACATTCCATTCAGCATTATGTCAACCTCTAACAAAAAGATCATCAATCAACTGCAAATGCATGTTCTATGCACCTGTAAAATCTGATGGACATTCTTTCAAGTTTTTATTTCAACACTGTGTCTGTCAGAATTACCCCCCACTATAAACTTATTATTAATGTTGGGAGAAGTTTTCCAAATGTCACCAAAATGAATTAGTATCACACAGAGCCCAAGACTTAAGAGAGCCACCATGTGCATTTATGTATTTTCCCTCCTGTAATACTGACACATTTATATCTTTTCCACGTCTGCTCCAGGTCTGGTGAAACTGCACAGTATGTGTCTCATTTATTTTGCTAGAACACAGTGACACACACACAGATTTAGTTGCATGAAATTTGTTGAAAAATTGTTAGCAAAAATGTCCACCTATGAGATGCTCTAAATTAAAGTAAAGTAAGCAAAAAGGTTTATTACTAATAGTATGACAAAGTGAGTTAAAATACCTATTGCACTACACATAGTTTCAAATGTGATGTTGAAACTTTGCTATGTTTCACGTGTACATATGGGATGATGTGTTTGACAATAGAGGACTCATTTTCATGGTGGATAAAGCTGTAAGAAGATCAAAAAATGGAAACCAAACCCAGATAAAGTAAGACTGGAAATCAAATACTTCTTAACACAATGACTGCTAGCCCTTAGAACAATTTGCTAAGTGCTTGTGGGTCCCGTGTCACTAGGATACATGCTTTAAAAAAAGAAACAGAGCTAAGCAAGGGAAGACATGCAGTAATTGTTTCATCAGAGAACTCTGCCTCAAAATAGTGCTTTCCTAATTTGTACTCCTTCAATTTATTAATTTTATTTATTCTTTTATTTATTTTTCAGTTTGCTACTTATGAACTTGGTGCTCCAGAGAGAGCTATAACATACTGCAGCAGCAACACACTGTCACTTATTTAGTTACTAATAAGGGTAACATGTTTCAAAGTGAAACAGGCAGTGCTGTTTTGAAGAAAAAAGGCTGTTTTCCACTTACACCTCCACTTTGAACAGCACATATATGCATAGGAACGATTTTCAGAACTATCCTCTTGAATGCTGTCAGTCTACTCCATAAATACAGGGAAGCACAAGACTTAAACATTAAAGACTTTACAATATTCTTGAGAAACTATAAATTTTGGTATATACATCCGCCTCGCAGAAACAAAAACTGTACTTCTCAACTTCCTCTTTGCATATACATAAAAAAATTCATTCTCCAAGTGCATCAATTAAGTATGCCTGATTTCCTGTAATCCAGCTAGATTTCTATTTATGTTTTCCCCTACATCACTAATTCAATAATCCACTCTAGCACACTTCAGCCATCTACAATTTCTTTGGTCCTTACTTTGCAACCTAAAAGGCCTTTACTATGAAAAAAGTAGAATTCTGAAAAAAGGAATAGTGACTCAGCTCAGAGCTCTATTGATTTTATTTAAGTACTTTACTAAAAAGTCAATAAAAGTCATTCAAGGTCAAAACATAAGACCTCATTCAGACTTTACTAGAGCAAAGTTCTATCTTCTAGAGACTTCAATAACAGTTTGCCTGAAGAAAACCTCACTGTAAGTTTTATGATTTGTCCTGAAGTAAAGAATAGTTACTCTTAGTAAGGACATAGACAATGAATGAACACAGACAATAAATGGCTAAATTGCATAAAGATTAAAAAGCGAAAACAAGACTTTCAAAAAGCAAGTTTTATGTCTTGTGTGGTTTCGGAATTCTTCACTGGATCTTGGAATTGTTTCACTTGGACTAGGTGTTAGATTTCTCTCTACAGCTGTGTGAATCCTGCAGGGTTCAGTTCACAAAATGAACCCCTGCAGTTTGATTCAGAATGTTTGGAAAGGAGCCAATATTTCTTTGTTCATTTACAGATCCAAGCATTTGGTCATCTCTTGAATTCTTAGCACCTTTATGTTAAAACATTAATCCCTTTAATCACTAATAAATGAATGAAGGCAGCTCAAGGACTCCTTCCATATGTGTACAAGGATGTAATTCACAGAGCTGCAGCCTGTGAGTCCCCTGGGGACTCACACTATAAGCAGGAGGGATAGTAGAGTTTTCCTCTCATTCTACTCCAGAGAACTCAAGAAACCCAAAGAACTTCCAGATCTGGAAAGTAAGGTGGCAAATGCTAAATAGACTCTAAATCCAGCCATTCAAAAAAAGACCAGTAACAGAGAAATCACCAACTGGTAACTTGGATAATTCCACTCAAGGAGCAAGACTCTGAGGATGCTGGGAATTAACACCTAAAGTCAAGTCCTGTAGATTCAGAGTTACTCTAAAGAAAAAAATTAGTGTTACATCATTTGATGAATGAAGATATTTGGCTATAAAAAGAATATTGCAGGGAAGTCACAGTGACAACCTTCATAAGAGCAGACTCAGATTCCTTAAAGCATCAGATCTGAAAGAAACTGGACTTTGTATTTGACTCAAATAATCTGTGCATCTCTTCCATGCTTCCCACTTCACTTCTTTGCTCTGACCTACATCTTCATTTTTCTTTTCCAGGAAGTAAAAACCTTGCAAAATATCTCCAGTCCATAAAGTTATCTTTTTTTACTTGTCTTGGCCTACAAGTGTAGCCATCTGTGGCTATCAAACACGGCATTAAACAGAAATTTACATCTTGCATTTGTGTCTCCTTTCAGCCCCTAGCAACATCAAATTAGACTGGAATATTAGGTTACTCTAGCAAATCATTTGTTCACCGACTCTACAGCTAAGCTATCATTTATATTAGTAGAGTTGTGTATCACATTACTCACATGCTGTGCTAGCTTCTAGCATTTCTACAAAACTGGCTGAGAAATTAATGTGACTGACTCATCACCTTGCATTGAAGGGGCTGGTGTTAATCCAAGGGTGAATCACCTTAAAATCTCTCTCTGGTGTGGCTGAAATGCCTGTATGTTTGTTGGTGATTAGGTATGATATTGCAGAAGCAATTTGTGAGAAATCTAAGTGTGAAAATCTTGCTGAGTTTGGGAAGAAAGTTGTGAATAGCAATGAACAGGAAAATTGAAGAGGAACCTAACTACTAAAATCCCCAAAATGTCTGTGGAAAGATTCTCCCTAGTCTCCTTCACTGGGAAGAAGAAATAAGGGTTCTATAATGAAAGATTTTTTAATTCTATCAAAGGTTTTAATTTGATGGATGAGTCTCATATTAAATTTCAAAAACTCATTTTCTTTTCATTTTCTACTTCAGGAGCTCCTTTAACCAGTAATCTTCAAACCAAATTATTATAATGTGATCTCTGGGAGCCTGTATTTGAAAACTACCATGAATGTATTGTGGAACGTGATAACAAAAAACAAATCAAGATCTTTGCCTGTAAAACCAATTTTACACCTAATATTTGCTGTGAATCTAGGGAGAACAAGGTCTGGGTTTTGCACTGCTGGAGATCAGCTTCTCTGGAAAGAAAAGGGTGAAACAGAGGATATTTTCAAACGGGAAGAGAATAAGGAGAAAAACCTTACCATTAAAGGCCCAGAAGCCTGGGATCACCACTGAAAAAATTCATCATCTGCACTGTCAAACTGAAGTTTGAATTGAATCAATTCTTTTGTCTTATGTTTCTATCTTTATTATCTCATATTTTTATTCTGTGTGTTGGAACCATAATATCTTCTGTGTACTCACACTGTAAAAAATACTGATCATCAGATATCCTTTATGTCTGTGTGCCTGACTGACAATTATTATGGTTAATGTGCATCAAGGCAGCTCTAATGCTTCGAGGCACTGAGAAAGAACACTGATAACAGTACAAAGTAAGTGTTAATTTATGAGCTGTTCTCTCTGCTTAATATAAAAGGGGGAATGCTTTTAAGCCAGTGTTCTACAAGCTGAAAACTAATCTCCTTGTATGAGATGTCAGAATGAGGTAATATACAGCCAAGGAAAGCATCATTTAAAAGCAGAATCAGTAGTTTGAACGTCTGATAAAGATCTTTAAGCAGATAGTTCATTGGAAGTAGTTTTCCTAATCAGAAAGGAATGTTGTATTAAATCATCATATTTTGAGACAGTTTCTGGAAGCATATGTGTTGCAGATTTTCTACTAATTTGGAAGGCAGCAAGCCTCTATGAATAGGAAGGCACACAAGCCACATCTGGGAATGCATAAGTAGTCCTGTGGATGCTTCCACGAACCATGAATGCTGGCATGAAGCCAGCATTAGGATGGAGTTTAGGTGTTAGGTCTAAAAATGATTCAGCACATGTGGCCACACCAGTATCACTCAGAACCAGTATTCTTTAAAGATTACATTTTAGCCACTACACATATCAGTGTTGCAAATCTATAAATTTAGCCAGAATTCTGCTTCTTTTGTCTCCTGAGCATGGAAGATGAATAAAAAAAAATCATGAACAATCACTATTCCTGCTCTTATATAGTAGCAGAAAAAGAAATAAAGGTGGTGGGTGAAAAAGAGATAATATTTGTCTTAAAATCTTTTATACAGGAAACACATCTATGATTGTGCAGTAATGATATGTAGATGGCTGTATTATCATGTCACCAGAAAAAGAAACATTGTTTGGGCCCCTAACCGAGCTTTCCATGTCACAAATTATCTGGATTTCCATCCAATTTAAGCACTGTTCGACCCTCTTGAGTTTCAGTGTATGTTTTAAAGAATGACTGCAAAAATTTCAAACCACTGACACACTGTACTTCACATTCAGTCATATGCAGGCTTAGTCTCCAGCTGCACATACTACAACAAAAGCAGAGAACTTGCTGAGGATCTGTGCATGAAATAAAGTTGAGGACAGTGTTTGCCACTCTTCTCCACTGGCATAACCTGACCACAGTGCAGGCTAATTCAGGTTGTTAACCCATATGATCATAAGAATGGCTGTAGTGGGCCAGATTAAAACTCCCTCTAGCCCAGTACCTGACAGCAGACAGGTTAAAAACAGATTGAGCAGAGTGCTACCCTTTCCCCCCCATAACAGACTTCACTAATTTACAGCTGAGGGATTCCCCACACTAGTAGTGGTTCCTTCTGTATTTCATATTCCTCAGGATTTCTTCACAAAATTAAAAGTTTGACTATTCATACGTCCCCTGTATGAATACTGCTTCATGGTGAGTCTTGCCACCATGCCCAGAAACCTGCCAAGTTCTAACATGTCTTTATAGAGGCAGAGGGGGACTGTAACCTCATATGGTCTTCAAAATACAGTAATACAACAGCTGTACAAAGAAACATAAATTTTGTTGTTTTGTTCTATGTTCCCTTGCAAGTAATTATGAACATTGAATTGGTTTTCCTTTGATTGATACTAAGCTAATGTTTTTGCATGACTACTATTTCTATTTGTATCTTTTGTTAAAGGAATATAGTACAAATATTTTTACTTCTCTTTAGAAGTATTATAAGCCCAAGATCCTACTACTGAGTGATGAGATGTTTCAAACTCTGTCTTTTCATATGTAAGGAATATACCACCTTTTCTGCCTAATAATTGACAGTAACCAACACTGATTTTATCTAACGTTCTTTCACAAAGCCAGGAAATGGATTTGTAATCTCCTTTTGCAGTTCTCTATATTTGGTCCTTGTTTTATTTTCTTTCTATAATAGTATCACTGAGAGATGGTCCCCACATTATTCCCCCTTTTTTTTAGAAGACTAACTGGTGACCTCCACTTACTGTGAAAACTGACCATGTACTCTTAATTTATGTTTTATTTTTTCAGCTACTTATCCAACACAAATACCTTTTCCCTTATTTTCTGCCAGTCTCTTAAACAACTTCTGATGAGAGTCCTCCTTGAAAGTCTCTTAAAAATCCAGCTGTATTACATTATTTGTACACACTTCTTTTGACTCCCTCTGAAATCCCATAAGTTACTTGCTGGTCAGCTGAGGCACACTATATTAACTGTTTAAGCAACTTGGCTAATTTTCAAGAAAGAGCATTGGAGGATGCACAGGAGCACTGCCATGTAGGTTCTCCATTCTGTACAGTGGAAAACCACAAGCAAACAGTAAAAGTATCTCAAAGCAGAATAACTGAACACAAAATACATTTTGCTCTAACAAAAACGTAGTAGAACCTCAGTTCTACTTACAGAAGTACTTTTAGGGTTTGGGATCAATGCTAATGCACGGGGATTCTTGTAACAGTCACTATTTACTCAGAGTAAATGCAAATGGAATCATTAAGTTCTTTTAAGTAATGAGGCAGGTGAAATAAAATCAGTCCTCACCCTAGATATTGGCACATAAAAACAAATGTGGGCAGAGATGTTTGATTGTGTGTGTTTGCCCACCAATCAAAGAAACAGCAAGAAACCCAAGAAAAACTTATGAAGACAACAACAAAGTAGTGCAGAACACAAAGGATGTTTTGTGATCCTGGGATTTTAGATTTAGCAGTTTCTGCTTTCATCAATGTGGCTATCCATAGAGATGTACTAACACAAGGAAGAAAGGAAAACACAAAAGGCAAATTTTCTTCCTGCCAATTTTGTATGGGAAAAATGCCTGGAGAAGGTGAAGGAATGATACTGAGAAAAGCAAACAAGATAGTATATGTAGACTAGAGGGTGGATATGCAGAACTGAGGAGAAAAACCCCCAAAATGTCCAACCTTTGTACCTGGCACAGCCCTAGAAATGAATAGTAATATTTGTCTGTATGCCACTAATTCTATACAAGAAAGAGCCAATGTGGATTTCAGAGAGGGAAGTTATATCTCACAGGATTATTACCTCAACCATCGCCAGTCAGCAAGTAAAGAAGAGTAAATTGATTGACAGAGATGGGGTACAGGAAGTCCATTTTGTGATTACCAGAAGCAAGGAAAAGATACTAGAAGAAACATTCCTAACCATTTACTCATGGTTATTGTCAGAGGGAGCTCACTGGACATTTGCTCTGAGCCAGTGCATGTATTCCTATCTCAACCTTTTCTCACATAATTTATTGAAGCTCAACAGTTCTGAGCCTTCCAGCCCTCTGTTAGATCTGGTTATGATTGGCAAAAGATTGAAAAAGTTATGAGGGGAGTGAACAAAAGGCAACAAGAGAGACACACAGCAGGAATACATGAGCCTTCTTTCTTCACATTCCTAAATGATTCCAGCAAAAGCTTCTGCTGAAGACTTGGCCATGGTTTGTATCTTGAACCATTTAGAATGTAAAAGGACATTTTTCATTGTCTTCAAACATATTTGGATTTAATGATAGAAGTCCCATTGAGAGCTTTTCTGTCTTTTAGCTATATGTTCTGTTTCCTGTAATACAGTGAAAATTAAAGATCCCAAATCTACACAATTACAATATTTTTACTGATACATCAATATTTACACTTCCCATTTAAGTATGGAAGGGAAGATAATCATCTTAATTAGGGTCATCAAGTAGTTTGGCTCATAAGATGCATTATCTTAGCTGATTTCATATAGATTTTTGCTAGTTTCACATGCTTTTGAGAGTGCTTATCTTACTAAAATCCATTGTTATTGCAATACAAGGAATTGACCCTACCCCACACTCCAGTGCACTCTGATTTAATAGGGCAGAATTACTAGGACGTATGCAAACACAGACTTTTACATATGCATATTATGGAATTCAAACCTGTTGCCTCATTACATTAAGAAGTTAAGTTTCAAAGTTGAATCACACCAAAACTTTGGGAAAAAAAATTTCCCATACTGAACTCTACAGCTTGAATATATTTCCTAGTAAAAATGTATTGTTGTTTTGAGTTGTAAAGGATGGTTTAGAAAATAAATAGGACCATCTGTAAATAATGGCATTAAAGTACCTGTTACAGATGGAAACAAACTCCTTCTAGCATCATGTGCAGAACACACTTCATTTACAAAGATCCATAACAACATTTAGATGGAAGTACAGTCAGTGTCTTGAAAGCAACTGGGTCTGGGTAAGAAGTCAGAGGGAAAACCTCTGTGGCACAGGAAGTCCTTTCACTTTTCAGAACGTCATTCATCATGCTGGGGAAACAGCAGGAAAGTAACCTACTACTACTTAATAGGCTTCTGCATAGCAAGTTGCTTTGAAGCAGCAGCTGCCCACAGTAAATTTCGCTGACCCTTAGAGCCTTTCTCCAAGTTTTCCAACTGTTTTGTCTCCTGAGTTACAACTCAATGTTAGGTCCAAGTCACCAGCACCTGACAAAACTTAGAAGCTCCAACAATGTGAGAATGTAAAGCTTTCAGGGATGTTGTCTTTTCCATACAACACCAGCAGAGAGACCTGATGCCATTACATTTACTAATAGAGAATTTTTTTTTCCCTCTGAAACAGGGGCTATTTTAGAGTATGGCATCCCACAACATGCATGTGCACTATTACAGAATCTAAGACAAATAAAATGTTAGATTGTTGGCACAGTAATTAGCACTCTGTCATGATACCATGCTCTGTATCTTTTTCATTAAACCTTAAACATTAAACAGTTTAAGTCTGCTGTATTCACCAAAATGGTAAAAATGAACATTAACATGCACTTATAGAGAATGGCAGGACAGAACACCCCAACACATCAATTAATTAAGCCTTAAATTAGTTATTTACTCATGACCTGCTAATCAAATGCACTCCTGCATTTTTTTGTTCCAATGCCTCTGAACTCAGTGCCAGCAATTACTTTTTCTGCTTCACTTCCTCCTTAAACCATTCCTTCTCACCAGAGTTTGTGAAACTGAAGACATGATACCACTGTCCTTCAAACAAATCCTATCATTGTTCCCTCCTGTCCTTGTTGACATCAGGTATCACCTTTCTTTTTGCCTCTCCTTATCTGTTTTCTTTCGAGCCCTCCTCCTCTCATTTTTCCCAGCGCTGCTCGTATGCCCCCTTCCTGTCTTCCCCTCCCAATATCCATCCGCTCTGGGTTCCACACATGCCATAATTAATACTCCTGTATTTAAGAACATACCTTTCACAGTGCCACAGTTCATCCTTCTAGAATGAATAAACCACAACAAAATGAGAGATTAAAGATTTTTAAGAAGGTCCACTTCTTTTCTATAAATTTTGCAGACCGGGATATTAGTCACTTATCCCATTTTCTTGAACCTCTGAATTCTCATTAGCTTTTCAAATGGACTAGTTAGAGAATAAAAGTTTCCTTTAGCTTCAACAATTGTGAGTAATGTAGCCTGATATAAATGCTTGGCATGCTTATGTTAGTGTTGGAGCTACAACTTCACTGTTAATGTTCAAGGTTAGGTAGTGTTCAACACCAAAAATAGAAACATGAAATACTATGGCAAGATTACCACTTGTCCTTTACACTTGCACATATTAAACGGAATGTAAATGTCCTCTTGCTTCCTCACATGAATAAAACATGGTAGGGATCACATAATGGTAGAAAGAATATTCATTCCAAGTTCGTCTGTCCTCCAATCACAAGTTGGTGATTTGCCTTTCTTGGAAATTTGCCTGGGTGGTTAGAAAATGAATATAAAATTAGATTAAATTGCCACCAGTGTAGAGTAGACACAAACCTGACCAAAAAAGACAAAGTAACAGTCAAGCTTTGAGCTATGGATCCTTAAATTTTTTTTCTCATCAAAGAATCATAAAGAGACTTCTCAAGGAAAATAATTGAAGAATTGTCTCCATCTGGAAAAAGAGAGAATGTATGCACTCAAATTAAATGTCTTACTGGAAAGAAACAATCCTAATTTGGAAAAGAAAGATTACCTTTGGAAATCAATTTTGAAATCACATTCAAAGTGCTAACGAGTAGCTCACGCCGTTGTTGGCAAGTGCAATTTGAGTAAAAAAAGAAAGTTCCGTTTTAAATGACAATACTAAGAGACAGAATATCACTCAGTCAAAATCTCTGGCTCCTTCAGTTAAGACACTTCAGAGAAATCATAAGCAGAAACTAGACAGACACTGGCAAGTAAAAACACATTGTATATTATCCTCGGTTTTGTAACTTGGATTCCAATTTTAAAGTTGAAAATATTACCACCCATCTTTTGTTGAAATCTTCTCTGTTATGTTTTTTCTTTATCTTTTTAAGTAAGTCTAGCATTCAGAGTGAATCAAGGTGAATCTGACATATGGAGATTCTAGGGACAGAACAAATCCAAGCCCTCCAGTATCACTCAAATTTAGTGAAATATGGGAACCTCAGGAATTACAATTGCTTCTAATCAAGCTGCAAACAGCATTTTGAGGACTGGTCTGAGAAGCAGATCTTGCTTTCAGCTGGCAGAAATAAGTTAATTCCCTTTTGCTGAGGATCAAAGAACAGCATAAGAGCCTACAATGCTTGGCTAACACCATTTTGTCACAGCAGCTCTAAAAGTTATCATAATATAAATAATAAACTATGTTATTATAAATCTTTGAGCCAGCGTGGTATCTTTAGTTCCATGCGCTACTTTAGTCCTTCTGGTTTTCTGGCCAGAGTAATTTTAATTGACTCCTCTGATGGAAATCTGGAGTGAATTCACACAAATCCTTCTTGTTCCAGGCATGATGGTGCCAGCAAGGGAAGAATGAAAAGCTGCAAGCAAAATAATTTCTTCAGCAGCAAATGCTAGATCAGTATTTAAAAGTAAAGGAACAAACCTCCAACTTAAGTGCACTGACAATTCCTCCTCTCCCATCAGCCATGCCATTAAGTGGATAAGGTAACCACAACTTCTTTTTCTATGGTACCAACAGGAAAAAGCCAAAGGCCATTTCAGCACTGCCAGATAGTAGCCAAATATTCCGCAACAAGTTGCAAGACCTCTTCGTCCAATAAAAATGAAAGGTCCTGAGATATAAAAACTGTATAGCGAAGGCTGTAAACAGATTTGAAATCAGTTTTTTAACTGATGGAGCCAATTAATTTTGCTAGCATTAACCTATTTTTGATGGCATCGAATAAAAATACATGTAGGTAAATTAGCATATTTTTGAAGAGTTCTTCTGAAGCAATTTTTACATGGATAATGCAAGCTTCCTTTTCTGATACCTGCCAATTTCCCAGCAGTTTTAGGATGTAGATAAAATGGCATCTTTTTTTGATACCCAGACTTATTTTTAAATTCTGTTTATTATTTTTTTTCAATCAGAGAAATCAATCTAGTACAAAATAATGAAGTTACTAGTTTCTGAAGAGTAGAAAGATACTGAAGCCACTTACAACTGTGTAAAGAAAACGTTTTTCTTTTCTTATTTCTTTATATTTTCAATTATAATTTCAAGCTAAATGTGATGTTTAATATAGAATCTCAGGTTCCACTAAAGAAGACAGAACATTCAAGGCCAATGGTTTGTGCACTTTATATCATTTATATAAATAAACCTTTCTTTTACAGAAGGTTTAAAATTAATATTTGAAAAAAACCAATCCCTCTCTCACCCCCTTCTCCCTGATGAATTAGCCTCAACGTTCTAAAGAATGCACAGCAATCAGCAAACAATAAATATATGGAACGGAAATGAACATTATTGATATATGGTATTTTATAAAACTATATATTATAGATTTTAAAACTTGGACATGAAATCTTTATAAGCTAATTATTTGCATGCACTGCTCCAGAAAATTAATGTTTAAACAGAAATAAAACAAAAATTATGGCAGTACAGCCTAAATAAGTGGAGGTTGAAGGACCAGATACAATGAAACAGTGAATATAGGAGAGTTGAAAATAGGAGCCTGTGCAAATGCCCCCCAGTTTTCGACACAGGGGTTGCACTGGCTTCCCTCTAAAATGACCAAATGCAATTCAGCATAATTTGGAAACAAGATAAAGTTATGCGCACTCTGCTTTCCATTAACAGCCTTACAACTCTGAACTGAGAGAGTTGCTCAAAGGCTCCACCTTAATCTTCCAGGCTTTTTAAGGGAAGTGACATTCCTACATTCCACATCAGGCTGACAGTAAACTGAATGGTCCCCAGAGACTCCTCCTATATCTGTTACTATGCCCTTCTGGTTACAGTCTTAGCGCTATCACACAAAGTTTACTGCAGCTCCCCCTCACTATAAACTGAGCCTATTTTTATGTCATATTTTCACCTCCTGCACACACATTTTATTTCTCATATTAAAAAGAGCAACCTGGTCACTCTACACAATAAGATTTGACCACAAAGAACCTAAAGAAGCCAGAAAAATGTATCAGGAGGATCAAATATGGAAGCATGTGTTTGAAAGGGAGTTCAGATTAATTAATTAAACTCAATTAATAAAATGACAACGAAGTATCTAAAAATTTCCTTAAACATTTCAAATTTCAAAATACCTAAGTGCAGTGAATTATCAGAATGTCAAAAATTACATAAAGAGGTCTATTTAGAAACTAAGAAATTGCCTTAAGAAATAAAGCTTTCTTACAAAAAAAAGAGCAAAGAAGATGTACAGAGTTCCCAACTCACTATACTCAGAGGTTGAACCACAGAGAAATCAAAGTTGAAGAGTATGACAAATCTTTTATTTGCCCACCATTTGCACATGAATAAAGAGGATTGATAACAATGATATGGCACTAACTGTAAAGTTCTACGTGGAGAGGAGGGAAAAAAAATCCAAATAAGACACCTAGTAGGAGTTAGGGTCACAAAAAGAAAAAAAGTTAAAATAGAAGGTTGCAGAGTAAACATCTGCAAGTAGTGCTACTGTTGAGAGAAAAGGGAGAAGCAAATGCTCACGTAGGCCATTACCACGCAGCCTGAAACTTAAAGCAACACAACTGGCACAGGATTCTTCTCCCAAGATCAAAAGGAAGCAGCAATGCCATCTGCTGTTTGCTTTGAAAAATTGTTAGAGCAGATGTTCCCATGTGTGGACTCCCCATCCCTTCTACTAAGAAACCACTTGAAAAATAACCATGAAATAACATGGGGAAAACATCTGCATGGAATACAGAAGACCACCAGTAGTGAAGCACAGGAAAGCCAAGAGAGGAGGAGAGAAAGCGCTGGAGCAATTCAAGCACGTCTAAGACTAGGTCAGAGACAGGCACCCCGTTGTGTGGCATAACCTCCATATGTATACATATGTATAACCACTCACTGGTTGTCTTTTCCTTTCGTTACTCAGCAGGAGGAAGCCAGATTTCTCATCCATTGGACCTATGTCAGGCAAGGCACTCTGTGTGTATAGTAAAGCCAAACACCACAGAGAATGTGCTGAAGAACCTGTATGGCGAGGCACAAGAATGACTTACTCCTTTCCTCTCCCTTTCCACAGGCTTATATCCCACCCAGCACAATACAAAACAGTAGTGTATTTCTCATTATGGGTAGAGAAATTGCATGCTTTCCACATTTCCAAAACTGCTTTTATTTCAAAATCATGAAATATTCATCAATTTATACTAAATCTTTTATGTATTCTGACAAATCTTTCAACAAGTACAGTACCATCACAGTCACCAAGATGTTATGATACCATCCAACTGCTATAGGAGATACACGGAAAGAAGACACAAGGTGCACTGAATGTCTTATGTGTATCCCAGGAGTCTTAAAAAGAGCGCCTTTACCAGTCCTACAGCATTTTTAGAGATGAATGCAAGACTTATTACCATGAGATTGGCTTAAAAATATACATAATATCAAAAGACATTCTAGATAGTTGAGAAACTATCTAGAAATTAATTAGTTAATTAATCTAGAAACTAACAGTTAGTTTGCCTCAATTTTAAACAGTGTCCATGGCAGAACAGTTACAAAGGACTGACTGATTTGTACAGCATGTGATTTTAGTGAAGAAATTATACACTATGACAAAGGTGACAAAGTTCTGCAAAAATCAAGAGAGTGGATGACAAGCATCATTTTAAAAAGTCTGAAGAAACAAACCACATAAAAAAGTGAATTTTTTTATTTCAGTGGAGACACCAAGGAAATGGTTAATTTCTCTTGACTTATGACCTCACATTTTAGCAGCTTACTAAGAAAATTACCTCCAAATAGCACTACACAGATATTCTATGAAGAGGCATATAACTTGGCATTTCAAGTTGCCAAAGTTGTGCTGTGTAATTTCTTTGCAGACAGAAGCCTGTAAAGGGAAGTGGGTTTTGTCAGAACAGCACGTTCTTCAAACTTCTTCTTGGTTTCATCTCAGAACATGCTTGCCAATGTATGTATGTATGAATAGACCTGTTCCCTTTCTGGAACTGTGGAGGACCAGGATGGACATTAATATTTTCTGACCTAGCACCTGTTCACTGTAGTTTCAGGGAAGGGATAAAAATTTGTTATCTTTGTCATTACCAGACTGCTGAGTCATGATCTGTACACTATAATATTTTATTCCTGACTAATCTAGAATGAGTGAAGACTTTCTGAGACTGACAAACTGGTAGATTTCAACTTTTGGAGTAGATAAATGTTAGGGCTTGGATGGAAATGCAGCTTGCACAGAGACACTTTCAGAAAGAATCCATAGAAGTTTACTGAAGATTTTCAGAAATGAGAACTCTTCCTGCTGCTGAACTTCTTATTGTGTACCACGGATGGACCCCTTAAGTTACTGCAATGACAGTGTAGATAAATGCCTGGTTAAACAAGTATCCTTCATTTTTTATTTTGAAATTGCAGCCACCAGGATTCTTAATTTGACCATCAAGAGGGTCAGTCATTTAGCTATCTGCTTGAACAGGGGTAGGAAGCTCTGGTGATCTCAGACTGCAGATCTACAAGCCTGTTTCAAGGCATGGTCGTTAAGATTCCAAGAATGCACAATTACATCCCTACAGCAAAGTCAAACACTGGATGTGAGGAGATGCCACAAGGAGGACAGGGTTGGTTCTCTCTCTCCTTTCCCTCTTCTCCCTCTCCCCAGAATATTCTGGGAAGCCTTCTAGTTCAAATTAGCAAAATTCCTCCCTTTTACCACCATACTGGATAAAATACGAAATACAGAAGGCATCACATATTATTCCAGGAGAGAGATAGATCCTTAAAAGAGTGAAGGATCTGCATGACGAATGCTTCCATTCCCAACAGACTAAACTGAGAAAAAAAGCAGCTATATGAGAGATGCTGGCACTTTCCTACATGTTTACCAATGTTTCAAATGGCTGCTGTCTGTGAGTTTATCAAAGACCAGACACATATGTGAGCCAGTCCTTCAAACAGCAATAGACAGAACAATGTGTGCACACATGTATCCGACCAACACGATCAAACAAAGGTGTATATATACAGTGAGTTATCACACAAAACATTTCCTCTTTCTGCCAACCACTTTTGGTTTCTTTTTCACTTCTTTTCCCGCTTGCTCTTTCTCTCATTTCTCTCTATTTCTCCACCCTTCTAGAGACTCAAAAGAAAAATGAATCAGGATTACAGTAGGCCATGATAAACATTTGTGAGAAAGCAAGAATTTCCTATTTGAATATTCAGAGCCTTGTCCTCTGATAACTCAAAATACGAGCTCCTTTCTTAATCTCATTTGAAGGTTGTGTTACCACTCATGGATCAGAAATTAGTGGATTGATTACAGGCAGCAAGACCCAGCAGTATACTTAGAAGGTAAGGATACTGAACAATAGATTCTACTAATACCCTCTGAGACACCAAACACACATAAAAGTACTGTATCTGCCATCTAAGCGAATGAATTTCAGTGATTAAAAAGTATTCTGTCAAATTTTGTCAATCTGTGTTTTTTAAAACTAGAAATTTTACATGGGCAAAACCAAATCTTCAGATTATCTGCAAGTTTAATGCTTTAATGTTATATTTTACTAGGAAATTATAGAAAAAAGAGAACCTAACAAATGCAGACAGTAATTTTTTGTTTTCCTTAATTTTATTTAGACTTTTCATACAATAAAAAAGTGTAGCATTATTTCTGTGAACAACCACAGCTCAACAGTATTTTGCCTTGTATTACCAATTGGTAACATATACCTGTGCGTTATACAATCTCTAAACAAAACTATATGAAGATTTTAACAGATTGTTCTGACACATTCATACAGCTGTGTCTTTTACTGTAATTTAAACACATCATGACTTTTCTAGATTTATATACTACTTTCACTTGTGAGGTTGAAGTTGTACCTTAGTATATAGTACATATAGTATATATTAGGTTTGCTTCAGATGGGTGTAAGAGATAAAAGAAATTATGCTTTGTTCCAGAAGATATTCTTCCTGAGAAGATATCTCAAGAAGACAATTTTTTTTTCAAGGGATTAGAGCTGCATAAAAATACTGCCATTATCTTATCAGTGACTGCCTCTATCCTGTAGGATAACTATCTCTCTCTGCAAAGGATTCTAGAAATGACACATGTATGTGTTATCAGGAGGAGCAGAATAACTGATTTCAAAATATTTGTTGTCTGTGTGAGAGTCCCTAAGTACAAGCAAAAATATTGCTGTTTCAAACTGCAGAGAAAGAAAGCAATAAAATAAAGTTATGGGGCAAATTTCAATACTACTGATTTATGAGGTAAGGTATTAATATTAAAAAACACCATTTGGTATGCACCTAATGTTTTTATCCGCTTCAGCTTTATACTTTCCACTTTTGTTTCAAAACTTCAAGCAGGTCTAGGAGGTCCAAGCAGGTCCATTTTCCAGAAAGGATCCTCTTTAACTTCCATTTACCCGGGGATCTACTAACACATAATGATAACTTACACGTTTTACAAGCTGGAAGCATCACTAGAAATGGGAAACAAGTTGATTCCGATTCAGACAAATTCTGTTGATATGCACACTTTTTGTAAAATATTCTGTCTCCACATCCCTATTTTCTGTAAGAAATACTGTTATATAGGCTCAGTTCTTCCCCTGAGTCATTAATCTTAGAGGCCTCAGCTGGGAATCTCAAACTGTGAAGCAGCTGTCAATGCTTAGGAGGAAATGTGAGCAGCCAGAATGAACACCAGAGCTCAGGCCTGCTTGTTGCTGCCATTGTGCAACAACATTCGTCAGATCTACAACACCAGAAATGCACATTTAGAGCCCCCTAAAGTGATTTAAACAGCTGCTAGATTTAGAGACTTTTCTACTCATAAACATTCAATATTTTCAGTTTAAAGGCTGTTTCAAATGAAAATGTCCCAAACTGTAGGAATTCAAAAGAAAAAAAAAATAATGCTAATTCTTTTCTTTTTTGTAATACTTTGCTATCTCAATCAGAAAAGAGATTTCTTTAACTTCTCTGAAAATACAGAAAAAAATTAATAGATCAAAAAATGTTCTCCAGTTGTTTTTAAGGAGAAATCTTATTTTTCTTCATTACTTTTTACCTTCACTAACTTATAACAATGAGAAGCAGCTGCTTTGAAGCTTTGTATCTTTATATTAGCCCAACCTGCATGTACAGTAAGAAGATATGTGAGGGTGTTGACTGTTCTTATGATCTCAGACCCAGGCTGCACATTTCTATGCAATATTTTACCAGGAAATTCACCAAACACTGAGCACTGAAATGCAGTATCATAAATTCACTTCCAATTAAATTGGCCACATATTGCCTGTTTTGATCCTTATCCTTGGAGGCGGCCACGGAGGTAGAGAATACTGGACTATACCCAGGACTCTAAATTCATGAGAATTTATGTTTGTGAAACAGCATGCTCCTTGGGCCTATAAGCAAGAGATAGACAAGGAAGCAGAATTAGAAGCCAACACACTGTGAGCAGTTGATGAATGTGTCTAGCTTTTTAAAGAGTCACATCTGGTATTATACCTCCTTGCCTCTCTAAGTTTGGAAACCAGAAACATATAATCTTCTTAAGAATTTTGACTGCAAAAATCCCCAAAACTTTGACGCATAAACCTTTCAAAAACATGCTTCATATAGGAAGCATTGCTAGCTTAGCAGCTGAGTCAGAGATTTAATGATAAATATGATGAAGTTTGGCAAGCAGGGTATTACCTTCTCTTGACACTTTCCAATACAAAGACTGTCCTGGAAAGAATGAAGGTGTTATTAGCTTTCCCCTATTTTCCTCTTGCTGTCTACTTCTGAAGATGTTTTGCACTTGCTGCTGGTACTAAGAAGTTTAGCAAAACAAGGATAGAAATGAGGATTAAAAAGAAGAAATCAGATGCCACTGGCTAATATTGACATAGAAGTTAAGAATCTAAAAAGAGAACAGTTTGAAAATAACTGTTTACTGATGTAGCAAAGCCAATTATCTTCAAATTATTATCTGCAAGTTGATCAGCTACAAATTCAGATTCATTATTTCCTAATTTTCCAAGAAAATGATGTAATGATTATTTTTGTTATTTCTGGGACTAAGAGGACTCAAATCTAAGAGGTACTGCCCTGTTTACACAAATCAGCTTTTGTGTTTTCTCAAATAAATGACTCACCCACAGATATACCTTTACCATGATGTATGAAGTAGTATCAGAAGACACTGAAGGCTGTCTTGTTGTAGAAGACAGGAAAAGATAGTCTTCTAATGACCTCAGAACAGGAAAGGTAACCTTGCCCTGGAAACAATGGCTGTATTCTTCCCTTTATACTCTTCATACCTGTTTTATAAGTTTTTCTCCTACCTTAAACTGTCAGTCAAAGGAGAGGAAGAAAAAAAGGAGAGAAATTTTGAAATGGAATGCATTTTCATGAAATACAGCATTTTCTTTCTAGCCCTCAGAAAAAGTGACAACAACTTCTGTCTAACATGCAATTTATACGCCAACATTTGAAGCAAAAACATCTGCATAGAAAATTCCTGCTGATACAAAGAAACTAATAATTTTCTCAGCGCAGAAAAAACCTATTCACTTGTCCAAAACTCTGAACATTAGCCTTATTTCTATGCACCAAAAAATGACATTACAAAATATTTGGAATGCTATCAGAGTTTAGCTTTCAATTCAAATCTTTTCTAATAGTTGCAACTACAAGAGGGGATAACATCCATAGTGTTGAAAGTTTCACTTTGAAAAAGCTTTTACAGATGTATGCTTTCAAAATATATTTAATGTAGGGAATTTACTTGGAGAGTCTTTCCATGTGAACAACAGTGTGCCTGCTGAACACATTCAGAATATGAGTCTGTAGCCAGAACCATCAAACTCAAGACTGCTGTGAACAAGTCTGGTCCGTTAAATAATTCTGTCTTCCTTTATGAGTGCTGGCAAAGTTGATTTTCTCTACTGCCATAGTATGGTTCTGCAGAAGTGCAAAAAAGCCAGTGTTGAGGATGATCTCTAAAACAAGGCTTACAAGTGATGATGAATCTTTGACAATAAGAGCAGTTGAACAGGCAAATAAAAAACAAAGCGTAGTTGGTGAGGAGGAAATCTCTACATATGTATACTAGACTTTTAGTATTTTTTGAGATTTACTGGATTAATCAAAAGCTACTGAGAATTCCCCAACTATTCATCCCCTGAATTTACAGGGAGTACTGGATGCATTTCATCTGTCATAATGGACCCTGCCTGTCCCTGCAGCATATCTAGTTTGGCCTTCTGGCATTTTTTCTCCATCTCGTTTGCTTCATGAATGGCCTCCTGATCACAAAAACCATTGTGTATTAGAAGTCTTACACTGATCTTGTCCATGGCAGGGGGTTTGGAACAAGATGATTTTTAAGACACTTTTCAACCCAAATCATTATATGATTTTATGATCTTGCTGCCCTCTGCAAAACACCGAACCTTATGAAATAGATGTAAAAAAAAGAGGTGGTTTAAACCTACCAAATTCACATCTACTATACCCCAAATTTTTTCATCCAAGGCTAGACTCCCACTGCAATTTTAACCTTCTTTGGAATACTAAACTTTACTGTTACTGTCCTACACTATCCCCAAGATAGCATTCTTCAAAAAATGTGATGACTGTCCCTGTCTGATGTCTTTAACAATTTTGGAAATCAGCAGCTTGCTGTTCTGCAAAAGTGAGTTGATTAACAGTGTGGCTCCCTTGATAAATGCTAGTTTTTCACAGCCAAACTCAAACATAACAGTGTGCTTTTACAGCTGTCTTGTTTGCAGTTCTGTATGTTTTTGTCAGATTTGTACAATACAGACATAAAACGTAAGGCACACTGAGTCTCAGGTTCACTGTAGGCAGTTTATTGAAATGTAAATATCAGTAATTATTTATGGTTTTCAAATCATTCACAGGTTGCCTTTCAATCATTTTGATAGTCAAAACTGTTTCACAAAGTAGCTTGGACAAATGCTAAAATGCATTACATCAAGTTAATTGCAATATCACCTTTTTGTCAGTGGACGTATCACTTACCTCTTTGATTTTTACTTACCAGAGGCTTCTCCTTTTCACTAAGCACTATATTCCCAAACAATGCCTAAACAAAAAGAATCCTCAAAGAAAGCAGTATTCTCTTTACTGGAATATCTGCATATCTTTAATTTTAATAAAGTCTACTTAGGCCCTACTATGATGATTTTCAGTATTTTAATTTTTGCCTGATAGTAATTTCCTTAATATATGACCTTTCATTCAACATTTAACCAACAAGGAAAAGGATATGTCCTCAGATACAGCTTTTCAACAACCTTCATCAGAATGCATCATTGACAATAAATGAAGGAATTATCAGAGAAGATCCTGAGAGAATGAAAAATTATTCCTTTTGTTTCTGAAAAATATTTTGCCCGAAGTTAGATAGAAGGATTTTGAAAGTATGAGAAACTAAAGACAGATTTTCTGAATTTCTGTCTTAGGACTTCAACTATAAATCTTCTTGCATCGGTACTGACTACGAAGTATCAGCATGACTGACAATAAATCTCAGTACTTGTTGATCCATCTAAATTTCTTTTTAAAAGTAAATAACTTTTAAAAATATATAAATAAAAATAATATTTTTAAAAGTAAACACCTACCTGTATGACAAGAGCATGAAAATTGGCAATTTTTATATGAAAACCTGTTGTAATGAACCACTACACAAAGGGAAAACTAGTCAGTCACAGTCCCAGACTCCATTAATGGATACAGTAAGTATCACCAGAAACAACTTGATAGCAATTTTAAAGACTAGGCAAATTTCCTGCAGTGTTTGACAGTAGGGATAATCTAATCAGAATTTTAATTGTGTTGCAAGCTTGATACTTGTGAGAGTGGGAAAAATTAAAATAAGAGAAGGAACATTTTAATTACTTCCACAGAGTAAAAATTCAAGAGAAAAAAATATCAAGACTACTAAACTAATTTTGCTTTCTATAATGTCATATTTTCCTTCTGCCAGTATTGAGATATTCAGTTTTCCAAGATTAAAAAAAAAAATTCCTAGCATGCCAATTATAATATTTTTTAAACATAAAACATATTGTAATATCCAATGTAATGTTACAAACAGAAATAAATATGTTATACATAAATACTGAAAATACACACACACAAGTCCAGATAAAATCATTGAAATAAAACATTTTATCATATCAAATAACCACATTTTTAAAATTAATTCAGAAAAGTGTTGGAATGATTTCTATTCTTATTATTGAGAGGTTATCAAAATAAGCTGCTCCCACAAAACTTTTTTATTGCACCAAAACTGCATTTTTATCTTTTATAAAGAAATCTGTTCCATTAAAAATATTTTAACCAGTCTGGAAACAGATGAGTTCATGTAATCTGCTGGCATGTGTTACAGAGCCTACAGAGGGTTTGAACAATTAGTTCCTGTGGCTGGGAAGCCTTGGCTCTTCAATTAGTGCCTAAGAGTTGTGGAGTTTTATTCCCACTCCTTGAATAACAACAGAATGATCAAGATATTGGTCCATCATATACATCCAAGAACCCAAGAATGACTGAGTTATATACTGAAAGCACACAGGCATAAACCACAGAAAGGAAATACATGCAAAGGCTGCCCCAAAAAGTCTCCTGCATAGAGATTAAGGTGGAACAGGGCCATTTCAAATCTGTGTGGTTGCTTTCTCTAAAGGAGAAATATTGGATTTCTAGATCTAATGAACATGGAGCATGAGTAGTGTTAGCAGCCACATATCCCCTCTTCATTCAGTAAATACTGAGGCATAGAAGAGAAGCCAGCTTAATTAAATGCTTCCATCAAAAATGAGTTCCATTTACTGCTCTTTCAGCAACATGTCTGTGGAATAAATTAAATATCTTTAAGTCTGAAGTTTGTTTGGTCTGTAAACATACTTGCCCAAAGATACTGCTAAATACTATCATTGGCCTTGGTCTCAACACCTTTCATCTGTGCAGCAGCCAAAGCTCCTGGGTCAATCTGATAGAGCTCAGGCATTAATATGCTGTTGCCTTTACACTTTAGTTGATTTGGAAGTAACTTATTCCACCAGAGGTGAATTCCATTAGTGTAAGTTGGTCCTAGGACACAGTGTATGTGAGGATGTGAGGAGTGACATCAGAAAAGCAGACCACCTGTGTATTTTTTCCTTTGTGATTATTATTATGCATACATGCTTGGTTTTTCATTTAGTTCAACAGTTGAATGTTTACTTGACCCTACAAGAAATAGTTACAGAGTATTTGCCTAAACATGAACATTTGGCAAGGGGTATTTTTCTAAATAAGACATTGTTCTATTCTCACGACTCATATAAAAGAACTCATACTATTGTGGACATTTAAGAGTTATCCAGGAAAATACCTAACTACACAAAAATGTCTGCTTTAATTTATTGATTCATTTTGGACCATCATGGGAAACTTAGGGCCTAAAAATATCTTACCCATAGGCTTTATGTTCACATTTCATATGTACTGGGAATGACTGACTGTACTAGAGGCCCTTGGTACCTGTTGCTGAAGTTTCTGTACTCAGTATTTTTCTTGGATTGGACTTGCAGCCAACTGGTTGTAATTGACCCTCTACTGGGACAAGTTAGGATAAGAACATATGCCTTTCCTTAAAAAGAGAGAGAGAGAAAAAGAGAAGGAGAAAGGGAGAGAGAAAGAGAAATATCACCAGTATTTATTTTAAGTTGCCTTCATTTCCAGCTTTTCTGGCAGAATGTCAAGCTTCTGTCATAATGCAGAACTCCAGCTAAAGCAGCTCCTGGAAAAAAAGACTACATGAGGAATTCTACCTGACTAAAATATAAAATTTAAGAATGGAGCAGCAGAGTTATTTCTGCCCTGTAGGGTAG
Source organism: Phainopepla nitens (assembly GCA_013400175.1). Taxonomy (NCBI): domain Eukaryota; kingdom Metazoa; phylum Chordata; class Aves; order Passeriformes; family Bombycillidae; genus Phainopepla; species Phainopepla nitens. The sequence continues at coordinate 278,198 of VXBQ01007877.1, forward strand.
ACAGTCCACTTGATATTGCCATAAGATTTCTGCATATGAAATGCCGGCCTGGCATCTCTCTTTAGGGCAGTCATTAGTCAATTTGTCATACTTCATGCAAACATAAATTACTAAATTATAACTATAAATGTGAAAACCTCCAATAGTCCTTTACCTCAGGCCAACTATTTCTAGGCTAAACAAACTTGACACCAGGCTTCAGCAGCAATTGTAACAATTCCACGAGGAACTCAAGGGAATTACTGGCTGTACTGTATGAAAATATGCAAATTCTATCTAATTTTTAGTCTGTGAAAAAGGAACTTTATTTTTACTAAACTTCTGCATGCAGAAAAACACATTAAAAAACAAAGCTTGTGTCTTTGCATAAATCTTTCATGCAACACATTAAGCTTTAGTGCATGTAAATGCAAACTATCACCATCTTAGCTTCATTGGTGAGCTCACACTCACGCTAGCTTCAGTCTCGTTTTTGGCATTTATAGCACTTCTGAAATCAACAGTCCATTCCTAATGGAATTCAGCATCCCCTTCTTCCTGTCCCAGTGCCCAAATACAAGTAACCCTACTGGAAAGCATCCTTTTCTTCTGAGATATATGCAAAAGTTTTTTGTTTTAAAAACTGCCATGCATAAATCTCATCCTATTAAAGAAGTAACAGTATTTCACATTTTCATACCCGAAGTTAAACACTAAGTTGCAAAACACTGACTGATGGAGTCCAGTCCATCCTCAGACAGGTGAAACTCCTTAATTAGGCACTGAAATGCTCTAACCTTTATCAAAAAGTACCACAACGGAGAATGGCCTACACAGCCATAGACTCTTGTGGTATCTTTAAAAAATACAAATATTTGGTGGCACTATTAGGCTTTGCTTCCAAAAGACAAATCAACAGGATCTCAGTATCTGCTAATGCTAGATTAGGACACTGATGCAACATTTAACAGATAATTTAACCTCTCCCAGTAGTATGCACAACTCCCAAAACAAAAGCCACGCATTCAACAGCAGCTTTGTTTGCAATAGAGATGTGCCCTTCTCCAAGTCACTGATCAGAGCACTAAAACTAGCACAGTCCTTAGCTTAGACAGCATTCATAACAGCTAAATATAAACTACTGCAACGACAGTAATGTCATATAGAGACTCAGTGGCTTATCATGGATTTATGAACAAAGAGCAGGTATATATAACCTCGTGTTTTCTAGCTGAATGGAAATAGATGCTCCTTCTTAGGTGGTAAATGGCTGTTGAGCAGCCACACCTCCTGAAGGCAAAACAAGGAAAAGCCTTTTCCGCAAGGAAAAAGCAGTACTTGTGTTCCATGAACACGCTTCTCACCCTCCTGGCAAACTGCTCACCTCATGTCTCTGTGTCCCCCCACTCCTCTCCAGCCCTAGCTGCATTTCTGGGCCCATAGGAGCTGTAATGGACTTACAAGCTATGTAATTGCTGTGGGTGATTTCATCAGCAGGGCTGTGCAGCCTCGGGCCAGGGGGAGGTAACATTAGACGACAACAGAGCATCTGTTCAGTTTTATTTTAACATACCAGCCAGTCATGGAAAAAACATTTTTCCTAATTGTTGCTATGAACACGAGGATGGCATCAACGTGGACAAAACGCCCATAAGCTACACTGCCACCCATGACAGCAGGTACAGCTGGAGTCTGTGGAAGTATCCATAACAAAACTGGCCTCAGCTGTCTTGCAGTCCTGGCTCAGGTATTCACTCATTCACCATCAAAAGGAAACTGGCTCATGATACACAAGAATTTCTGCACAGAAATTCCTGAATAGGTCATGGGCACTCCTCCTTCACAGTAGGAAAAAATATAGATCTCATACTACTTATACTGTTGGCACGTGAAGATTATCTGAAAAAATAATAAATCATGTAGAATGAGAAAAGTTTTCTGTATCTCTGTTTCTTCTTTTAAAGCAGAAACTTAACCTCTCCTATGGATTTAATGACATAAATTGTTGCAGCCAAGATGTTTATAAAAGACATGTTATCAAAACTGGAATCATCAAGAAATTGTATCAGAAGATACTGTTTATGTACAAGTATAATTATGCCAGTCTTTTTCTTTTTCTCCCCCCTTTTTCTTTCCCTCTTTTTGTTTCCTTTGCATAGATCCACTTAATTCCATCTCTTCGTGTGGGCAAAAGCTGACAGTTGCATGACAAGGAATGTTTCCCCTTATAAAAGCCTACTTCCTCTCTGTGTAGTTTTAGGCTCATTGAAATGTTTCCTATTAAGCTCAATCAAGGCAGCAATTATCTAATTACTCACTTATGCTTTTCCAGTCAAAAATTGTACAACCAAGCATATTAGAGTGCTGCATACATGTTTATTATTGTTTTTATATGTCCCTGTTTAGGTTTAAGAAGCAATCAAATATTTTTACAGTACTTTTGTACTGCCCCTAAGTCTGTTTGCTACAATTTTCTACTACAGCTGGTCACAAAACCACTTCTATGCCTCCTACCAATTCCACAGTAGGTAAATGGTAATTTCAGAATCAAGTTACAAACTCATTTCATACCAATGGGCTTTGCATAAATAAGTTTGTAAAGAAGAAATGTTCCAAGGGAACTTCTAGGTCTTCTAAAGTGCGCCACACTTATGACAAAACTCAAGTGGAAATGGATTTTATAAGGCCTCCAAAAAACCCCCATCTTCTATACCAAGATGTTTCCTTTAGAAGGATCCTTGAAATCAAGAGTTTCAATGATGCAGATGGTTAATATTCTTCAAATGAGATATGCAATGAACTTATTGCCATAAAGAATCATGAGGTCATCAATGACTAGGTTTTTTTTCCAAAGTACAACAGAAATTACACTACATAAATGTACACCATGCCAGTCTTGGTTGGCTACCAAGTTCTTGCTCTATACTGCTACAATTTTGTTATTTCTCTGGAAAATACTTCTTATTGATAAATTATTTTTTAAAACTATGAAAGTTTTTAATGCATGATGCTTTGTTTTAGAATTCCTAAAGACCTTTTTCCTCTTAAAGGGATGAAAAAAATTGTATTAAAATGTCTTCACACAGTCTTTAGATCATGTAATACTTAATGATTTGAATTCATTTTAGTGATTATATTTTCAAAACTGACTTGTGACTTGGGACACCACAGTTTCTAGGCTCATAACCTAACACACCACATAGCAATAGCTACATTTTCAAAATGGTTCTTAGCAACCATCCATTGAAACTTAGACCTTTTTTCCCTACCCCACTTTAAGAACTCAAAGTCTATTACCCTTTTTCAGTGGCACTTGAATTGCACAGCTTGGATCATGAACAATTAAAGTTCCATTTGAAGCCTAGAAAGTTCTTCCCAGGTCCAAAGTAACCTTGATTTCTAACTGAGCCATCTCAGAGTGGTTCTTCCAACATGGTCTCAGCTATAAAACACAGTACTTCTTCAGTAGCCCCATGCTGGTTGGTTTTCATACAGAAACCTCTGTTCAGTGAGACAGATTATAGCAAAAACACAGCCACAGAAAACTTCTGACCTATGTTGCAGAAATACCACAGCTTTGACTGTTCACATACGGTTTCCTGCAATGCATAACAAGGATGACTGAAAAATTCCCTTTGATTTCACGTGGTCCGTAAACAAAAGGCTAAGTCTTTTTATAGCATACACCAGTGTAAGAATAAAAGGCCAGGACATACCAGCTAAACACTTGCTGCTTCCCCCAAACAGCACCTAGAAGGGCACAAGACCCACTCACAACCTCACCTTCAAGTCAGTACTGGGGAGACACTGTGTTCATGTGTAAGAGAACAGCAGTGTTCTCTGTGGCAGGGAAACCTCAGCCTTCCTGCAGGGAGTCTGTCCTGGGCTGCAGAACATAAGCCAGTTCAAGCCCATTCACCTTCTCCTCCTTCTCAGGCCACAGACAGATTGTACCTATCAAAGATTGTTGTCACTTCTTTTAAGTTTCAAGTTATTTTATCAATAAAGACTGCTTGAAATTCATGGGAGTATTTAACCATTTTAAATAGGAATAAGCAAAAAGTACCAACTATTAAACATTGAATGAAGACAAAATTACTTATCAGTCAGAGTGTAAGAATTAATGTTGCAGAACATGATTCTAGAATTACAATTGCATTGTCCCCTGGTGCATGAGACATGCTACATGTACATGGTTTTAAAGCACACACACAGAGTCAGTCTGGAAACACTTAGCAGTGACAGCCTGCACTGGTTTGTAGGAAACATCTTTAATTTCTAGACCCAAGACATCTGGGACAAAAGTAGAACTAAACTGTGTTCATCACATGGCTGCCCTTTATTAACTTGCAGGCTATAAACACTTTTTTGTCATCAAGTTTTGAACATATCCTATTGTCTAAGCTGTAAAGTGAAAATGTTCATTCTTAGGTGAAAGGATAATTTCACACTAAAAAAGGAGGAATTTCAAGCTTATGTTGTCATAGCTAGAATGTAAATGGATACTTATACAGTATTTAATAAATTCATGAAATGCAATGTTTTTCTCACCACCTGACTGTGATGTTGTTTCATATACATTATCAACAAAAACACAGCTGCCTGGAGTTTCTGGAAGATATATGTACAGAGCACACACTCGCACCCCATATGAAGGCAATATCTGTGTGAAAAGTTGGAGAGGTATGTAATACCCATGACTGCATCACCTACCCAACAATCCAGCTCCCTGGGAGTTACTCTAACATTCCAAACTACTGAGCAGCTTCAAACAGTTGCCACTGGAAGGAAAAATAATAAAAAGGAAAGAAAAATAAGGAAAACAGCCCTAAACCTCCAAACATGACAGTGAAATCCTTCTCCTTTTCATTTTCTCTTACATCTCTACAAAATATTTCCCTAAATCAAACCATGAGCCACCTTCACCTGAACAACAAGATAAACAAAGCCAATTTTAACTGAATTTTGAGCTTCTACCTGTAGAAGTGATACACCAAAATCCAGCCCTCTTCCTGATGAAGTTTAACATTAGAATGGTCTTGACTAAACAGATTTATTTTAATAACTGCAGCTATGATGAACAGTTCCAATTTTAAAAAGCATTGAAAGAGTCAGAATTCCCAACATCCCAATGCAATGATTGCTATATCCTTAAGAAAGAGTGCAAAGAAATAGTCAAGCTGCACAGAGATTTTAATTCTAATCTAAAACCCCCCAAACCTACTGTGATTTTACAATATAACTTTCAGAGCAAAACTGCTGTAATTACAGCAAAAATATGTTCCATGTAGTTCTTTATATTACAAGAGAAAGACATTCTTAATATCTGCACCTTTATTGGCTTTTCAATGATAGAAAACTTCTTGTTGCCACCAATAATAATCCGGATGACACAGAACATGGTAAGATACAGAAGGAGGATTTTGAATAACGATGCAAAAAAAATGTTCAATCTCTTAGAACACTCTATGGCATTACTTTAGTTCCCTATATAAATAAATAAGTCTGTAGAGCAGATACCTCAGGTTTAATAAGCTGTAGTCCCTATATCAGACGTTATCCATAAGAAGTTTTTACAGTGGTGTTCACTATCTCATGTCTACACAGTAATATCAAGTCTTCTAAACAGCTCATAGATGTAACACAATGACAAGAAGAGTGGTGCTGAATTCAAGTTTCAACCAACGTAAAGAAGGTAGATGTTGCAGCAGAGAAATCATCAGCCAAGAATTCTGGTATGGAAGACTATTTTCTGAATTGCTCACTCTTCTGTCAATAAGCTATTTGGGTAATTTAAAACATGTTCTACATTTCTGAAGTATAAACTAATGCCAATACTCTTGACTCTTGATTTGAGCCCAGTACAGCTGCCACAATGCTAAGAATATTTTTTTCACTGCTAGAGTTGTCAAACACTGGAATAGGCTGCTCAGATCAGCTGTGGAATCTTGGACTTTAGAGATATGGCAACTCAACAGGATATGGCCTGAGCAGCCTTATCTGACTCTGACCTGCTTTAAGCTGGACCAGATCACCTCCTTATTACCAGAATAATACAGTCATGTAAGTGCTAATTGTAATAGCAATACTATTAACAACAAACTGAGTATACAAAAAAGCACCACATGATATGTACACTAAACTGAGTAAAACATCCCAAAATTTCCTATGAATATGTTCACCAAGTAGAACGTTGAATTTTTTTATTACACTTCTGTTTAGATTTCTTTGGTCTTTAATAGAGATCTGCCATGACTATGAGCCAGATACTAGTGGGATGGAAATTCATTTCATCTCATTAAACAGTTTAAATGATACATTTGAATGAGGATAAATTTTTGATTTTAGAAGTTTAATTAAAATTTAGTGATTACTTGGATATGCATAACAAAACTGACTCCTTTTTTTCAAAGATAAAGCTTTGAAAAATATAGAGGATTTAAAAATTATATGGACTAGGTTTTAAAACAAGGTGCATACAAGCAATACAAATGCAGAAAGAAAATGCTAATAAAAGGAAATTACAGCTCTGTATTCTATTATATTAAATGACATAAATGCTAAATAATTAATAAAATGATTGACTAAGGTTTTTATTTTCATGACATAAGTTATTACACGGAGAACTTTTGACAGTTAATACCAATAGCAGTAGGAGAACAAAGTACAAACCATAGTATTTAACCTAAAAAAGTTCTTCATACTGCTGAGGATAGATGCAATGGAAATAAATGAAAGATTTATTAAAAATAGCTACTGCTTATTAATTTTTCCTGAGGCCAATAAAACTGAAATGTAGAAACATTAAGAGCAGAGAGGGAAAGGAGCAGGAGAATTAAAACCCTTAAAATCTTTCAATCATTGCAAAGTCAATAAGGCCAATGGGGATTGCGAACATGACGAAAGTCCCAACTGTACACATACAATAAAAGAATGGATAAAACATATGTAAAACATGAACATTTCTATATTAAAAAGACCAGTGTTTCAACTGTTACAGCTCTGTCTGATTAGCAAACTGATATAAGAATAGTGAAAGCTGGAAAGCACAATCTGTACCATTTACCTCACAGATTCTCAAGAAAAACATGATGTCAGGATCCTGACGGTAGGTGGTCTTTGAAGAGAATATGTTGATTTCACATAACACAAGCTCAATTTAAAGTGTATGTGGAAATAGACAACGCACATCCAGAGCACAAACCACACGATATTACCTTTGTACATGGATATTTAACAATGCAAATTCCTCCAAATTAAAGGTTAAACTGCTCCCAGAGGAAAAGCAGTCTAGCCAGCCCCCCCAGCAATGTAATCACGTTACAGACCCCAGAGGAAGTTAGAAGCCATTGGGACAATCGCCTTTGGACTCCACTGTAGAGCAAGACACTGCTGCCAGTAGCCGATTTTCCACAAGCAAGAATCTGTGTTTAAAAACAGCTCTAATCCATTTTGCAGCAAGCACCACAGCCTAAACACCAAGATGACGCTGGAAACGGTCAAAGTCTAGCTGCCTTATTCACGTGGAACTGTTTCCCATGTTCTCACTAATAAAAATTCAGCCAATGTAGTTTTCCTTTTGTCATTTCACAGAGGATATACTGTGTTATACTTGCTATTGTTTTACTTTTGAGACTGTAGCATCTGGAAATCTGGAAATTTATATTTCTGACTGTTATTTCTTTTTTTTTTCCTCCCTTTGGAATTTTCTATTAAATGATCATTAAATAGAGAAATTACTTGTCTCCTCCTCTTCTATTAGTTTCACAAGTCCAGCTTGCTCATGTTTGTTTGCCTTCTTGAATTCCTGGTAGCATCACATCTCACTCCACTCCAAGCAGCACAGGTGAAGGATGAACCTCTACTGGTACAATTATTCTCTGGGACACAGCAGCAGAGGACTCATCTAGCATCCTGGAAGGCAGGGGATTAATCCCTTCAGGCTGGAGGGAATTCAAACCACATCTATTTTTGTGCTTGTCAATAGCAATTACACAACAAAGAGGGCTGCCATGTCCCACTCTCAGAAGACACATTTTTAATTTTGATGAAGCATTCCCTCTGCAACTTTAAAACATGCATCTCAACTGAAAAGTGGATCAAGAATCCCCCCCATTGTCCCAATGTACCAACTTTCCCTTCAGACACACTTAATTTTTTCCATTGGCTGCTCCAGTTGCTTAACTCCCAACTCTATGTTATTGTTATACTTGTACAACTAACTTTTAGCTACTGTCATTCTTAAATTAAGGGCAGCAGGTAGGTGTCCTGGACATCCTCCTGTTAGGCTTTTCTTCTATCACCCCTTAATTTGATGCTGCAGACACCTAGAGCTGCCAATCCCTGGTTCCAGCCATAGTGCCCGAGAAGACTGTGAGTCTAATAGCATGATTTGCTAGCAGCTGTGCCTCAAAGTCAGCAGGAGAGAAACAGTATTTTGTGGTAACAGTGCCATACAAAACAACCATAAGCAGCACATGGCTACTTTATTCTGTCTATTCCTGAATCTCACTCTGCCCCTGATGTAAGCGTACGTTGTAGTTCCACTTCTGGCAGTCAAATAATTACAGAGGACTTCCAGTCTAGCCCTGGCAAGCTCCTTCCAAAGATCTAGAAACTCACTTCAAAAGGAACTGCCACAGAGCATTTTCTCTAGTGGCTTTTCATTCAGTTTGGCATAGCAGTCATCTTTTCTGTCCAATTGTTTCTCCGCTAAAAGCACATCCTTTTCTCAAGTGCCAGCTAATTCATTTAGTTGAGACATGCAGCCAACGTCATACTTTCCAACTTGCTTAAAACTCAGCCTTAAAACACCTTCTCCCACATGAGGAATCATTACTGGGGTTCAGTATAAAGTCACATTTCCTTTAGATTCAGTCTCAGCAAAAATATTTGTCTGCTAATGCAATAATTCCCAAGGCATATTAAAAAGGGATGTGAGAAAGTAAGCATTCATATGAAGTAACTGCTGACGCGAAGAAGCCTAATACTTAATTCCTTTTTCAGTCACTAAACACAGCATATCCTCAATATTAGACACCCCTAAAAAACTTCATCTAAATCTACTAAAAAGCTTTATTTATAATGGTCTTTCACAAAGGTGCTAAGGACGGACCCAGTGATGCCAGATGTTCAGAACTCTCAATTTCAGTTAATTCTAATGAGAGCTGAAAGTATCCTGAATGTCCACCCCAGCTGGTAGTTATGACCTTGCAGTCACACTGGAATGCTTGAATCCTAGTAAAATTATGCAAAAAGACATACATAGCACCAAATTAAAGCAGATAGGCTGTCAATTCACTGTTAAAAATGTCCACATTCCTGCTCTCTCCATGATTTCTGATCCTTTTCTACCTTTTTTCCCTCTCAGTTTTATTCTGTTGCAGTGACCAAGGAAAAAAACAGATGCACAAGCTCATGCTAAAAAACTGCAATGTCTTCCCATGCCGTTCAAGCTTCATGTTATTTCACATGCCTGACCCTCTTTGCACAATACTGTGAACTGTGATCTAAGTTTTGAGACTATGCTGGTACTACACAGTTACAGGTATTTAGAGGATAAGGAAGCAATATTTCCTACTGATCCAATTTATCTGAAATGCAATCATTTTCTCACCCTCTCAGCAGGATTACAGAGACAGGCAGATTTGAATTCATATCAATATGAATCAGAAATCTAATATTAAAAGTAAAATAACAGAATGTATAGTTTCTTGCAAGCTGCAGTTAATACATAGCAAATATAGGCTAAATACACTGTTTCCCAGAGATAAGTGAGGTTTTCACCTACATTTCTACGAAAAGGGGGAATACTGAAGCTTTCAGACTTCTTGCCTCTCCTACAGCTGGAAACAGATAGGAACTGTAAACTCAGTTTGGAGAAGGACAGACTGAAGGCATCTGCCTCAAATTATGTTGGGAGCAACTGTGACATGGTATGCTTGTGCTTAAATAGATGAATTTCAGTGCACTGCCAAGATTATGATTTCTAGTCTGTCTCAGTCTCTACCTCTATTTCTTTTGGCTCTAAGCAAGGCAGAACCAGAGATGCTATATGACTTTCCTAGAGAAATAAAAAGGGCACAGCCACAGAATCTAGTTATCTCAGTTCAACTAGTTAACATGCATCAGCTGAACCATGGTAACTGCCTTTGTACCCATGCTTAGCCCTAGGAAGACAGGCTTGTTTGATTTGCAGGCCAAACTATTGATAAAAGGCTAAACTGCTGTAAAGCTGTAATAAAATGTTCTTAACATTGAGCTTTTGGAATCTGAGCTAGAATTAAAACTGAGGATCACTAAGCTCCTCATTCTGTACTCTGGTTTTAAGAAACTCATGGAGCAGTACCAAGCAATACACCACGCTTGTATTTGCTTCTCCCAAGAGTCTGATATGATATATCAAGAACTGAATGGGAACACATTTACTCCAAAATTACTCTGTAGGAAACAGAAGTCAACTTACAGGTTTGGGTCCATCTTGCATGGATCTATTCTTTTGTTTATCTTTAAAAGAATGAGAAGCTTACCAGGGCTAATGGGAATACTCTAGGTGTGTAAGACACTCCAGAATCACTAGCCTAGTTTACTTGCTCTGAGGAAGCCTTAAAGCTATGTTATTTATCACATGGGGTGGCATTTATCTCATCTACCACCTTAGGCAAAAAGTCAGGCAACTATTCCAAGGAAACAATTTCCCACTAAACCAGGACAGATAAAACTTTCATGGGAGAACATTTGCCCCCACTTTAGATACCAATCTTAGGACAGTTTTGGACACGATGTCTCTCACTGTGCACTTTAATACAGGAAGCTTAGATAACTAGCTTAGACTAGACACTGAATTTATGCATGGATAAATTAAGGAAACCTCTAGAAACTCAAACCATGTGTGAAAACTTAAAAATGTAGAATTGGCCACTGAATGTAAAATTATATTACCTCATCAAGAGAGCCAGATAAAGAGCAATAGAATTAAAGCAAATAGAACCACCAAAACCATTCATTGTTGATGTTTCGGTTTTATTTTCTATTTTTTAAAACTGAGTGCATTTGAAATCAGTACTTCATTAGCAAGAATCATACATACATATATACAAATCTACCACATGTATATTCTTTTTTTAATATATACTTTAAGTTCTTGTGATAACTACAAATGAATACAGCGCTGCTGCTGCAGGAACATTCATCCCCAAAGAAGTCTGACTAAAGCAAAACAATTTTACATATAAAATTTCTCAGGACTCTGCTCTCCCTGTGAGAAACTTGGAAGGCAAGGAAAAACTGGATATTTTTCTACCTTTTTTTTTCTCATTCAACAAAACTAAACTGTTACTTCTTTAGTAACAATTCAAATACTGTGGATTAACTACAAATATGACCTTCAAAATAAAAACCAAGAATAGGAGAACTCTGTCTTAATCTGACATTTCTGAAGTAAACATTTATTTGAGAAATTTCTTAGGAATTGAAGCATATTGAAGAACCAATGTACAACAGCAGGAAAACTGAGTCTTATGCAGAACATTTTCAAAATCAGAATTTTTTTTTTTAGATTTGGAAGAAAAATTTTGAGAGTAATGAGTTTTTAATTTTTCTCCTTATCTTTTCTTGATGTCCAGTATTTTTTACCAGGTCTGAAAGAAAGAAGCAAGAGAGAAACACAAGGTATCCCGACACAAATGTGTGTGTGGGGAGGATAAAGGTGGTGAGGGCTTTCAAAAGGTCTCTATGTACCCTGCTTTTCTCAGTTGTATTAAAAAAGTTCCCTAGCATATTCTAATGACAGCATAGCAGATAGGACTTTCTCAAGCACACCTCACACGCACACTTCTCCACTTATTATTATCCTATGTGAATAGAATGGAAATGTGCATAAGGAAATCAAATATTTCTTTGCTCGTGATGTCTTAAGAACATTTAGATGATAAAATATCCCAAAACACACAGCATATTATCCAAAACTCCCGGCATCAGAAGCATCATTAAAAAGGTATCACAGGATTTTAACTTAATCCTTCCAGAAAGAGGTAGATCATTAGAATGAAGATAATTTTGCAAGTCCTTGATTACAGATTCTCATGCTCATAAGTTAACAGCATCAGACAATGTCCTTGTTTCACAGCCCAGTCAGCTTTGCCAAGCTACTGACACGCTGAAGAGCTGGGCTTCTCCACAGTACTGAAATATTTACATTTTGAAAGAGATGTAAGTAATACCTTCTTTCTCAGAATTACCACCTCAGTGCTTTAGGTGTGAGTAGGAACACACTTGCACAAATTACAAGACTCTTGCTTTACAAGAAAGGAGGACAAAGAAAAAAAAATGGAAGAATATTGTATTTTTAAAAAGTTAGTATTAACTGACTTTTCAAGTCAAGATTGATGTGCATTCTAGAAGAAAAATATTGCAAAAACTAAGAGAAACAATTCAATTCACTTATACTGATAAAGACTCTACTACTCAAGCTGCCAGCCTTTCACTGTTTTCCAGTACGGAGAACATCCAAAAAATGAGAATTGCAGGAGTTCGTTGCTTCCTTGCTTACACTCACACCCAAGGGACCTCAGCAGCGAAGACAAAATCATCTGCCTTTTCTCAATAATTTGTATAATTCTGCTGTATTTTTAGTTGAGTATTTACAACAAACTAAGAATCTTTCTTCTTGCTAGGGAGCAGGTGGATGTAGATTCCCATATTGCTGGCCACATGGTGGGGCAGAATTTGTGCTATCTTTGTTTTATACTGTAGCCCTATTTAATTTCCCTGGATACTCTGATACTACAGTAATATTATTTGAAATGAACATGAAAACAACACCTTAAGCATTTTATTTCATATAAAGTAAGTATAGGTGAGGTACTGTCATGCAGTTAAAATTAAAACCATACTGGGCATGTGAACTTCAATGGTAGACTGGAGCCTGCTGTGCTTTGATAAATGAAGGAGCTGTAAATCTCTGCCTGTCTTTGGTTGGCATCCAACTGGAAATTGATCTCCTATCATTTTTCTTTAAAGCTTGGGTGTAACTCCAGAATTCTGGCCAACATTTCCTTTCTCAATAAAACAGGACCAACACACCTAAAGATGTAGGAGAGCTACAACTGATCTTAGGGCAGATGCCACATTTGCCTACTCACAGCACCACCAACAATGATGAATGCTACTTTGTAAAAGACTCCTCAGTATTGAAAAATAGTATATAAAACCATTTTTAATATGCATGTATATATAAAATGGATTTTGAACCTAGGCAGTTTTGTTTTGGTGGGTCCCTTAACATATAAGCAGTAAAAGTTACAGGGATGTTTTATATTCCCAGTTCCTCACAGAAATGGATTGGGAAAGCTGTTTCCAATACTTTGCCAGTCTACATTTTAATAGGGAAAAATAACTGCTGATTATTATGAAACAATGAGCCACATTTCAAGTAATCCAGCCAATCAGTAGAAAGGATTTGAGGCCTTCTGGTTTATATTTGTGTGCAAACAGCTGTATTTCATTTTTTAGCCTCTTTGTTTTCCAAAGCTTTTTAACTTTTTGTCAGATAAAATCCCTGTTGTCATGGTGGCCAAGACACCAGCAAAATTAGGGTGGAGGAAGGGTGAGAGTTATAGTGGAATGGAAAGCCCCCTGGGTTGAAGTCTGTGAAAAAAAAAACACACACACCTCCCAAAAATAAAATGAATGTGTAGAATAAGAACAGTTCATCTGTAGGTAAAATATTGACTCCAGAATACATTGCTTGGAATTGTAAATACTGGTTATTGTTGTAATCTCAAATCACATTGATAGTTGCCTGCTACAAAGTAGTATGAAAAAATACTCTATCACACAAACTTGACATCATAAAATTACTAACTTCCTAGTTTTGCTAAAAAATTATAACTTCCTTGGGAAAGTGTTTGGATTTATTTTAATAAAGCAGTTGGGGAAGAATGAACACTGGAAGAATTCCAACTGCAGTACGTGCAGTTCTTAAAAATTAAAAATAATAAAATAATTTAATGACTTTGTAGCAGTTTATTGCCTCTTTTGAGATTTTCTTTAAAATTTAATAAGTTTTTTTCACTATAAAAACCTGAATAGAATTTCAATAGGGTCAAGAAGTCTAAATCTAAGCTAGCACTGTAAATTAAAATGAACTTGGTATTCCCAATTCAGACCTCCTGGGACAGAAGTTAATGTCACAGAACTACTGTATACAGAGTATAAATCTGTGCTCCATATTCCAAGTACTCCATCCATTGGGCTTTCATGCTGCCTTGATCAAGCCTATATTTTAGTATTATGGAAAGCTTTGATTAGGAAAGTCCCAAAAATAATTAAAAGACTCGGCAGATAGCCTAAAAAACCAGAATACATCATGTTAGGCAATGGCCAGAATTGTGAGCAGAGAGGGGCAGAAGTCACAGGACAGTGCATGAATTCATCTGTGCTTTCCATCTCTTCAAACAACAGCCACTCAAGAGACCGAGGAGAACATCCAAAATAAAACCCTGGCATTTAAATTCAGTAGGCCAAATTCAAAGACTTGCTCAGAACTCTCTGACCTCCAGATACAGCCTTCACAGGGCAAACACAGAGAGCAGCTAAAGTAACCTTTTAAATCTTTTCTCCCTGATATGGCCCAAGTTGACCCTCAAATTCCGTGGGATGTTTTGCTAGAAACTAATCAGAAATGCAAAACGTACTTCTTAAAAATTGTTTATGTTGTATGTAAAATTGATTTTTTTCCCCTTTAATATTAAAATTTGGTCCATCTGTTGAGAAAACAAAATATTCTAAATATATACAGAGAGTAGAACTGCTTCATTCCACTAGCCATATTCCTGTGGTAGATGCATTTTCATCAGTATGTTTGTCTTGCAGACAAAATGAATATCAGATGGTGGTTCTACAAAAGGGCAGACCTAACATGAGGTGATTAGTTTCAAAAACAGATTTTTATTCTTGATAAATTATTACCAAATACAATCATCTGTTGATTGAGGATATAAAACAGATTGGTCATACCATAACCCACAGGTTAAATGAAAAACGGAAATAATAAGTTTATTTAACATAGTCTTGCATTAAGTTCCTGAGCAGTGCAAATCTAAGGCAAATAATTAGATTTCCAATTTAAGGATATACATTTGTTAAATCAGACATTTCTTGAGGTCATCGATGCCTTTATTTGCTATTCTATCCACATTGTGGGCTATATATGCTCAGAGGCTTTTAAAAATGTGTACAAATATATAATTTCAACTTGTAACCAATGATTCATATGCTTTGTACAAGATTTATCAAATGGAAATGCCATTGACATTTTTATTCAATAAAGTTGATAATCTATTACATTTGTAGATTATTTGTGAAGAAAAGATAAGAAAACTGCTATTCTACAAAAATAAATGCTAGTTGAGTAATACAGAGAAAACTAAAGTTTTTCTTACACCAGTAGGAATCCTAAAAGTAAAGAATTTTGACTTACTCAAAGTAACTCATAAAAATACTTGCCTAGTACATATTAGTGAAATCATGGCATAATTAAATACGGGCATTTGAGGAAGAAATTATGCTCCTCCAAAACTATCTTCTTTTATCTTAAATCAATTATAGCTGCACTGCATTTAACATGAAGATGAAGAAAACCAGTGACTCTAGGTTTTCCCAACATTCACTTACAGCTAAGTAAAAATTCTGACATATCATATTTTCATTGGATTCTATGACAGGTAGTTATCAAGGAAACATTCCCTACATAAAAGTTCTCATGACAGTGATAAAGTTACAGCCATGAATATAAGACTTCCAAGTTTAGTAGTACAAACTTACAAAATGAATTCACAGAAACTTCCCATTCTTAGAGACAGTTCTGTGACAGGATTTTAAAAACAAAGCTACCTGCTGACTAGAAGTTTTTACCTTCTTTATGTCCCATTACCTGGAATTCTGCCATCAACCATAAAACTTACTTTATTTTTCTGTTAAAACTCCTAAAATATATGCTAAATCAATAAAAAGCTATTAGTTTGCTTCTGGTTAAGATACTGTACAAAATTTTCACATATAAGGAAAGCTTGACTCTCACTTACGCTCCAGCTTTCAATAGCAGGTTTATTCTTACAACATTCAACATTCATATACGTTTTTACCATACTGGAGGAAAAAGTAGAGAATTTTTCATTCTCGAGCAGACAGAAGTATTTAAAGTGAAGAAAAATCAGCATCACTAATTTTACTTTAAAACAATACTGAGATTTTTAAAGCTTCAGTAACAGGTAGGTGGTTTTGGAGATTGCTTCTGAATAGGGTCAATTGAATTTTACACTTCCTGTAAGTATCCAATCACATAAAGTTCCACTGATGTGTAAATTACAATTTTGTGCTTTCTTGGGTCTTTTTTTTTCCCAATAGCCTGTAATTCTGCAGTAGGTATCAAAATTTTCCAAAATATGTCTATATATTTTTTCATTAGGCAATTATTATATTTCAATTAGTTAATAAAACTCTTACTGTTTAAAAAGGAATTTTGTTGCCTTTTTTTTTTTAATTTGTGCTATTCAATTTATGATAATGGTAACTTGTTTTATTTTGTTTTATTCAATGGTTTTGCATCTTCACTGCACACTTTTTCCAGATGGGAATTAATGGGGATCCCCTAAGAAGTTTGTCGTGGTTTCTAGCCAGTGGAATCTAAATATTTCTTGTATTGCCTTTTGAGTATCTTTTGTTCATTCCAAGTGCTATTACTCTGGATTTGATATAATTGACTCTTAAGCCTGAGACTCCTCTGAATACCATCATTTAGCTCATAAGGCATGAGGCTCACTGCAGTAAAGGGATCAGCAATCATCATTAGAACATCATTCATGTGAAGTTTAATTCTTCCCTCCTTATCAGACATCTGTATTTATTCTCCTGTTGCAGCCTTCTCTGCACTCCACTCCTGATTTTTTGCATGGCACAGGCTCCATGGTTCCTTTCAAATGCACAGGGGACTGACTGGTTCACAGTCTCTTTGGTGAAGTGTACTTTTCTGTATTCTGCTGTAAGCAACATGCAGGAGAACACCTACCTCTGATTATTATTGCATTTGCCATCTTTGTATTATGAAACAAATACAAAGAAGGAAAGTAAAATTATACAAATAAATTTATATCAGACAGGAAAGGTGGAAAAAACAGCATGAATGGGAAAATTCAAAAAAAGCATCCAGTCTTTCTTTCTCTCCCTATATTCATTACAGCCAATAAACCAAACTTCTACCAGATAAATGGCTGATAATTCATATCAGCCAAGTAGAAGCTCAGGGAGTATTTCTCAGCATTTACTATTCAGAAGAACAAAGTCCCCCATTTAAATGGAGTCATCATCTTAGTTCAGTACCTTTTCAGGGACCTGCAAATTAATACATGGACTAATTCTGTAGTTTTCCTGTATTCTTGCTAACTATTTAACAATATACCAAGGAATTACCTTGGTATCTTCACATGGGCATTATCTTCACAGGGGCATCATTAAGAAATTTAAATAAGGATACTCTGATGTTTTCTGTTCTTCCTCTCCACTTTCCCTCAAAAGCTTCCTAAGTTCAGTCATGAGTATGGCCTTATCTTAGCCAGTAAATTTCACAAAATATAGGTATCATTGCTGCAGAGACAAATTTAACCATGCTTAACTTAGCAAATAAATCACTTGAACACAATATTACATAGCTCCTGAGGATCACAAAGTAGGTCTAGCATGGAGTTGTCACTAAGAAACAAAGATAAATTACATTTCCACTAACCAAATAACTTCCTATCAGTGGGCTCAGCTGTGACAACAGAAATGTTTGTCTTCTCTTTTTCTGCTCTAGGACTAAGAGCCAAAAGAATGTTCAGTCACCACTGTGGATGGTCCCACAAAGAAGCTCACTCCCCGACTTTTCCACATTGAGTTTTTGGTTTTGTTTTTCATTTAGCACACACTAGATAGCATTTGTTTGATCTATCACCTCAAGTAAGGTGAACAACTGGCAAAGTCTGCACCCACCTCATATCTCATGAGATTATGCAGTGTGTTGGATAAATATGTATAGGTTTTTCTTCCAGGGATGAAAGTATGCAAGAATATCACTCCTCTATGATTGAAAAAGTACAAAAATAATGTGCAACTCTTTCTTCCTGTAGGTAGTGTAAGTGAAACTCAGAACAATTTTTTATTCTCTAGCATCAGCAGTGTGTGTTCACATCTCTCTGAAAAGGAGATTCCTGTGAGTCTTCTACCTATCTGACCAAAGGTTTTACAACTTTTACTGAAAAAATAGTTACCAAAAGCACAGTCCTTTTTCATGAAAATTTCCCCTTTAGCCCTCTGGGTTCCAAAGTGTACTGGCTTTTTTCCTTCCTGGCTCAAAGCAAAGACAGAAACTCTAAAACACAGGGATCAACTAAGTAAAAATAGGACAAGATTTACTTGTTTGTTTATTTTGGGGAATGTTTGCACAATGAAAGACCCCATATGGGAAACTAAGAAAGAACCCTCAGATCCTGGCTGAGACAACTGCAGAGTGATAAACTGCAGTCAGAAAGAATGGAAAGATCACAAATTTTCAAATCACAAGATTTAAAAACCCAACAAGTTTAGGCTTCCTCTTGGCATGCAGAAGTTAGCTGACGGATATGAAAGCCTAGGGCTTCAGGGGAGCCCAAGAATAATCACAGGGGAAGATCACACTCTCTTTTCACCAAAGGTCCTTTTACAGATGTAAGAAATTAGAATTAGGGACTTGGATCAAAATCAAAGCTATTTTCTGCGGTTCATCATGTAATTGAAAAAATTAAAAACACTCAAAAAATCTCCCAACCTTGCCTGATATAAAATTGTAAAAAAGTAGTAGAAAGAAAGGTGTAGGGACACACCATTCTGTTTGGCTGCAAAAAAAGTTCCACAGTGTCATAGAATAGCAGCTGCTCTTTTCACTAACCAGTTCAAGACTTTTTCTATTAAAAGTTATTTTACATTCAGAAGGTGATAGGTTTTCAGAGCCAATGGATCAACACCCTATTTCTTTTGACTCTACTGAAAGGGCCAATTTTATCAGGGTTGAATGCCTAAATAAAGATAGGAAATTAAGTAGCGTATCTTTATTCCTCTTTTGCTTGAACATCAACATATAATTTTTGCTTTAGTTACGTTTGAAAGAACTGGTCTTCACAGCAACAAATTAACAGGAAGATGTCTTGGACAGCATTGTCAGGATATGCATAAATACACTGCGCAACTTCAGTCAATACATGTTGTTTCTATCATTTGATATATACATGGATTTATCACAACAGTGATACTGGGTGCCATAAAGTTTTAATTACACAGTTAATTTCTCTTTTGAGTATTCATTTGTAACTTATGAGCAACAGCATCAACAACATACAACATAGTATAACACAGAATGACTTTGCACAAAAACCTTTCTAAAGAATGAGCACTCTATAGAGGTGCCTTTCTAGAAACTTAATCCTTCAGAAAGAATAATTTCCAGGCTCTATAGATCATTTAACTTCCTCAAAAGCAAAAAAAGATACCCTAGCAAATCCATTTATGGTATTTTTAGAACAAGCCTCTCAGCCTTTTGCTTTCAGCCTTCCCATAGCTGCACAGGAAAAGCAGGGCACAACATTTGCCATGGTTATGCGAAACAGAACAGGATCACCCAGAGCCTGACAGCCAGTCAGGGTAATGGAAGTGAGCACGTGCTTGGTGAAACCCTGGCTCCAAGACAAGTGCACTGCAGATCTCTCTTCACTGACATCAGCTACCTGCCTGCCTTTACCCATTCTGGACTTTTTTAGTTCTGCTCCAAACTGTTTCTCCTCTTGTTGGGATAACAAGTAAAAACCCAGAGACACTCGCTGACACTGAAGATGAAATGAACTGGCTGTTGTACAATCAGAACACATTCATGTTTCCTATACAATTAACTTACATTGATTGAAGTTATGATGCAGCTACCTTGATAACCCTGAGCTCCCAAACTAATATTTTCATGTTATGTGTAGGAGGTGAGATTTAAATTCTGCTTGCTAAGAGCAGGATAATATGTAATTATTTATTGCAAAGTGATCCAAAGACAAAAAAGGCCATGCAAAAAACTACAGTATTTTTTTTTTGTTCTACAACTGAAAAGCATTCACCACAAAAACTGCAGCTTTTGTAGTCCCCATTTTTCAGAGGTGTTGACTTGCAGGACAGTAAGGGACAAATACGAAACTGCTGAGTGTGCTCAGTGAGGAACCTGAGTAATGAGGTACAGACCTGTCTTTTCTAAATAGAAAAACATCAACAGAAAGGGCAGGAGATGCTATTAGTGAAGTTTAAAAATCAACAATTTAATAAAAAGACAAGTTTTAAACTACTTCTAAAGACAGGCGATACATTTAACAATTTCTTTTTCCCATGCTTGTCTTTT
This sequence comes from Phainopepla nitens, assembly GCA_013400175.1. Classification (NCBI taxonomy): domain Eukaryota; kingdom Metazoa; phylum Chordata; class Aves; order Passeriformes; family Bombycillidae; genus Phainopepla; species Phainopepla nitens. The sequence continues at coordinate 298,620 of VXBQ01007877.1, forward strand.
GGACTACCATGAATGAAAGCATACTGCAATAACAGAAGTGATGCTGCAAATAAATAAATCCGAAATTTCTTTATTTTATCAGCTATTTCACTTCCATTTACAAATTCAGTAATTTTTCAAAATTTACAAATATGTTCATCATGTTTAACAGAAAAAAAAATCCAGAGAGACAGTAATACTAGAATAACTATAAGAAAACTTCTGCAATATAGAAAAAAAACCCCAACATGTTATGCCTGCATTCTCCTTTAAGTAACTTCTAATGCCATTAAGACAGCTTGTGACAATCACCATATTATCACTGATGTTGCTGTTATAGTAGCCCTGTAAAACAATGACAGTTGTTGAAATAGAGACATGGTTAAGACCAGTTGAGTTCACTGCTAGATAGGGGCCAGCATTAGGTTTCAAACCTCACAGCAACAAACCTGGGAAAGATACGAAACTTCAGGATGAGATAGCAGATATGTGCTGACCTTGTAAAATACACTAAACCAGTGACAATCTGTGTAACACACAATTTGTCTGCCAAATATTCACAATTATGTGATCCACCATGTCAGCTGACAAACCACCTAAGTGCAAGACAGTGGCCTTACACAATCCTTTCCCCCTCTTTTCCCACAGAACAGAAAGGTCATCTGGAAATATGTCTGGGTCTGAATTCTACCTGCACCCGTTAGTATTTGAAACCACTTGTCAAGAAAACTGGGACCAGTGTAAAACACAACAGTAGCTCCCCCACATGTTGAGTGGCCGTGACATTTAAACCATGCAATTTTACAGCAGGCAACAAACAAGATTGGGAATTCAGGGTTAAAATCTCCAGTGAAATTTTGTCTTATAAAGTAATGAACGTTGACCAAGAGAGTAAATCAAATGGATCTCCTAACAAACTGAAAACAGCTGTCTGGCTGAGTGTGTCTCTGATTTAAGTTTGGTAATTATTGCCCTACTGTGGCTCAAGGTTATTCTGTATTAGTGAAATAGGATATCATAGGAAAAGCATCCAACTTCTTAATTTACTGTAGCATCAAAAATTCCACTGTATAAAAATAAGCCGGAAACGTAACCTTCTAAAAACCTACCTATAAACCTTCTCAATGCCTATTTATTTATTCTTCTCACGCACCATTGCACAATATTTCATTACAATAAACTAGAATATCTAACGCCAAACAAATGATAAGTCACCTTTAGTCACTCCAACTATGTTTTCACATAAACACACTGAAAAACAACTTTATAAACCTGGAGTCAGTAATAAAGCATCTTGGCTTAACAGCTCACTCCCTGGACTTCTACGGTCTATGTTAGCACACAGAAAAATTGTTTACATTCTTGCAAGAAGAAACTTTATTTTAAGGTCTCCTCATACCAATAGCAACACAAGATACAAAGCCACTAAATTTAATTTTTCAAAGGTTAAAAACGTTTATGAAAGCATGATAGACATTTGATTAATGAAAACTGAGTTCACTCAATTAGTGCTTGATCCCCTCTTAAATCCAAACTACACTATGGTTTTATTAGTTGCTTTTATCTAGGTTATTAGATGCTTTTATTACCTAAAAAACACGAATCAATGATCTCTGTTAATAATGTAATTCCTATGGTATTCTTGATCTGCCTGTTGGACATCAAAAAATGTACAAGTCCATGGAAGTATCTAAGTGAGTCTCTTGCTAATTAAAATGTCTAAAAAATGAAGGAAAACCCTCTGTGTTCTGTGAACAGTTTAGTAGGATTTCTGCTCTGGAAATTCAACAACAACAACAACAACATTGGCTCTCCCTCAGATACAGACTGCAATTTTTCAGTCAGTAGCAATTACTGTACTTTGCTAGACTGAATCTTCAATTCTAACCCAAAAATATTTCAATAAACAATAACACAATATTTGAAAATTATTATAAATACAAATGCTTATTCCTTCTGAATGTTTCCTTCAAGACAACTAGAAGCCTCAAAATAAGATGATTTAGGTAATTTAAGGTCAGCTCCAAGTAAACACAACTCAGTTCAGTGTGTTATTAGAGAAATAATTTCACTTAGAGAGTGAATTGTCATAGATTAACTGCAAACAGGCATTTCAAGAACAACCTTACTTTACCCAGCACACCATACTCTTCTTTTGGTTTCCTATTTTCTCAGTTGAGATGAGCATATACATACACTAAAATTGTGAAAAATACTGAGTACATGCCACAAAAAAAACCTTTTGAAAATATTACTGTTCTAAAATTTTCTTTTTGTCAAAAAGATTGGACAGACTCAAGTAAGAATAGTAGTAAAGTGAGTGTTCATTCATTTAAAAAAGAGTGGGCTCTATGCAAGTCTTTCTGCATGCATAACACAAAACAGGCAGACTTCCATCTGAAATCCCTTCTTGCATATTCTTTGCCAAGGAGCAATTTCCATACTGACATTGTTTAAATAATCATACAATAGAAGCCAATAAAGGCACTTTGGCTATGGGAAGGATCAAGACTCACACCCAGTCAAAGACCCCCCCCCCCAGCAGCACTGCTGAAGAAACCAACTGCAAGTGAGTGACATCACCATTGTTTTGAATTAAGGGTCCCACAAGAGAAGAGTTGAAAGATCAAGAAATGGAAGGACACAATAATTCCAATTTATCTGCTGATCTCAAGATCCTTTATACCTATATCTGGTAACAACAGAGATAACTTCATATGCTAACTACCAGCTGAAATACAGTGAGCTCCAGCCCCTTAGAGGATTGGAAGCAAATCACCTAAAAACGAGGTCCACTGACTTAGGCAGCTTCAGAGGCTTTCCCCACAAACTTTCAGGCACTCCTTAGAAGAATCTTTCTAGCTGCTTCTCAGTCTGAATACAGTCCAAACACACCCAACTTCAGCAGTATGGCTTTACTAGGAAATAAAGGTTTGGCACAAAGAAATCTTTGGGCACTTACAAGTCATTCTTCAGCAGCAGCATTTGATGTAAACTTTCACCTTACCTACCATTTTCTGTATCATCTTATGCTTAAACACACTCTGGTTCCTTGAATGATACAGAGTGCTGTCAAAACTAAGGACAATTATCAATTGCATATTAATACACAGTTTCCCTCTGGCACTTCACATCATAGAAATGTATCGCAAATATTCCATTAAAATGAGGATGCAGATGGAAGAGGATCAAAACAGGTCACCTTTTCATTAAGTAGACTGAGTTTAGCTTAGTCTGAATATAAGTGACAGAAGTCTTTTACTGGCATTTAAATTCAATAATGCTGATTTAATTTAACATACTGATTTCCACAAAAAAATATAAAACAACTAGCAGAGGATTACAAGCCTCCAAAATAAGACATGGGACAACTCAATGCACACACTTCCAAAGAGCTCTGCTCAGGAAAGAGGCAAATCCCTGAAGGCAAATCTTTAAGCTTAATGGTCCAAAAGCTTTTTCTGTGCCCATCAGCATCTTCTTTTTACAGCTAAATTAAGTCCTGTTACAGCCTTTCCAGGTTTCTAAACTTAAGCAGAGCAACACACAAGCCACATGAAGGGTTCCAATATACAAATCTGTAATATACTTGATGCACACAGACAAGTATCTTGTGATCCAGAAGACAAGGATCTTGTGAAAACTTATCTGTAGGTGCTTTTTAGATGCCAGTAAAAAAGTAGGTATTTGTAGTGTTCATCTTCAGTCACTTTCTTTTTTTAACAGGAAACCTGAGAAACCTGGTTTTCCCTTTTTTTTTNACTTTAGAATTCTGGTTCAAATCTTAGGATTTAAATCTTTCCTCAATCCCAAACTGGTTCAATATCTTCTGCTTGACAGAAGCAGTTACAGGCTAGCTTCAGTTTGAGGTTGCCTTTAAGCAGTAGTACTCAACAGCATCACTGTGCAGAAAGAAAAAAATGCACAGCATCAGAAATAGTCTATAATAGATAAAGGGTGCATTTATAGTTTAAAATTTCAGACTGACCTAAAAGCAGTGAGCTATGTTCTGGTATGGAGGGCATCAATCCAGGGTGTTTCACTTCCTGAGAAACAATCTAGCCAGTTTTGGATCTGATCTCCAAATAGGAATACAGAGAAGTCTTCAGCATGATCATTCTACGTTATAAGCAGTATACAGTACAAAATTCCACTATGTTAATTAATATCTTCTAAGGGAATACAGAGTCTTAAATATTCACAGAGACAGTTCTGTAAGGTCACCATAAGGACTAGTGTAATATCAAATTAACTACCGCTTCTGAAACATGACAAAACTGACCATTTCTCTGCAATGGCTATCACAGGGCAGGGAATCTGATGCAGACTCCTCATTTACAGACAATGGTGAGATCCTTCATCTTTTAACTCTGGCTCACATGACTTATGTAACAAGAACATCCTCACCAAACCCCAAAACATTTAAAAATGCTTAAGCTATTGTTTCCCCTCAAAACAGGTAATAAAGTAAAATGTTAGTTCTTTAAAACCTGCATTACATATTTTCCTCAAGAAAACTAATTCCTATTTCCCTGTTTCATGTAGGAGTCATTACTTAGTTCCATAGAATGCTTCTGTTTCCTCTGTCTCTGAAACACTGAAATGCCTAACAGAGAAAACAGTCAGAGATACAGAAACCATTATTTTAATCCCCGACAACATTCAGCTGACATTTGTTTTGTTCTGTTTGCATGGTGTTTTTCATTTCAAGATCTATGATGTTTTCCTCTTAATTAAATTATGCTTTCACATACTAACACACGAAATTAAAGATGAGCTCATCCACCACCAAAATGACCCTGCAGTCAGAATGTAATTAGCCTTACAATATATACTCTGAAATTTCAAATGACAAATTCTTAAACAGTGACTACAAGATCCAGCAATATGTGACTTCTATTGGTTAATATTTTTATGCATTGCAAACTTTTTTCTTGTGCTATACTAAAGACAGACATCATAAAAACAGAGGACAATCTACAAAAACAATGAAGAGAATCAAATATTTTATTTCTCTGCCATTTTGTTTTTCACCCTATGGAGTTCCCCCCTCTTCACAGCACATCTGGAACACCGTCCAGCACTACAATGTTTCCAAAGCTTATTTTTGTAATACGATCCAGAGAAGAGGTGAGCCGTTTAAAACTCCTCACCAGTCAGAGTTAGAACAACCTGTTCCAAATCTCCGAGATCTACAGAAAACAATTCAAAATGGGGTAAAATCTTGGGCAAATTCACTAGAAATCTTAACAGCGCTGTCAGTATCTCAGTATGTGGCTATCAGCAGCAACAGTATGCATGTGTCCTTATACACACTGCAAGTCACAGCCCAGCTGTACAGCAGCTGGCTCCAACTAAGCCCAGAACAGGTCAAGGGTGATGTGAATCCTCAAAGTGCTGCTGGCTTGTTGTGTTTATCTTTGATGGCCAAAGGGTGCAAATGCCAAAAAAAGAAAACAAATGCTTTCCTTAACTTTGGATTACCTAAATGATTTAATGTCTTTGTATCCTATGAGAAGCAGTTCAAAATGTGACACTTGTATCTGTAGACTGGCCACTGGATATTACAGTGCATGTAATAGAGAGAGCAGAAGCCATTAACCAGGCAGATGTCAGTAGCCTACCTTGACCAGGACTTGCTTGGAATTATCCCCTAAGACATCTGCTGACCCAGCAGTCTCAGTGGCTTCTCAAATAACATTCTACCGATAGCTACATGACTTCAAATTTAAAAAGCCAAAGGCTTGGGATTTAATTTCCAATTTCCCATTTCCAATCTTTTACATGCCAAAGAAATTGCTCTGTTCTGAAAGTGCCTAGCAACATAATGCTAGAGCAGAAATGACCAAAGGAACTATTACAGTGGTTCAGGTATGGAATGAGCTAGACTGCACCCCAGCTCACAGAATTTCTTCAGGAAGATTTCCATATCGATTACAATTTTATTCTTAGTATTCTCCAAGCAGATAAAAGTAAAAACATGCACTGTACAAAAGCACACTATACACTCTACTACAGGAATCTAATGGCACAAATAAAGAGCCACACATGCCCACAAACCTCATTACCATTTGAAAGTTAACCCTCTTTTGACACAGTACTTGGAATAGAAACATGGTATATGAGTACAGAATTAAACAACCTGATAATTAATGAAAATATATAGAGTTCAGGGAAGAAAATGGAGGTATTGGTGAGCTATAAAAGCAGGAATTTCAGCCAGTTCGGATCAAAAGAGCTTAACACTTGGTTACTGCTCTTGATGAGTAGCACGGCTGTGCCACACGGTGAGACTAGTCTCATCCTCTTGGGCTTTCCACTTCAGTGCTCTCTCTCTACATCCTCTTTTCCCTCCATCCATGTTCCCTCCAGCCCATGCATTTTCCGTTCAATTTTCATTTTTAATTCAATTTTCATTTTTAATTCATGTATTTTTTTGAAAAGTCAGCAAGATTCTTTTCTGTTCTGAGAATAACTTTGGTAACAAGAGAAGAATTTTTTCCTCTTTTGGTTTTTACACCAAAAAATTACATTTCCTGTTGCATGTGATAGTCCTAAAAACTCACCAGCAACCACCTTCTTGCTGTGACCTCAGAAATTCTGCAGTCTTTGCTGCATAAGAAGCTTTGCCAGAGGACAGTGGGTTCTTATCCCATCATATTTAGAGAATAAACTGTGGCTAATTTGGGTCTGAACCCTCTCAAACTGATCTCCAAAAGACATCAGGCACACAATTAGTCCTCGTGACTTCATCTGGACTACTCGTATCAGTTTCTCACCAGATGCACAATATTTCCACTCTTTGGCTTTAAAAATAACATAAGCAGGAAATAAATAGGTTGCCACCAGCACTTCCTCGGACACATGGATCCAGCTCACCTCTGTTAATGATTTTGTGCTTTGCATCTTGAATAATGAATCCTGGTTTTGTGTTACCCTACTTTCTAGTGAGGCTAGACACCTACATTTATTATGGATGTAGGTGGTTTGATTTAATTGCAATGGAAAATTTAAGCCTAGCTTACATATAAAACAGTTCACATTTCAGAAATTCCCCCATGGGCATTTAAAATCCTTGGATTTAAAGCTCAGAAAATCAAAATATTCTTAATGCCAGGTAAGCACAGCTAGTACAGCTGATACAAAGTACCTTAGAGTTCTATGATGTTCTCCAAGCTCAAAAAAAAAAAACAGATCAATTTGTTTTATACTGGTAGATGACTATATAAAATATATACACTTACGAAAACAAGGATATGGCACACATATATATTCACAAACAGTTCAGGAATGTTCATGCTGTCTTGTTGCAGACTCAGTTCTATTCAAAGACATATACATAATGAAGCACTCAGAATTTTTTTTTTTTAAATCAACATTTTTCACCATATAAGTTTTTAAATGACCACTGGACTTCTATTTCAACAAAGTCATTCACATTACTGTAAGCTGTAATGACACTGAATAATGCTCATTCAAATAGTCTCACTGAAATCAGGTAGGGGCAGACTGACAAACAACTGCTTCTAGATGAGAGCTACTCATATAAATAGCCACAGAAAACTCAGCTGGACTAAGGAAGTCAACAGTTTTGCAGTCTGGATCTATAAACAACTACCAACACAGTAACTTTAATTTAAGAGCAGCTCTATTCTTACCATGCCTTTACCTATTATAAGTGTGACGTGGTAATTGTTTTTTTTTAAATCAACATCACAAGACTATCTATAGCTGAAGACAGCTGTGAATCCAAACTTATTAAAAAAAAAAAAGTTAATTTATTTTACCTAGAGAGCTTATAATTACTACTTCCTCTGGTAATTTTTTCCTCTTTCATTATTCCATTTAAAGTACTTTAAGTAATTGATGGCAAAAGAAATTAGAAAATATTTTCCACATAATAGTACTAGAATACCTGAATGTAATCCAATGTAGCCTTAACAGATATGAATTGTCACAGATTGCTGTCTTCTAAATAATGTTTTACAACATCTTGCTCTTTATATTTTAACATCCAGACTTTGAGGTCCAGTTACAAGTGTTTACCATAGAAAACTCGGTCAAGCTGGTGTTTGACCTTTGACAGGAAGCTGCCCTCACTCCAGCTAGTCCCAACAAACTAGGCCCAAGACAATAAGCTGCTTTATAGCTATTAGGTAGACCAGTGTGTTTCTCCAGGAAGACCTCAAGCTGAAAAGCCAACATGCTTGACAACCACAGCCAAGGTACCAAGGGCCCAAGCACTAGACATTGGAAAACAAATGGAAAAGCACACATGGCTACATCTGGAATCCTAATGGGCCACCAATGGTTCCCAGCTAAAGGAAGAATTACCAATGTTATTTTATCATCCCTTGTGCTAACTTAGCTGTTTATGTACAGCAATAAATGATTTTTTAAAAACATATTTGGGTCATTATGTCATATACCACCAGCAAGTACGATTGTTTTATTGTGCTTGGAGTCAAAATACACTGCTATACCCAGATGTGAGGGAAGTTCAAAACCCCTAGTCCTTCTGTATTCATTCCTGTTGGACAAATGGATTAAGTTTTTAAAAGGGAAACTGAGAATTTTTATGGCCTGCACTCCCATCTCACTAGTAAAATTCGCACTGATATTTTCCTATAGAAGTTTGTCTTGCCAATGATAACATTAAATATTACCTCAGTAAGCAACCCAAAATTTCAACCAACAGGAAATGCCACACATTTTATCATCAAAACATCCCTAGTCTCTTCTTCTAAAGCCATAAGATGTTATATAAAATAAATACTTTTGATTTTTAATTTTTTTTTTACCTGAGCCCCTATTGAAATTCAAGGCAAAGTAATCATTGTGCTGTGGAATGAAGCTAAAATGCATAAATATTTATTAACAGACTTAATAAAGGAGGACTCTGCAGTTATAGCCCTGAATTTTTATGTGCAAACCCAAGCTTTTCCAAAATCTACAATCAGAATATTGTGTTTCCATGTAATGAAACACGGGATTTGTGTAAAGACTCTTGCATAGTATTTCTAACCCTAGCACTATGGCATTTAAACTTTGAGATCAAAGCAGAAAAAAAAGTCAGATCCTCTAGCATTTGCTGCTTGAGAAAGATAGCAACAACTTAGTACACAAACAGCAAAAAGTGTATTATTTTTACATGGCATGAAAATAATTTAAATGAAGAGTTCAACATATTTTGGCAATACTATTCTAAAACTGACTGTATCCCAACAGTTTAAATCAACATTTATCAGTAAAATATTTCTCCACTTTCTGTTCCACAAGACATTGACAGAATTTGAAAAAAAGTGCAATTTAGGAAGTGACTACTGAATGCAATTTTGGAAAATGTAATTCTAATTTCAGTCAAAATGAATAAACAATTCAAAGAAATCATGTTTTCTTCCCCTTCCATTCGCATTCCCTTTTTTCCTACTTCATGCTATCCCTGTTGCACTTTCACTCAATTTTTTTCCACTTTTATTTTGTGGGGGGGAGGGAGGGGAGGGTGTCCAGGCTGAGGAGTTGGGGGAATGGTAGCGCTCTGTTAAGAAAACCATTTGTCACAGAAGAAACAGAAAACTGAATAGAAATACACCAAAAATCTACAACTAAATCCACAACAGAATACAGTTTCCCATGATCTACATGTTCTGGTGTTGTTTAACACCAAGGTGCAGCTGAGCTGTAGTTTCTTTAATCTCGCTAGGAAGGCTGCTGAGAGTGTGCACACACTTATCACACAGGTTAAGCTACAACTGTGCCAACCCTTTCACAGTGAGGGCAGGGCAAACCCTGTGGGGAACCCTACTGACAGGCAAATGATCCAAATTAGACAGATCACACTGTGATGAACACATGCACGTCCCAGACATGCAATGCTTATGATGATGATCCACTGAGTAACATTCTCAAACACGTTATATTGAATCCAGCTGGATGAACTGGTCAATAATCTATAGATGACTTCCATTAAATTAGCTGGGAAAAGATAGCTCAGAAGATTTTAGGGATTCTTCTATCACATGACTGAAATTACTTCAACACACAATGACTAAAGAATTAGCAAATAGGAAATCTGTTTGCAGCAACATCAATACTAAAAGTTGCTTTTCAAAATAGTTTTGATGCCATTGTTTTCCTTTTAATATTACACTACTGGTAACCCCTATTTGCCATGGAAACACAGACATGAATTTGATACCCTATAATAGTGTTTTTAAAGCTGACAGTAGAGTGCAGAATGTGATATTTCCTTGCTTCTGCTGGTTAAAAACACGATAAGTAAATAGCTATGTGTTTCCCCTGATTTCCAGGAACAGCAGAAATACATTAAGTCTAAAGGAAAAAATATATCCCAGCAACTGATCTCTAGAAAGTTGCTTCAGAAGTTTCTGTTCTGTTTCCAAAACCTACACTAAATAGGGAAACAAAACACTTAAAAATTCCATTCTNGCTGCCTTTCCAGATGTTTTTCTACTTAATGAAAGAAACAGAGCAAGGATTAGAGAACCATTTCAGAGAAACACAGAACACATTGACAAATACTGAAAAGATAAATACATGTTTTCATGCTCACAGAATGAAATATAAGATAACTTACCTAGCCAATTACTCCCTCATGTTACCACTAGGAAAACCTGATCCTTGACAAAAATAGATTTAAAATATATTTAAATCCCACGGGATCTTATATCAGCAGAAGCAAAAGGAAAGGAAAATAAAAAAAAGATCCTCATTTTTTGCTTCCTCTGCATATTAGTTCATATTATTTTTTCCTCCCTTTTTTCCAATCCCTCCCTCCATATTCTCCTCCTCTTCTTTCTAAGGGAAGAGATATTAAATGATTTATTAATCACAGTGTTTGTCACATTCACCTGTGCAAGACTATTCATCTAAAGCAAATTTTTTTACATTGAAACAAGTTTTAACACAGTAGGTTTGCACAACTATATCACAGACAATGAAAAAAATTGATTTACAAAATTCTAATTGATGAGTTTCTTGTCACAACAGTGTTTATATTTTCATATATGGAAACTAATTCTAAAAGCATAATTTGAATACCCTTTCAAGAAACTCCTGGTATTGGCNAACTGATCTCTAGAAAGTTGCTTCAGAAGTTTCTGTTCTGTTTCCAAAACCTACACTAAATAGGGAAACAAAACACTTAAAAATTCCATTCTTGCACTGCTATAAAGTGCCACATCTCTGTATGATGCAGTGTGCTGGTTTTATGTTTAACTTTGGGATGATAGTATATATGTGCATATNAAATATAAGATAACTTACCTAGCCAATTACTCCCTCATGTTACCACTAGGAAAACCTGATCCTTGACAAAAATAGATTTAAAATATATTTAAATCCCACGGGATCTTATATCAGCAGAAGCAAAAGGAAAGGAAAATAAAAAAAAGATCCTCATTTTTTGCTTCCTCTGCATATTAGTTCATATTATTTTTTCCTCCCTTTTTTCCAATCCCTCCCTCCATATTCTCCTCCTCTTCTTTCTAAGGGAAGAGATATTAAATGATTTATTAATCACAGTGTTTGTCACATTCACCTGTGCAAGACTATTCATCTAAAGCAAATTTTTTTACATTGAAACAAGTTTTAACACAGTAGGTTTGCACAACTATATCACAGACAATGAAAAAAATTGATTTACAAAATTCTAATTGATGAGTTTCTTGTCACAACAGTGTTTATATTTTCATATATGGAAACTAATTCTAAAAGCATAATTTGAATACCCTTTCAAGAAACTCCTGGTATTGGCAGCCTCTATTATGAATTTTAGACATATTTAGCAGCAATGATGAGTAATTTGTACAGCTTCTCACTGTACTCTCACAAATCAATTAGAACACATCAGCTTTTAATTTTATTGGTCTGGCATTTTTTTCCACAGTAACGGCATTTTATTGTGGAAAAAATGTGTTTTCCCTCTAGTGACTATTTGGCAAAAATGTGTTGAGCATTTCTACCATCAATTAAAGTGGCTAATTTTTGTTTACTTCTCTATGTTCCAGTATCTGCAACAATTTTAAAAAGAATGTACTCAGCTGGCAAGGGTCCTGTTTAACAGCTTTAAGTACACCAATGTATTTTGCTCATTTTGAGTGCATCACAAAAACGGTGACCTCTTCGAAGGGTCTCTTTGAAGAGGTGGGATCGACAGTTTTGAGAAGATAAGTATTTAAAAATACACTCCCTATGAGACAATAAGAAATACTGTAAACCAATGTGTAAGTACACTTTTAACAGCAAAGAGATGTTTGCAAATGGTTATGAAATACTTCCACATGTGATCATATTTTCACAATAATGGTGACTATCAAACGCTATATTGCACATTAATTTTTATTGTTGAATAAGATAATGGAGCCAAGAATACTGCAGACTGTAAAGCACAGCCTGTTGCAGCTTATTTCCTGGCCAACTCTTCATACCACAGATGTCGGGCAGCTATCCCAAACCATTCCACATATTTACTGGTGTTCTAATTTTTCCATATTAGAAGTCTTGTGTTTAGCTGTTCTCCTCAGTAGCATTAACCAAGCAGTTCATAAAATCTGTTTTTAAATGCAGCTGCAAATATCAAACTGCTTTGTGAAGCCACTTGTTTTATGCTCCCCTTAAGACCACAATCTGCCATTAACAGAGACTAAATGGCCTGTGACTTAGGCAGAGAAAGTTGTTCAAAAGCCAACCAACATCTTGTTTTAGAGGGTACTTTTGGAAAAAAAAAGTCTATAACGTCAAGTTTAACTACAGGTCTATAATTAACAATGTAGAGCCATCAGAGCTTAAATACAAGCATTGCCAATAAGGTGTCCTACTAAAATTAAATTTTAGTCTTTCACAGGCTGAATAGTCACAAATCCTTTAGGCAAAATTAATAATGGAGACCAATATAATTTCAACACAAAGTAACCACAGGCCAGACCATCCAGCAAAGGTATATGCAACTGAAGATTTTCAAGTTCACAGCAGCCCAACACTATTCCTATTAACATCAGTGGGCACATGGGCTGAATTTGCATATGTAAATTGAAATTCACTGTCTTCCCACAGAATTTTATAAATAAAACCATCCAGGTCTGAAGTTCAATATCTTAGGACAGCCCCAGACAATGTATCTTACTGAAGGCAAAAGTGTCAAAAATATGAAGGTTTGTAGAGTACAAAATTTTGCCAGGGGTACAGCTGACTGCTGTCCAGCAGTTTTTTAACATAGACCATTGTATTTTTTAAAGGCAGAGAGTAATTCATTGGCTAGGAGAAAGGCAGGAAATTTTTCTTTGGCAGGTTGATTTCTTTTTTTGTTTTGTTTTGTNTTTTTTTTTTTTCTTTTTTTTTTTTTTTTTTCAGTTTTAAATTAGCAGATGTTTGAAGCTGCTCCAAGGTTTGGAATGTGGAAGAAATCCCAGTGGAGACAGATTAGTGGCAGAAAGCAGGTGAGGTGGTCAAAGGTGGATGTAAATACAATTTATCAGATGAATCTGCAGTTTGTCATATTGGTATCACCAGCGCACATGTGGCATATATAAAAGCTTTGGCAACTGAGAATGAACATCATTCCTCTAGCCAGTGTAGTTAGAGAGAAAATGCATAGCAACACAGGGATGTGGTACAAGTAAATGGTCCAAGAAATCCTAGATTTTACAAAAATTCTACAGCATGTGTAGAAAGGATATGGGCAGGAATTCTATTAAATAAAACCCCCAAAACTGCAAACCACAAAAAAGGTCCCCAAATGAACACAGGCACATGCACCCCTTACCCCTCATCCTCCCTTCCCCCTTTATCCCCCCACCCCAAAAAAAAAAAAGGTCCTCAATAACTGGCAAACTAAGCTAGACAAATGTCAGCTCTCAGACTAAGCATGAGTCATAATATGACCCATTTGTCTGGTGAAATAGTTCAGATATGATTCTATGACTCCTCCCAGGTTCTCAGTTCTTACATCCAGTTTTTTTAGACAAAGCTTTCTACCACTTCTTGATTGGAAAAAAACCAGCCTACTCTGCTGACGGATTTGTCATTATCTCAGTTATATCCTCCTTTGTGATCCCCAATACTACAGCAAAGAAATATCTTCATGCAAAAAGTCAGCTCGTATCTTTAGTACAAAATACTGCACACCTACTCAGCAAACAACCAGAAATTTATCCTTTTTTGGGCCTCACAAGATTATAGAACAACTCCAATGCAATTGCCACATATCTTTAATATGCTGCATGTCCCCAGACAAAAAGCTGGAAAGCTGAATTAAATCAAGGGACTCAGTGCTTGGTCATTAAATTAGCTACCTGAGAACACTGGGTTCATTTGTGCATCAGTATCATTTCACTGCAGCAACAAAACTTAACATACATAACATTGCTACCTTCTACATGACAGGTATAGTTCTTCCGTCCTCTTTTCCGTATCATATATAGTTAGCAAAACATACACATGTATATGTGTGTGTATGTGTGTGTGTATATGGATTACAGTATCAGTTAAATTCATAGCCAGAAATATGGGCCCCCATATAAAATGGCTTGCTGAAAAGTGGAAGAAATTAAATTAAATTTATTAGAAGCGTCTAACAAATGCTGAAGTCTGTCTCTTTCTCAAAAACCCTAATTAGTCTACAATGTTACAGCCCTAACAACATTTGACACCCACACAGAAATAAACAGGTATGGTGCTCTTTTAGTTGTGATGAAATGCCAATGTTGTCAGGACTGGAAGGTTTCCTTCCATGGAGCCTGCATGCAGCATGCAGCACACATGTACATTTAGGAGGAGCCCTGGTAAAGAGGTGGGCCTCACAAAACTCCACCCACCTCTCTTTCTAGCTCAATTCAGCAGAAGACTCTCGCTGAAGTCCAGCTGGGATGTACCAGAGGTGCATCTTCAACCAAGGGTTCTTTGGGCTCGGAATCATGTACCTTCAGTTGCCACAAGTGTCAAGTCACATTTAATGACTGACTTCACCTGCTTGTAGAGATTATTTTTTGCCACTTCGAATTTTAACGGAGGAAAGGTGGAATTTAAAATTTTCTACTATAGTAAAGCTAGGTTTTCTTAAGAAGCATTATAAACTGATTGTGTTAATTGCAGGATGTTCATAATAGTTTTTTTACACTGCCTATAGTGTCTAATAGGTTTAGTAAACAAGCAGATGAAGACGATAAATAAGTAGACAAAAATATTAAAGGCAAGAGTTTTTTTTCACACCAGCAGAAGCGATGGTGGCAGCTATTACCACCAGGGCCAGGATTTAAAGTGGATACCATAACTGACAGGGTGTTCCTGGCTCCATTTTATGATGCAGCCGTGCATTCATCAATTTGAAAAAAAACTAATTTCAAGAATAGTGATAAATTTTAACTGCTGTGAGGATACAGAAGTCTGAAGTTGAATATGTAAAACCACCAAGATGCAGGTGGAACGAAAAACGTATATAATCATGGAAGCATTGAAACTCTTATTGTGGGGAAGAGCTTCCTATCTCGGGGACTGTGAGAGACTGAAATGTTGCTGGTTAATGGCTCAAACAACTGGCCATTTGCAAAAGCAGCACGATGTGAAGGGCAATGGCCCAGGTGCAGAGGGGGTGAGCACCAGAAAATGGTAACAACAAATCATCCTTTGTTTAGCAGAAAGCTGGGGTTTGAACCAGGTAAGGGGAGAGCCAATAAGAAGCACATCCTGTGAGGTAGGATAGTGCATTTTTATCATACCAATGTCCTCCCTTACACAAGTGGCTCATGTGTAAAGGACTCACTCCACAGAAGTACCGGGATATTCTCACGTAGGCCTAAAGGTGCTTAAACCTTCTGAAGGGACTTAACTGGCTCAACTACTCAAGGCAGCTGCCATGTCTTAAAAGGTGTCATAAAGCACCAAAGACCCCTGAAGTACTCATTTCTGGGGCCTTCTACCAGAGGACTGCACATGATCCACTGTGTCACAGCAGATCCACAGTGTATTGCTTCAAACAAGGTAAAACTCATCCCCATGGGAGCTACGGGGTGTTTGCACCTATCCAAAGCATAAATTAATCCACTGAACTTAGTGTTTTGTGGACTTCCACCACTCCTGAGGGATCCAGACTGTGACCATCACCCAATGGACATCAAAATTTGACCGAGTCTTGTTGCTGAATCCACGAGGGGAAATATCTTTCTACTCTTATCAATTTTTTTTCTCCTTTGCTCTTTCTTCTCCTAACTACTTCTCAAAATATATTGTGAACCAGACTGAAAAATTTCAATCAATGCTTCTTTAGTAAGTGCCTTGTTGTATCTGGATAGGTCAAAGTTGGCTAAGTTTAAGTTTTCTAAGTGCCTTACTTTGTCTGGATGGGTTAAAGCTTATAAAGTTAAAGTTTGTGAAGTGCTTTATTTTATCTGGATGTTGTTTCAAAATTTACCAAGTACCTTATTAAACCTTAATGTTCTGAAGTTTGCAAGTAAAAGTTTGTTATTGAACCTGCAAAGAATTTTGTTATTTCTCCCACACACCAGTCAGCATGAACCAAACAACCTTCCCCTAAACCTGCCAAGCAGACTGGGGCAAACCTAGGGACCATTCTATTGTGGGCTGGTTTGAGGTTTTTCTTTTTAAAACAGATGACCTACCCAAATGACAGTGTGCACTCCTGGGTTCTCTGTAATTTTTCATTCACAGCTTAAGATTATGAATCTCTCTACTCAACACTGGTGAGATCCCACATCCCGTGTTCAGTTTTGGGCTCCCCACTACAAGAAGGACATCTGGAGCATGTCCAGAGAAGGGCAGGGGAGCTGGTGAAGGGTCTGGAGCATAAGTCTTATGAGGAATGGCTGAGGGAGCTGGGGCTGTTCACCTTGGAGAAAAGAGGGTTCAGGGGAGACCTTATCAGTCTCTACAGCTACCTGAAAGTAGGGTGTAGCTGGGGGTAGGGAGGATGGTCTCTTCTCCCAAGTAACAAGCATTAGGACAAGAAGAAAGAGCCTCAAGGTGCACCAAGGGAGGTTTAGATTAAATATTAGGAAAATTTTTTTCACTGAAAGGGTGGTCAAGGGTGAAGCAGGTTGCCCAGGAAAGCAGTTTTCACCATCCATGGAAGTGTTCAAAAAAAATGTTCTCTTAAAAAAACAAACAAAAAGCCCTGTTAACAATCAGCTGTGAATTATGTCCATTTCCTTCACTGATCACTGGAATGTATCCAAATTTAATTATCTTTTGCCTTTTTGAGAAAAAAGTAAGCCCCAGACTTCAAAACAAACTCTTATTTTTGACACATTTTCCTCCTCACACATCCATCACTTTGCTTGTCCTTTTATCCATTAAAACTTGCATGTCTTAAAAATTTCCACTTTCCGTCTTCCTTAAATAAAACTTTTCTAGCAGCCTAAAATTGTGTGCCAAAATAGCATGCTGTTACTGCAACAAACAAAACCCCTTTCCATCACATCAAAAAACAATTTGTAAACTTAAGGCAAGACAGTACACACCAATATAATATTCAAGCTTGAAGAACATAAAATACCCAAAGAAATATAGGAAACATTAGAAGGAAAAATACAGAAAACAATGATGTTCTAAGCCAGGAGTAGTAATTCATCTTTGCCTGTTAAGAGTCAAAGAAAGGACATGGATAGTTACTATATATTCTTAATCAATTTACCCTATCATTTAGTGAGGACCGGATTTTTGGTAATGAAAAACACATCACAGTGTCTAGATGTAGTTCATAATTCTAGCAGAGCCCTTTGCTTTTCAGAAGTCATAGCAGAGCCTTCTGTAAGGGAAGCTTTTCAGAGACGTGCTTCAAGGCAAGAGCTGAATGTAACACGATACATGGAAGGGTAATGCCAGAAGAGTCCAGAATGACAGGTAAATGCTTTCAGGCAAAGTGGTGAGCAGCAGGTCTAGCTGCAGAAAAAAATGAATGCATTGCATTGTCCTGTTTTGTGGCCTGCTGAAGGATGTGGTGCAGTGTGAAATAACATTGTGTCAAAAAGAAATTCTGTGTGTCTTCTATGGACCTGTATGAATTATATGTGACATCTTTGCTTATTACATCTTCTGTGCAAACATTAATATATGTGATGTCTACGTGACACTGTAGACATCTACTGTACTAAAAAAGTATCATTTTCTACTGTGCCCTGCTTCTGCAAGCAAAGAGTACAGAATCTGGGCTGATTACAGTCACCCCTGCACTTTAAGAAGCCTATCTCCTGAATACAGCAACAATGCTCTTGGCCACTTGTGCAGTAACTATATAACTACTTCTCTAATACATCCTCTAAAACTATTGATAACCATGGATTCATATTTCTTTTAGAAGATTAAAGGTGAGAAATGGACTCTTTCGAAATGAGAAAAATATGTGGTTCACATGTAAGTGAATTCTGAGCTTCTTTTCTGAAAACAAGAGTAAATAATGCAATGAACTAATTCATGCAAGAAGAGGCAAAGAATGCTAATAGAATTTATTCATTAAAAAATTACAACAAAATGCTTTTAGAACTTTTCCACTTTTAAAAAATTACTTAAAATACAGTGATGGAGATTTTCCTAGTAGTATGTGGTTTTCATAAATATTTTGAACACTCTTCTTTTCCTCTCAAACTTTTTAAATCATTATGGCTATAAAGCCAAAATTTAGTCTCTCAGAAGGCCAAATTAAAACCTTTTGATGGCTGAAAGTTGGCATATGTGATACTAGCTGTGCTTCATTCAAGTCCTCAGCCAGCTTGGGAACTTGTACTGTCTTCATTATTCATCTACAGACTACAGTAAAAAATACAAACAAACAAACAAAAAGTTGCAACCCCACCTAGCCTCCCCAAACCCCAAAAACCCAATCAAACCACTACCACCACCAACCAAAAAAAAATAAAAAAATAAAAAATAAAAAAAGCCCAAAAAACCAACGAAACAAATTCAGGGTTCCTAGTGCCAAACAGTCTAGAGACATAAGGAAAAGACGGAACAAAGGAATTTTTTTTTTCAATTCTACTAAATGAAAGTGACTTCCCATGGTTTGCCCTACCTGAAATGTCAGTAAGTCTGTTTTAACACAGAGGTCAAGAGAAACAGAAATAGGTCAGTAATGGAGTGCAGGAGATACTTTGATTGAAAGGTCCTGTTGCTGCATGCAGGCCGGTGAATAGCAGGCTTCAGAGTACATAACTGAATTAACAAAAATTAAAGGAAGTAAAAAGCAGTTTGCACATAGAACACAATTGTCCTGAGATGCAGATTTCAGACATATACAAGTTCTAAGAATACTGATGGGACAATTAAATGAATGGAAAGAAAAGAAAATATAAATTTCCCCTTTCTTAGTGTTCCCTGCGCTGCATTCTCCAGTATGCAGCCTCATGCATGAAGCAATACTGGTAGCAGTCAATAGTCACTCATCTGTGAGTTGTTTAATAGAACCAGGACGTCATAAATTCCAGACTGATTTAGGTCTGAGCCAGCTTTGGTCCAGACAGAGCCTTAAGCTAGACAAGATGCCCCACTGCAGACCTCTGTCTCATCCTTAGGTCAAGTGGCTTTACTTCCACTGTCGTGGTCACCAGAATTTTCTTCCATTAGTCCACTAAGCTGTCAGTGTACATTATTATGGCTTCATTTACCTTTTTTCTGTGATAAAAATGTAGTATTGCCCTCAAAAAAACCCAGAGAAATTTTAAAAAGTAGGAAATACATAGAGGAAACATTATTCAAACTGCGGGTTCATGTAAGGAAGTTCGTCTGAACTAACACAGATGTCTGTGAACCAACTGAGCAGTCAGAGAAACAAGCACTGTTTTGCATGGTTTGACTTACCCTAAGAAAGGCTGCTAAAGCAGGTCAGATGACAAGTATCTTACTGAGCCATGATTACACCTAAGGACTCCTAAGGGCTACTGAGAGAGTCCAGAACAACACAAATATGGCCATCTAAAATAACCTGAGAGGTATTTGACTGTGTGTTGCATATGCTATTTGCACCTGTATATATGATCTTGGAATACCACATGGATGCTTCCTCCTCTGTCATCTAGGAATGCAAAGAAATTGATATGCATAAAAATTTTGCAAAGGCTAAAACTGTTTCCTTTTACTCAGTATATTCAAATCTCAGATCCAAAAATCTGAGGGAATGTGATTACAGTTTCTGACACTGTAGTCTAATCAAGCAGATCAATAAAGATGTTGAAGTCAATGTATTTCTCACATCATAAATCACTCAAAACCAATACTTGCTGCAATTTGTGTACCTGCCTGCTCACCGCAAATCTTGCACTGGAATTGCGAAAATTATCTAAAATTTCTTCTTCCCCTATAAGGCTCAGGAACTTAGAGCTGTAAAATGGGAATTCACTAGGTGTGAAGTGTGATAATACAGGATGACAAATATCAAGACTGCTTAATTCTTTTGTCATCCTCAGCATCCAGTCTTCTCAGGATGCACTAACTGAGGAATGACAATATTGTCATGTAGGACTGTTTTCAAAATTAAGACTGGCTACTAATTGCATGTAATTCAATTAAATCTTTCTTTAATCCCCATGTTATTTTGATACACATATCCCCAGACAGATGATTGCTACTTGGAAACACTTTGTTTTATCTACCTGGCAAATTTTCTGAAAGTCCTTTGTTCAGCGGTCTCCTCTTAACAGAATCACATAAAAGATTTAATGCATAGTATCTTCAGTGAGCACCTTTAAAATCACAAATACAGATTTATTTCTTTGCTTAGTAAAGCCTATGAACATTTACTGAAAGTAAACAATGAGCTAGACACTCAAAACAACTGCTTCATTGATTTAGTTAAGTTTTTTAGAACAATTTCTTGATTTAAAATGACTTTTTACAGCAAAGAAAGAAAATCATATTCTTTTGAAGAACTTGCAAAAGATTACCCTAATTTTTGCATTCTGTAAACAGGCAACATTTAATCTGTTTAAAATTAAACTCTGAAGATCAATCAGATAGGCTTTTGAAGGACTCAGACACAGCAAGCAGTTTAGCGTTGTATTTGCAAGAGATACAGCCAGCTGTTTAGCCACAAAGCTATCATTTAGTCCATAACTTAAACAAGCACTGATAAATTTTTTTTTTATGAAAAGATGCTATCAGCAAAACAAACACAGTATTTCGTACTACTTCAAAGCTTATTTATAATGTGTTTAGAAATATTCAGTGGAAACAGGAAAATAATGTCTTGATTTTCTAAACTTTACAACATCTGCTTTTACTTACTTGAAGCATTGTAAAGTTCTCCAGATTTCAAATGGGTAGCTGTTCTTTTGTCTGGTCTCAAATTTGAAAGTGTTCACATTATTTTTTTTACCCCACACAATTTTCCACTATTCACTTAAGAAAATTCATTCATATGAGCATCTCTGCAGCCTTCTAACAGTGTCTAATAATAGTCAGAATAACTTAACATTTTGAATAAGCACATTAGAAACTTGATAGAAATTACCCCTTCTTAAAAGACTGGAATTCCTACATCTTTATAATTTCCCGATATACGTATGTAACTAACTCTTTTTAACCAGATATCATGCTGTTTATTTATACTACTGTCTCCCAGCCAGGAATAAACTGCAGAAAGCACTATTTGCAATACATGCAGTTCTTTTCAACAGCTTAGGCTGTGGGAGTGACTAGAACCTTCGACAAGCAAAGGGCCTCTCCCCCATGAATCCCCTCCTATAGATAGGAAAAGTTTTAATCTAGCCAGTAAGATGTAACAAATGCATCTTAATCACTTTTAATGACCTACCATGATCTATTTGAAGATGTACTACTATATATACCTTTGTTTATTCTTCACAATGTAAAATTAGAACTGTTGGGGATTTAGTGAGAAGTGATATCCAAAGCCTTTAAGCATGCTATCATATACTATTTGATTAATACACAGTAACATCATAAATAACTTCCTCTGCCTGCTGAGGGATAGACAAGCTGCTCCTGCTCCCAAGTTACTTTTTGGCTGCACCTAGCTTAACAAGCTGGGTGCTTAATGCAGAGCATTCTATGTGACTGGGTACCTTGGCCTCCTGATCACCAGGATCAGGCTGATCAATTACTGTATGGTCTGGCTCCCATCTGGCCTCATAATCAGGTTTCCCTCTCATCAATCAATAGCACCTGGGTGACAGGAGAAAGGAGCTGGTGGAAATCTGGGTCTCAGCCCACCACTGGGATGCGTGGGTGCAGGGTGAGGCAGCAGGCTTAGCTTGTTGCTTGAGTTTTGCTGCAACATGAGATGAGGTCAGCCTTGGACATGCCCAGACCCTCGAGGCTGTTAATGCTTCCAGGTCTACTAGCTTAAACATAGCTTCTGTGTGCCTGATCTGCCCAGGCAGTGGAGACAGAAAGATTTCCTGCAGAGTCCTTGAAAAAAAAACAACAAAAGCACGTTTGCTCTGACTAAACAGCTAAACAGCACTGATGCTTCTTTTCTCATTCCATAATGATAGAGGCTCAGATTTAATTATAATTTTCCTCTTCAAACCATTATTTTTCATACCTACATCTCTAACAGCCATGGGGTTTACCAGTCGCAGTATGGTACATGCAGAAATGTAGACTAGTGTATTTCCTCACAATGGAGGTGGAATAAGACATCTCAGGCTGAATTAATGTATACTAGGTGATTTTATAACAAATTCAAATCTGCCCCCCAAATTTTCTTTTTCTCTCAATATTTAAAGGTTTACTTACACTGGATTCCTTTAATCTCAACCAAATCTATGATATATTTGGATCATATTTAAACCCACTTTTGGCAAAAAATGTTTCCAGTTTTATTTTAAAACATATTTGATTAATTATTACTAAACAGGAATTGATTTAGCAACATTTGTGCAAAGTTCTAGGCAAAATTTTCACACATGTATGTACCAATGGGTAGGTTTAATATTTTTGGTACGTGGTTTACCAGATTACCATGGTAGCAATTTACCTGAACACAAAAAATTTTAAAGGGGAAGTCCCTGACATGGGATCACAATGATTCAAGACCTAGACCCCGACAGCAATTTACAGTCAGATCCTCCAGAAGCATTTTAGAGGGCTGCTGCCATTCGGATACTGTTACCTTAAGTGAATGTCAGGGGAATCTCTGGCCTCTGTAAAGGAAGATATGGAAAAGGAAATTAAAAACTTAGATTCTCAGAAATGTTTCATACTTTCTGTCCAAGACATCTGAGCAACACACACTAGAATCCAGAGTAAATAGAGTAAAATCTTGTTTTGTTACAGGCTACATAAGAAGATGAAGTCTGTTTCTCTGCATCCTCTACATGAGATGTTTTAAGAACTTCAATTATCCACCTATCCATGGACTTTGGTTCTCTAAGCTGTGGTGCCACACGGGATTTTTATCTTCATGTAACTAAAAAAATATCCTTTGCTATCTTCTTCAGGGTGTCTAAATACTCAACAAAACAGCTCACTAACTGAAATAGGCATTTTAGGCATCTTTCACTTTCTCTTGCAGAGGTGTTGCCAGGAACAGCAGTGATTCTCACGTTTAACTGAGAACACAGCACATACTACTTAGCCAAGCCAGTACTGACCTTTAAAAACTCACCCCACTTTGATAGTATTAATCAGCCTTCTTGTTCCTCAAATAAATTACAGGTGTGGTTTTTCACAGGCAGGAATATAACTCAAAAGACTTAAGGAATGGAGATAACTTAGAGTTTCTTGAACATAAATTATCAATTCTAAGCTTAGGTGAGACTAATGGGCACAGTTCAAAACTGTTAATGCTTCAATTTATCATGAGGCCTCCCTGTGCCATGCATTTCTGGGGAGCATGGCACCTGGAGCTGCCATTAAAGATTCCTGGACCACAACCTCAGCTGCTCACTGCCAAAAGCACAGCTCTGTTTTTCATCATCTACCCACACGAATCACTCTCTGCAGTGGTCCATGCAGAGAAGAGTGAGGAAGGTGGGAGCTGAAGAAAATTTTACATCCAGCAGAACAGTGCAGACAGAAGTAGAAGCTAAGAGATGCTGGGTAAAGAGTAACCTGTAGAGCACAGTTTATTTAACTCAGCTTTGAAAAAACTTTGACTTCTTTAAAGGGTGGAATGATCAACCATAAGAAACATCTCTACCAAACAATTTGTGGAATATACCTTTTAAAAACCCCATGATCTTTGTGATCGACCTTGAAAACTACTTTATGGTAGAAACAAACCAGTTTTCCTACGGTATGGCCCTCGTAAAACTTACTTTCTCTCCCACCTGTACCCAATGTCCCATTCTAACTGGCTGTACATATGCCAAAAGAGACAGAGCAGAAGAGCAGCTTAACTAGCAAGAGAAGACCAACTTGCAGTCCTCTGCATTTCTTATTAGACAGGCCTCTGTAGTCAAATAAGCATGTAAATGTATGTGAACAAACTATGTAGCCTCCATCATTTGTTTGTTCATTGTGTGTAAGAGCCTGATCACAACTGTCACCAACTACTTGTATCTGGCTAAGTTCAAGAATTAATCACCTGATCATCCTTTCAGTGAAAACTAAGTTCCCTAGACAGCAACAACTTTTTGATTTTGTGTTACTCAAATTCTTTGCTGGTAAAAATCAAAGCTCAGTTTTTACTTGGAACAAGCATGGAATAAGTAACTGATTGTTTTCCATGCTTGCTTTTGATATTTCTATAAACCTTGCTTCTCTTCTAGTGGTACCACAACTACAGAAACATTAATAATTCACACTCAGGTCTATATTTGGGGGGCTGAACTAAAAAGCTTAAATCACTAGTAAACATTCTTCTGCCAAATCTGTTACTCCCTGTTCCCTCCCTCCCTGCTACACAAGGGTAAAAGACAGAATTTATTTTTTAAATTAAATAAACAAACAAAATATTTGATCACTTAGTTTCATTTTTGTCTGGCATTGATATCTTGTGGGTACTATATCAAGCCATGAAAAATAAATAAGAGAGCTGAACTTTTCAAATGCTGCCAATGAACTCTTGTTTCCAGTTCAGTAAGGTTAATAAGCCTTTTAATTTACAAATTCATAAGAATAGGATTATATTTGGTTAATAGGTTCTTTATTATACTCATTGAAGTCTTACTGCCAGAAATAAAAATTAGTTCCTCATGACATAAAAGGTCAAGATTAGTTGTAATTAACAGAAAAGTCCAGACTTCAGACAGCTACAGCTAATTACAGCAACTAGAATGTAGAAGCCAAAGAGCTGTGAGTTTCCAAACCCCTGAACAAATGTCTGGGCTTCAGCACATCAGATGGTTCAGAGAATCCATTCATGCAAAAACATGCACAAGTCATATACAGGACTGGGACCCAGTAAATCCATCATTTCATTTTGGGATCAATGCAAATAGATTTTAGATCCTTCACAAATATCTTGCACTGCAGAAAAGATGGATCCATGTCCTCTTACTCTTTCAATTGTCTACTTCAAATCTTCACATCCAAACTATATAGAATTACACTCAATATTATTTTTATTCAACATTTACTACGCCTTTTAAGAAATGTGTTACACATGCATCAACTGAAAACAGGAAAATAAGTCAGTAGTTTGCAAAAAAATTTGCCTTTTTATTTTTGGGTGACAAGCACAAGATCTGCAATGTCTTATTAAAACATCAAGGCAGTTATCAATGAAAATGTAAAAAAAGTAGGAAGTTTTCCATCAAATTTTCTTCTGGGGATATGAGGAAGAATTTAACCTGCTGAACATTCCAATTATTTCCTCATGCTCAGAGAAGCATTGCTTAGTGCAGCAAACTGTAATTCTCCTTTGCACAGCTACTTATAGAGAAAATGTTTTATTAAAGGAAGGTTCAAAGTGACAGGGTCAGTATGCACAACTTCCATTCCTTTTGTATGCTTTTCTAAATGTCAAATCAAAACATGGCAATGTGATTAAATACATTGCTAACCATAGTTTTATTATAACTGCCTTATAAATCACGTTATAGCTAATTAATCTAATTAACAGTCCTATGTCCCAGATACATTACAGGAACAAACCAAATCAATCCAGCCTTGAAGAAACCACTAATATGTCTCAGACACCAATCCTGGATTTGTTGCACATTCATTGAATATCGACCTGCTGTGAAAATATTACTATACCTGCTGCTTTTATGGGACTGGATTTTGCTTGCCTTTTTCTCCTTAAAAAAAAATTAGGAACACAGAAGTCAATGCTATAAACCAAAGATATTTTGCTAGCAGCTTAGCATTTCCAAGATAAGTAATTAAGCTGAAACTCCTAAGTTTTAAGATTCACAGGTTGAAAATTTAGTATTGTTCTGCTATGTATCTTTTTCATCTGTCCAAATTAAAACACTGGTACACAAATAAAACCCCACTAAGTCCCTTGAAACTCGGGCTGAAAAGTATCACATTTTCAGAAGGTAAATAAAGAGAATGTTGAAGCAGAGCAGAGTTTCTAACGAGTTAATGTAAAAAACCTCATGCAAAAGCAATCCGCATCAAAGCTAGCAGGCAATACCCTGACAGTCATCCATCAAACCAAAAGTCCCCTTAATAAATGCCAATTATAGGGCAAATATGCACAAACGCGGATAGCATAAGCCATGGGATCATTTCCTTCCAAGAAAATTAGTGACCAACAAAACACCCATGCAGCCTGCCCTACAGCAACACTCACTCCTGACCGGAATACTAACTACTATTATTATTTCACTCCTTTTTACTTTATTTTGTACTTTTGCAAGAATTCAGAGCCACACAGAATTTTGTTTGGGGTTATACAAATTCCTTCGCAATTTGTATAGAAGTCTAACATAACTTTTTAAAAGCCATGACATGCCTATAATGTATACAGAGTCTCTGACTTCCGCCGTAAGCGAGCCTTTTTCCTAACTTAATCATACTCAAATTTCACCCCTTTTAAAGATCCTGATTCAAAAATGTTCACTCATTCTCCACAGTCCACAAATTTATACCATCTCTTCCTGTGGTATTATATGTGCATAAATTAAAAAAGAATGGTCTTGTATAAGGACTGAAAACAGAACATTCCAAGTTCCCATCCCCCAAATCTAACTTCAATTTATCAAGGAAATGTTTGATAAAAAATACACATTCTTAAAAAATTATTGTTTTGTGTATAAATAGGATGTTTTGAATTTGAGCAGAATTATGTGACCCAAACCTAAAACCAGTAAGTTGTACAGCATGATGAAGTCAAACAATAATAAAAGATTCTCTGGTGTTACACTTGTATTGCCTCTGATTCATTTTATCCTCTTTTGCTAACACCTTCTGCATATCACACCTGACCAATATTTTTGGTCTCCCAAAAGCAGATTTCTTAGATTTATTGTATCTGATATGCAGTAAACAGAAAAGTAGCCTGTTTTGTCATATGGAGTGTCAGAGGTAACAGCTGAGAGTTAAGATAAAAACATTATGCTAATGAGACAAAGAAGCTTTGAAGGAAATCTTTAATACTAGTATCATGTCAGAGAGAATTATTTTTTCATCTAAAATGACTCACATTGCTATATTCATAGAAACAGATTAGAAAATGCTACATTAGTCTTAGTCTGACGTCTTATCTAATTGACCTCTAAAGTGACATCTTCCACCATACAGACGAATCCATGCTATTTTCACTTATTTCCATCTTACCTAAAATTATGATGAATGGTTTGAGCTCTATTCAATTATTGAAAATGTGCAAAGAAACAGGAACAATGAAACTGGCAAAGTGCTCTGCATTCTTAGGAACAATTTAGGCTAATTAGCATCAACTTCTCCCCCATTCATCATACCCCTTTAGAAATATAAACAAACTGTCAGCTCTAACCTAACAAACAGATCACTGAGCTACTTAACACAAATTATTCTTACATGAAAAGCTCCTTCTCAGGCAATATTCTCCTCTAGGGCATCTGGGAAGTTGAGCTATTAAAATTGAAGACATATGTTTCAGTCAAATTTAACTCCCAGATTGTACTGATCGCTGTTGTGACAGTTTTCCATCAGCATGCTGCTGCTGGCAAAGTACTACATATTTTAAACAAAGCAATGCAACAATAGACTTCAATGATGCATGTTCATTTAGTATAATATCAATACCACCCAATTAGCACCCTACACCTAGAAATGGAGCTACTTAAAATTATTGCTTAGGTAGAACTTGAATCTCAGATTTCATTTGGGGTTTCTTTTAAAATGACAGGTTCTGTATGTTCCTACGAGCTTGCAGAAGGTAGCAGCTATGCCATGTCAGCCATGACAATAGTTTAAATCAAGCTGCTAAGGTGATGCTCTGAAAAGGCTGCAGAGGGGAGTGCTGCTGTCACTCCTGGGTATTAACTCCAACTCCTCCACAGATGCCACAAACTAAAGGACAGCTCTAAGCTAAAGGAAAACAGGAAGGTTTCCAGAGCTGAATACTTCCTGTACACAGCAAGCCATGTGCTACTTTGGAAGCCAAAATGATAATCAAATATACTTCCTTTCCTTTCTCCAAAATGCAAAAGGAACTAAATTTGTCCCCAACTCCATACCTGACTAAAAGGCTTTTGTGCTAAAGCTAAGACTTTTTCACCTGTTCATTAAAATACTCATTATCTGGTAAAAGGAAGAAGTAAACTCTGGCCTGGACTTTCTTGTCTCATGGCATTTGAGGTTTTGCACTTATATAAGAATATGCCTTTTCCAGTAAGAAATTCAAAACTGGGGAATATCCTGTTTTTTAGAACAAATATAATTTGGAAATTCCAGAGATATTAGAAATAATCAGTGTGGATAAGTTATCTCCTGAGTTATTTTTCTTTTCAATCTATAAGAAAATTCCTACTTGATGCCTTGGTTCCATTTAAACTGCAAAATAAGAATTTCATGAATTAAAGATTAAGAATTTCCCATTCTTTCTCCTTTGATTTTTTCTCATTTCTCTGCTCTGCATTCTGGCTCTAAATTTGTCTTGCAAGAAACACCTGTAGTACATGTCATAGCTTGCCTTTTCTGTTTGCTCAGAAAGGTGTAGTCTGAATTTAACTTGGTTTCATCCTTAGGTGAGAGGAGGAAGGAGGATCATCTGACTTCCTGATTTTCTCACTGCTGGTTGCACATACATTTTTCCCTTGGACACAGAACTTCCAAGGCCTGGAATATATAGTACAGTTGGAGCCAGAAAGTCCCCAAACACGTCTGTGGTGATGCACTTCTTACCAGCAACGGAGATACACTTTCTGTAAGCGCAAGCATGCGTGCCTTCATGATTCCGAATAAAAGGTTCTGGCATTATGACATGACAGCCACCTCGAAAAGCATTTTTGACAATAGTGCTGGCCAGAAAGTCTTATCTTAGAAGTGTTATGCAAACAGATTGGTAAGACTGGAAAGTGAGCACCTAATCAATGGCTCTTGCCCGTCTTCTCTGAAATGATCTCATATTTACGGGCTTTATCGACCCTGAAAAGTGGTGATGTAATTCATTTTTTTTTCAAGAGAAAATGAAGAGAGGTTTTACACAGGACAGACTAAAAATCTGTTTTCAGCCATCGTGAACATGAATTGATAGTTCACAGTAAAAAATAAGATTCTAAGCAAGACAGAAACACTTGAGGTCTGAAGTAAAGAGATACAAGTCACGGCATAGCAACAGTACTTAAACCCATGTGTGTAAACTAGACTGCTTGAAAGCTAGCTCCAGATATAAGAAGAAACCCGTATTTCTTCACACTAGAAGACAAAAAATGCCAGAGAAAAATCTGAAAGGTGGCCTAACACAAACCAGGGGGAATTAAGGATTCAGGACAAGGGTAAATTCTGACAAGTCACAAAAGATGGAGTACTGCTTCAGCAACTTCATTAGGAACATGATATTAAAAGGCTCGCTTAAGGTGAATCATTCTTATTCATTCTTCAACTAACCAATAAAAGTAGTACCTCAATCTCATCAACTATATCAACCCAAAATAATATATATTAATGAAAACTGACCTCTAACTTACAACACTGAAGTACAGTATTTTAGGACTGTACTCAATTCCTATACTTTTCTGGTGTTGTTTGCAAAATCCACTTCAACAAACATGAATGACTGCCTTAGAAACAGAGTCATGGAATGTGATTCAGAAGGACAGAGAAGCACTGAACACTTCTTGGGTATTAGAGCAGGAACTGCAGGTACACTAAGAGACAGCAAGGAGAATGTCCCTACAAAAGCCAGTAGTTTTATGAAAAAGGACTTTCTTAGTTGGGTTTTTTTGGTTTTTAAAATTTTTGTCCAGGACAGTCTCAGAGGGTATAAACCACCAGCTCTTTTTGCTACATTGCTGAAAGAATACATGGGATATGGGTATGCTACCTAAATATGGAGCTGCGTATTTCAGCTGGCCTATTTTTTCTCTTGGTTCAGCCACTAAAAAAGATATTTTTCATATATGCATCTAAAGAGCATCTAACACACATCAATACAAAGATTTCATCTCAGTTTCAACTGTTGTCTCAACAGCTACAAATCTGCCCAGATTTTTAAGAAGATGCATGTATATGAACATGGCTATCTTAGAGACAAATAAAATACTAATCCATATCTGTGCAAAATTACTTCCAAGATGGCATCAGACTTTCACTGAGCTCTGCTGAAGGCCAGAGAAAGCTGCACACTGTATTTTTACCACTATGTCATACAGATCAAATGTGCAACATTCCGGAGCTAGTTTATTATTTACACTGAACTGCTCTCACATAGCTGTTATTTAATTTTTTTTCTTTCATTTTCAAGTGTCTTCTGTTGATTCACAAATGTTTTCTTCCTGGTTGCAGACTCTTTTTAAGGCACAGCAGCAAGTAATAGAAGCAGACAGGAAGTAGGGGTTGTTGCTCTCCAGAGGATGATTAAGCAAGTCAGCACAAATTCCCCAAAGTTCCCACAAACAGGCTCTTATGTAACAACATATGTTTTCAAAGATATTTTCTCTTAGCAGTGGAGAATCTTCATGGGAAAAATATAAGCTAGCTTTATAATAAACACTGTGGAGCATGAAAGAACTATAAAGAGCACTATAAATGAAGTAAATTATTAGATACTGAAAATCCCACAGCAACTGATTCTCATTTAAATTTCTCAAAATTAAGCTTGGTCAATTAAGTATCCAGGTCCTGCAGTCCCCTGCTTATGCAAACAAAACATATTATGTGCTCCTTGGAACATCACCTCTAATGCTCTGGGATGAGTCCAGATAATGGTTTTAATGCAAGTAGTCCAGATAACTTCAGCAGACTGCTTCTGTGAAGAGGGCAGGATCCATCCTTTTCCTCTCACTTATGTACACAGCAGAAATTCTTTTAACTTGAGAAAATTTTTTAAAAAAACCAAACTAAACATTCACCTTGCGTTGGACCATGCCAGTATATACTGTCTTTAGATTATTCAGTACAGCTGTGGACTGGTTACAGCCATTCAGCATTGCATACTTTTTATTCTTTAAAAAATGCACATACATTAAGATTTTTTTTGTCCTTCTCTTTAATTTTAAAGAAAATTGACACATTTTACAAGAATTTTAAGCTTATAGGAGTGGTTATTTACCTTGTGAGAAATGTGAGAAAAACATTTGACTACTTAGAATGAGATATGAGAACAGACCACTATGCAGTCTGAGTTTTCTATAAATAAATAAAAAAATTTGGCGACACAAATATCAGAAAAGTTAACAAACAACACAGCACAACAGATTAAGTTTTCAAGTTAGTTACCACTTCACTGTCGATTTATAGAGCTTTAAAGTTGCAAAGGTAGAAAAGCCAGGTCAACCAAAAATAGCAACGTTAACCATGGTCTCTCAAAGCAGAACCTCAAGCTGTGCTGCAGCAGAACATCTTCTATGCTCTGAAAGTCTGCTACCAGTAAGCCTGATTCCTATGAACCACACTGTGCATTTTATTTTCACACTACGTGGACAAAAGCTTAGCAATTTCCGTATGAAACACATTGCCCAGATGTACAAAAACACACAGACCTTATCCTGCAACTCCTAAAATTCCTAAGTTAAATTTTGACATGAAAAGAACATCTAGTCACAAAAGGACTGGATGCTGTTAACGTTTCATCTGACACTGCTGTTATATATGGATTTTTAAAGCTTTTTTTCACCTGTTGACCTGAGACATGGCAGAGCCAGATAACACAGGGACATGCCCAAACAAAGCAGTCATTTTCACCTTCACAAAACTTATATGGCCCCAATGGAGAAGTTCACCTCATCTCACCTTTCTCACTGAAGTGAAAAAATAGATTTAAAATCCAACGATCTTCTCACACCCACATGCTAATAGTCAAATATTTTGGAGTAATATACTTTTAATAATTTATTATTCCTGTTTAGCTGGTGTTTCACTGCAGTGGTGCACACCTATGCCTGCATGCTTAAGAGTGGGAATTCACTTTGTGTGGTACCTAGAAACTGAACTAGAAGTGATGTAACAAATCCTTTTTCTGGTCAAACAGGATCCTTCCATCTATTCTATTCTATTCTATTCTATTCTATTCTATTCTATTCTATTCTATTCTATTCTATTCTATTCTATTCACTAATGAGCTGTTAAAGGACCTAGGTGATAAAGACTTTTCCCTTCTTTCACAGCTTCTTGATCTCACTTGTTTTTATGGGTGTTTTTAAAAGTGACACCAAAAGTAATTCTTCAAGCAGCATGTTTCATTTTCAGCTCTTCTTCCTACAGATAAATGTTATTTTTACTCCACAACCAATTATTATTCAGTACCAAACAATGCTTAAAACAGGCCTGATGAGGATTATCACAACAGATATTAAAAGGTACTATAATTTATCAATTTCACTCTAAAAATTTGAGCAAAATAAAAAATAGTAAAT
Organism: Phainopepla nitens; assembly: GCA_013400175.1. Taxonomy (NCBI): domain Eukaryota; kingdom Metazoa; phylum Chordata; class Aves; order Passeriformes; family Bombycillidae; genus Phainopepla; species Phainopepla nitens. Next base: position 331,478 of record VXBQ01007877.1, read on the forward strand.
GTTTGAGTCACTAGAGCAGAAGCCAACTATTGCTGTATCACACTGTTTTGAGTATGATTTTGAACTTAGTTAAGTGACTTCAAGAAAGTTATACAATGAAACTCTTAAGTGAGAAATTGAGTGAACAACATGCAATTTTGTTGATTTGAGCTACTCCTAATCATAAGAAGAGTCCACAAAGACAAGAATTGTATCTCCAAAGCATGTATAAAAAAGTAATTGCATTCTGACAGCTTTAAAAAATGAAAAAGTGAAAGAAAACAAGACTTTGAACTGGCCTAGGGAGGAAAATGGAGAAGCCAACTTCTACTGATTTAAAAACAGAGCTTCAAAGATATATATAAAAAAGACAAAAAGACAAAAGACAAAAAAAATGCCAAGCCTTGGGACGGTAAGTCCAAAGGTATGGTAAGAGAGACAACTTGTTTCACTCAGTTGTGCACTAGTTTGTTGTGCTTCCTTAATATACATCTGTTCCAAGAAGGGTATTTGCAAAGGGATCATGAAATAGATAAATCCAAGATATTTTCCCATTTTTTCTTAGATCTGGTTTAGTACAGCCCCTTATACATAATTCAGAATAAAAATTCAAATTTAAAAAAAAAAATTCCCTCTTAAGTCTAATGAAGCAATCCAGAGCTGAAAGTCTATGCCTTTCAGGTCACATGAGCCTCTGAAGACAACAGATGGAAGTACTGTAGTTAACAGAAGCATCAGGAGAATCCCAAAAGCTGCCAGAGCATTCCTGCTCTTTGGTCAGGAACTGCAGACCTGTCAAAAACAGGGGTCTCGAGCAAAGATCTGACAACTTGTGCAAATCTTTCCAAGCTATGAGAACCTCGATTCTCAGGGCACTTGAAATCCCTAGCTGGACCTAAATAACTTGAAAAAGCATCTTTTTCTTTCCCTCTAAATTTTGGAAAAGCCATGCATGGCACAGCAGGCCTTAGGCCAGCTTCCACACTAAAAATCACTTGGTTTTGCATTTTAAAAAGACAACCTGCAGCTCAATGGGAGCAGGGAAGATGAGCTCAGGCCAGAGCCTATTTACAAATCCATACCAGCTGATAGATGTTCTTTGGACAAAAGAAATTTCTGCTCATGTGTTAAAGGTCTATCTAATGGACATGGAAGCAAAGGGGAGCCTTCCTGCCAACTTCACCCAAGTGCTGCATCAAACCAAATTGTCAAATGATTCAGTGACTGTTCCAAAAATTTCAGATCCTATACTGGCACCAAGGGACTCTTGCAGGTTTTTGCATCCAAAGGGAGAGTCTGAGTAAATCCACAGTTTTTGCTTCTAAGCCTTTAAAGTGGCTAACAGATCTTAGCATGCATGCGTTGGTTCATTTAAGGGGTAATTGAAGCAGTTTTGATGGTGAATGCTGGTTTAAAAATTGTTGAATTGAATAATATTAGTTAAGAATCATATAGCTACCTAGGAACTTGAGGTGCTTTTGGCACGAAGCATCAGCAAAGGAAGATGCTGAAATTTGTGTTTTCGTATTAGGCTGACTGATGAATGAAGCAGTAGAGGGACTCTAAGTAAATGTATTTATTTTGTCTCAGACAAAATATTCTCATTTAAATCCTGCCATATAAGCAGGAGACTTGAAAAAAAAAGCTCAACAGCCCTGCTATCCTTTATTTCCACATGATCCAAATAAGAAAATAGTTCCCAAAGTCATTGGAATGCAAAATTACAGACCACTGGCAGAAAAAAATAGTCTTGAAAAAATGGACAACTACATAGCCTCCAGTAAGCTGTCTTCACTACTTAAGGTATTTAATAATATGAGGACCTGAGGCAGATTAAGTGGGAAAAAACCCTCCTGAAGCCTTAACTCTGAAATGGAAGTAATTATTAAACTAAAAACACTTCAAGTGTCTGAGAACCACTGGGTTTCAGTTCTGCTCTTCTGTGGAGTGAGTGTGTACATCCCATGACCTATACTTCTCATTATGACTTAACATAATTTTTTCTGGAATTGTCACCTTGACTAATTAAGTGGGCAGAAGTACAATTCACAGTTCTTTTGGCTTACATTTTAGTCAAAGTGTAATTTTGAACACGCCCATCAAAAGGAAAGATGTAATACACTTTATCACATGTTGCTTTACAGCCTATTTTAGGGACTACAGCAAGTCACTTGTTTCAGGATATGCATATCAGAACAAAAGGAAGTACTACTGAAATGCTATATTTGACTCAGTTTGAGGTTACTGTTTTATTTGAGCTTTTTTTCCCTATTAGCAGAGGAACGGGCATTTATCCTGGTCTTAATATCACTTTACTCACCAGATCACCTATGACACTTCTAAGGTCTGAAACTGCTGCTTTGAGACTAAATCTATAAAGAACACACTAAAAAATGCTGCATGCTATTGCATTCACACCAAATTCTCTGCTTCATTTGTGAAACTCACAAAGGGTTAAGGAGGATTTAAGTCCTAAAGGTCGACAGCCCTTAGACTCCGTTCGTTTCAAGACAGCTTATATTTAGTATTTCAGCCAAACAGTTCTCGTTTATTTTTAAATGTGTTTACAACTATCACATTCAGGCAGGTAAGTGTTAAAAGCAATGAGAAAACAATAGGAGGTTAAAGTATGCAATGCAATAAGAATGTTTAGCATGTCCTGACACTCCAACTTCTCCCCCCTCCACCGTTCAGGCATCTAATTGTTTGCTTTTCCTCCTACATACAATAATGAAACGAACTACAATCAAAGTGTGATGACAAATGGTCCCAGGGTTTGCATTCTTTGGAATATATTGGCATTTGTAAACCAAAGAAGAAAGATAGATGTAATCAACCACCCTCTTATAAGAGAAGGATCTGGAAGAGTATGTTGGCAAAATCTTCAAACCACATTAAGCACTAATTTGAAAGTATGTTTGAAAGGAAGAAAGCAATGCCTCTAATACCAGTTTATTTGTATAACAACAACTAGAAACTGAACTTGCTAGACATATTTTGAAAGATGGAAACAATTAAAATGCATTAGTGATCTAAACAGGCACTGTATTTTAAAAGAAAAGAACTTTAAACAATCAAGGTTACACATATCCACATTTTGTTGACTAATCCTCACCTTCCCTTGATCTCCTAATATTTAGTACTTCTATTACATGGAAACATTGCATCTCTGCTTACAGAAATTCACAAGAGTTGTCTTTACATACTTTTGCTTCTGGAAAAAGAATGATACAGTATCATGAGAAAAACCCCATCAGCTGCAGGATGGCAATTTTTCTGCCTCCAACATTAAAAACTTGGACCCTTCTATCAAAGAAACCAAATACAGAGTGGCCAGGTTGCTCCACATCATCAATGTAGCCACTAAATAGTCAGCTTATATCATTAGTAAATAGAAATGGACAAAGTACACTGGGAAGACACATTATTCACATCTTCCTCCTTTCTCTTCTACACAAGATACTACTAAAGGGCTTATATGGGAGAAGGCTTAGCAAGGAAATTAGTAATCAAGTATTATTTTAAATAGTTTTAAATATTTCATATTTAAGGTAAAACAAGCCTTAAATTATGGATTAACATAACTTGTATTTTTTGCAGTCATCTTTGAAATGCAGTACTTCAGATTTCTGGACACTGACAACCCCTCCATAAAAACAGGATAAAGTCATTCCAAACCCAAACATGAACTGTTAAGAACAGAGATATCTCCAGATACTCACTTTTGACTTGCTGCAGTCTGACCAGGCCATCACAGACACACTGAAACTTCAGAAATTATTGTCATAACTTCATAACATGAATCTCGTTCTCCTTCTATTGCATGCTTTGATGAGCATCAAAACTGTTGCATTTAGAAACATCATCATCAGCACATTAGCACACAATGAAACACACAGTTCATGCCCACAAGATGCTATTTCTATCTTTCGAAAGCATTCTTGCTGTTGCTCTTAGTCTTGATGATTTTATGTGCAGCAGAAACATAGCTATACAGAAGAATGATACAGAGTTGGAGATTTCCTAATTGATTTTTGATCTCTTTGTTTTATATGAGACATGGTTCCAATCATTATATTTGATGGGAAATTACTTTTAATTACATATATAAATGTTTTAAGAGGTTGATTAATACTTTAAAAATCCAAACAAACAAAACCAAAGGTGTAATCGGTGCATACCAATCACTACTTTAGAGACTCCAGAAAAAAAGAATCTATGTATCAGAATTTTCAAACAAGGTACAATAGAGGTAATGCTTTCCTAATAGTAGAGTACTTGCACTTTAGGAACAAAATGGTGGTAATTACCCTATGAAACAGTTTAATCATTCATTAAAGGTTAAATAGTAAAACACTGAAGAAAAAGAAAAATAATCTAAAAATCACCATAGATAAAGAGAGCGTCAAAGTGAAAGAAAGAATGTTTATGTTAGATATTAGGAAGAAATTCCTTACTGTGAGAGTGGTGAGGCACTGGAACAGGTTGTCCAAAGAAGTTGTGGCTGTCCCATCACTGGAAGCATTCAAGGCCTGTTTGAAGAGGGTGTCAGCAACCCAGTCTAGTGGAAGGTGTCCCTGCCCATGGCAGGGGCATTGGAATTGCTGGTCTTGAAAGTCCCTTCCAACCCAAACCTTTCCACGATTCTTCAACTTCTAACACACACAAGTAGTACCATCATACTAAATCCTATAATATTTATATTGTAGGTCTGGACCCAGTGTTCAGGAAATCCCTGCTTCAGAGGAAGGGAAAATTAATTAATGAAATAGGATTTCAACAGGCAACAGAGAATCAGACTACAAGATGTGATTGTCCCCTTTTAAATATCCATTTAAGGAACAAATGTCAGAGAGCTCTGCAGCTGTAAATAAAAGGTCAGCCATTAGAGAAAAATGGAGATAGTATACACAGAACACGAATGTATCATACTTGGCCCTTCTTCCAACCCTGTTTCACATATTTTTGTGACAGCTTTTCAAACACTTTTAGTATCAAAGATGTGATTCGTGGGATAAAATATGTCAGTTCTGGCAGTTACATATTTGTATTATTCAGGATTTAACAGGTGCTCAAATTTACCCAGTTGCTACTGAATTCTACTAATAACTGTGTGAGCCACTAGGACATATATTAACAGATGCACATTCTTGTTTAGAGTTAAGAACAGAAGTAGAGGGAAACCATCCAAGTGTAAAAGTATTACTGGAGAGGGAAGGAAAACTTAAGGAGGAAAACTACAGGATTAAAAGTAAAAGCATGTCAGAATAAGATGGGTATGTCATCTTCAAGGTTCTGTTAGTAAAAGATGTAAGAAGCATTTGCTTATATAGCCAACATTACAATACAAATTAATCAGTGGCAGTCAGACTTTAAACTGCAGCGTGCAAGTAGACACTGTGCATGGTGATGCTATTGGGTGGGCACTGTGTCTACAGGGGCAGGACCACCAGGGCCAGCACCTGGCTGCTTTCCAAACACAAGGCTAAAGTTCCAGGTGTTCAGAGGCACTGTTCTGGCTCCATCAAGAACACATTTACACTGTAGTTCTTTCTAACACAGAACCGAGGCTTTTTGAAACCAAAACATTTGTGCTCTGACACCCATAATGTTAGTGACAATGTTTGAAAGTAATAGTTTCTATAAGTGCTTATAATATGTTCATAATTACTACGAAAGCCTGTGAACTCCAGACTATGAATGGCTCAAAGGCCAATTTTCTTCCTTTTTTATCTAGAGCTAACACAGGCAATATTCTATGCAAAAAAAGTTATTTTTAATTTAAATATTTTTTTTAATCAAGTATTATATAACAGAACTTTTCAACTAATACCATACTTTCCTGCAACAGGTACAAACTCATCTTTAACTACTTCCAGTAGCTTCTTAATTTCAGTATTTTTTACCGTAAGACATAATTATCTTCCTATTGAAAAGACCATACATCGCACATCCCCTGCATGGTTAGGCTTCTGTTTGAATACATGATCTCAGCAAAAACAGAACAGCCCTAGCATCCCAGTAAGAAATTTGCTTTGTCTCCAGAGAAGACAGCAGAGAAGCACAACACTGCCATCTCCACCTTAAATGCTGAAGTACAAGTACCACACGCATAATCTGGTAAAAAGATTATAAAATACTACAAACAAGAACAACATGTAAAGGATTCTAAAACTTTTGTGAGCAAATTAAGAGAACTACTGTCAGGCAGAAAAATTAATTTTAAGCAACCAATGTGGTACACCAGAAAACCATCAAACTCAACAGTCCCAAAGCCTAAAGGAGGCAGAGTAAGCAAGCTCTCAGCCTGTCCAGCCTCAGCCCATGACATCAAGTGACTGGCATCAGAAAGAAGACATACCTGAAAGTGTCTAATGCTTTGTTTAATCTGCCAGTGTTCTAGATGTGGCTCTTCTAGTGGTGGACTTACATGCTGGGAAGCAGATGACAACTGAATCAACTGCCATAAATGCAACTTTCTGGGTTCTTCACCTCATATACAGTAAAGTGGGTTATACGCAGTGCAAAGTACAATATGAAGCCTGAAATACATTCCCCACATCCTAATGCAGTTTAGTATACATTCAGTGGCAAACCAGTATTACAGAGAAGAGTTTATTAAGGTTTCTTACAAAAACTAAAAAAACAGAAGACAAGGAAAAAAAAACCCAAACCCCCAGAAACATTAAAAAGAACAAAAAAAAAGAGTGAAGCCTTCCTTCCCTCTTAATCCTCACACAAAGCTGAGCAAAGTCCTTTTTCCTGCTGTGGATTATTTGAATACGCATCTTCCTTTAATGGTATTTGTTAAAGCTTCAGGTTACCTGAGAAGCAGGTCCTACAAGGGAAAATACGGAAGGTGACAAACAGCTTCATTAGTTACCACAACAGAGCAAGCAAATTAAATTGCTGATCTGTGTTAAGCTTGGGGTGAAGCTGAGAAGCAGAGGCACTCCTGGCACCCACTGCAGCCTGATCAAACAGGAAAGCAATAATACGAGCCTGCTGCTACCAGAGCCATTACCTACTCTTCCACCACTGACTGGGAAACCCTGCCAGCTCCTGCAGTTCAGGCAAATAAACTGACAGAAAACTATCCCATCAAAAGCAATTAAGTTTCTGTCACTTAAGCTCCTTGGATCAGTTCCCCAAAAGGGCAGCATCATTTCAAAGACTTTGCTAACACAATAAGAAGGGGCATAGATAAATAGCACCACCTCTCTTCTTCACAGGTCAGTGAGGAACATCGCAACAGAATAATATACTGTCAACTTAAGTGCACCCAGAATTTGGGCACCAGGTAGTGACACAAAAGGTACTGAGATGACGGCTATAAGTAAGATGAGAAAAGTGCTCTTGCAGGTAGCTTTTGGCTATGAAAAGAAACAGGGCTCATGAACTTTATTCCCACCAATAACACAATTGCAAAAGCAAACAATAAATGGAAAATCTACACAATTTCGGACTGACAAGCACCCTATTTGGTGTTTTAGTTTTTCAAAGTGCTGCTATACAATCAGATAGGACACAAGACTAAGCCAGCCAAGGAATGGTTTGGACAAGAAATTTCCAGAAAACAAGAAAATTCAACATACAGAAAGTTCATGCTTAGTAAAGAGGGAACTTTCTTCATGAGTCTAAAAAGCTTGGGAGCTTATTGCTTTAGGCATTAGAATGAGCAGAAGGACCTGAGTAACTTTATCTACTGGCTACAAAAGCCATGGAAAAAGTTCAGGGCCTTCAACTATTTACCTTGTTTGTAGATGGGAAAAAAAAGGAATATTTTAACTTGTGCATTCACAAGGAGATAATTTGGAGGACATCACTGATGACAAATATTTTCCCCATCATCAGGTTTGATAACATCAAGGTTCTGGCAAGAACACAGAGGAAAACAAAGCACACAATTGTATGGTCAGTGCATCCTGCCACTTAGATCCTGCTTGGCACAGATCATGTTTTAGAAAAATATCTCAATCACCTGATGTTCTACGTACAAAGTATGGCCATTAAAGTTCTAGAAAAAGCCAGATATGCTGAACAGAAGCAAAGCAAAATAAACTTTACTTCCATTAAATGGAAACAGACCTAGAAGGATGTTAGGACTGTCAGACCACTGCCAAACGACATCCTTCAAAAAAGAGTTAAAAACCCCAAACATGTGCTGGATACTAAACAATGGAAGAAAAATTGTGCTCAACCAGCCCCAGAAGACAGACTTCAGCCTCCAACTGGAAGTCAACTGAAGATGACCAATATATAGGGGATGCAAATCTCAAGAGAAAACATGAGAAATTGAACAAGTCACAGGTATTATTGAAATAATAACTTTGAAGGCAACCACTGACAATTCCCTTAGATGACAGTTTGAAAGTCTGAACTAGGGAGTGAAGACAAAACAGCAACACTGTTAGTTAAGTACCAATAGGCTGAGACAGAAAACTGCTTAGGTTTTAGCTCACTTCGTACAATAAAATCAGGAGAGGTGGAGTCCATGAACTTGATGTCAGTGGAGACTACCATTTGCTCACCAATTAGAAATAAACTATTTCCAGATACACACCCCAGATCCTTTCGTAAAAGGCCAGTGAAGCCTGGTTCAAAACACGTGGTGTCAATGTGACTTTACACGCCTAACTTGGGGTAAGAGAAGTGAAACAATAAGAAGAATTTTGTCTGGGAATAGAAGTTCTAGAACAGAACAGAAAACATACATTGAGACACTGCAGTCATGAAAGGAGTGATGGAAAAAGATGCCAGTGGTACATCAGAACAGCTCTCCTCCTTCCCTGCAAAAGTTTAAATTTGTTGGATGCAAAACTGTTGCATACAAGACCTGGGAATTTTGAGTTTTCCAGGAGACTGATGGAGGTCTTCTGTGTACCACAGAGCAGTTATTACCAAATTCATTACATCTGATCCAGGACTATTGACAACAGGTTGCACATTTTAGAAGTACAAATTCAGTTTGCTAGATTTTTCAGCTATGATCTCTACAGCCCGTTACAGAAATACTTTTTTCCCCCACAGATATAAACAGAGAATGTAAACTATAACAAAAATATAATTAATTAGCTATCACAAATGCCATTTCCTCCAGAGATATTTCTTTTTAATGACAGCAACTTTTCCAACATTTTATCCTAATATCCAAACGCAGATGGGAATATCAGTATAAGTCTTGTGCAAGATTTTATAGAGTCCTAATTTTACAGATTGTCTCAGATTTACAAGTAACTTAAAAACCAGTGTAGAGTTAGATTCAACAGCTTGGGTGAGATGGGATCTTTGGTAGCCAACTGGACATCAGCCCAGGCACTGCAATGCTTAGAAAGTTGCTGTCTGACTTCAACTGGACACTTCAGAGTTCAAACCCAGAGCCAGGAAAACAATTTGGCAACAAGAAGTCCAGTTCTTTATACATACAGGGAGTAGCCATCTGGAGTTAGCAGTGAGCATATTCACATGCTGGACTTCACAGGGTATCTGATACAGTTCTAGAGCAGTTCAGAAGAGATTCAGGGAGTGAAAAACTTCCACTGATTTCAGTGGAGCTAGGATACTGATTAATCTCATGGTTCAGGTACCTACAGTTCCCCAAGAACTGAGGGATAACAATTCCTCTGAAAGTACACATGAAAAGTTAATGTATTTGAGTCCAGAAAGCAAAACAGTTAAAACCATTATTTCACTTTTCAGGAAGACTTAACTGACCACCAGAGCCACTTCATATACAGTTACACTCTCTCATGTTTGATCTGTACCAGTACGCAAAAAATTATTTCAAGATTTGAAGTCTTAGGAAGAGAGCAAGAATGAACAAAAACAAAACCAAAAATAAACAAGCAAAAAACCCCACCAACCCCACAACCACCCTCCTCACCAAAACCACAAACAAACTAAAAAAATACCGCAAAAACACAAAATGGAAAAAAAACAACTCTTGGAAGAGAGAATTTGCTTGGTTCCTTGGCTTTCTGGGCTAAGCCAAGGAAGATCCAAATTCTTTCCCTGGACTCAATCACCTGGGTCTGTTCTGAATTGTCAGTGAGCAAGAGGCACCCAGGTTTTGCTTACATAGAATGCAAGCAGTCCAAATCTTGCCCATAGTCAAAACTACTTATACTACAAACTCGAATATTGAAATGTTTACAAAACAATTAGAAAACACATAAAGTATGTTTAATTTTTACAACAGTTCAATCATCATACAAAATGTAATGCAGTGATTTATTTCTCTCTCTGAATTTAATCTCTTAAACAGAATAGAATTTCTAGTCAAAACAAAGACAAAGCAAGCTATCCCTAATTCCAGTTGCAGTAGATAAGGTTTCAGCCCTATTGTTGAAAAGGAATTTGTAGAACATTGTCTCTCTCGAAGTTTATAAATTCTTCACAGGTTTTGCAATTAAGGTTCTAGGTGCAATTATAGATTAAAATGTAGGAAACAAAGACTTAGATGTAAACAAGATTTAGACTAAACAGAAAAAGCCCAGTTTAGAACTGAGCTGGTAATGACTGGGATACCATCTCTACTTGACAGCAGTGGTTTTCTCAGAAGGATGTTACCCTTATTCAGCACACAGAATGCAAACAACTAAGTCTGAGTAACAGAACAGCATTTAGTCTTCAGGGTCCTTGCTACTTCTACAAAGGACTACAGGAAAGGAGAAAATAAAAAATAATAATAAAAAGAGCACATTAAGGAAGTTAAAACCATTTCATCCTCCTTGCTCCCAGGGTTTTTTCCTGTTTCTCCACAAGTTGCATAAAACTTCCATAGCATCCCAATGAAACTGTCTACTCTCCTTGCAGGTGTCTGTCTTGAGGCACCAGAGAGGACTAATCACTCCTGCAAATCTCAGCACACCAACTGGAGTCTTCAGGAAAAATACTCAAGTAGCATAAGGCAATTCATGCATAATCAAGGAAAAAAAATAGTCAATTTTTTTAAGTGTAAGTGATAATATATTGCATGAGAAGATCATGAATATTTAAACAGAAAGCCAGTATTTTTTCCATTCACTGAAAAACATACACATTAAAAAATGGGAAAAGCCATTATGTAACAAAAGGTAAGATTATGCTACACAAGCATAAAAGTTGTTGCCTGAGTTACGTCAGCCCAGTTCCAAGTGTTCACGCGAGGTCTGCAAGACTAAGCAAGTGACAAGTCCAATTAACAGTGTTATGAATCAACTGATTACTACTCTTTCAATACTTTTAAAGAACCTTTCTGAACTTAGAAAATCTGTTTGTAGACAAATCTAATCATAACACTGTAAAACTTCTTTATCTGCAAAATTTTTAGTATTTCATTCTATACTGCTCCTTATTTTCACACCAACAACTGACAAGTGACATTTTCAGAAGATGTTTAAGGTCTGTCTCTTCCAATTTTATGACCACTCTTTGCTTCTTGGAAGTCTTAAGAAGATACTTTTTCATTTATGTTCCAGAGTTATAAACTATATCTCAAATCTTAATTCAGGAAGAAAAGAAAAATAATTTCTGCTTACAGTAAATGGCATCCCATAGGTACTACACATTCATTCATTAGGTTTTGATTAGATTCATGCTGTACAAAACAGTTACTGTCCATGATTAATGTACATTCATCTAATAGCAAAAAGACAGAATGAAAGCTCCTTTTTCAGGAACAGGATGAGGTCTCCTTTCATTCCCTTTGTGAAACATTATTTCTATGCCACTGTTGACCCAACATTCACTCCTGCATGAAACAAGAGGCTCCAAATACTGCAATTTCACTTTTTCCCAGAAGAGGGCTACCCAGCAGACCTCAATGAGATCACAGAAAAATGCTGCATGTGCTGCCTAGACTTAACAAGGTCTACTCTGCATAAAATACTTTTCAGCTCTGCTGCCCACATCAGCTTCCTAATCACAAATGACGGAAAATAATAAAAAATGCTGTCCCACAGAAACATTCTCGTGATCTGGCCAGAGGTTATTTTGCAGGCTGAGTGCTAAGCATCTGAATAGTGTTTTTGTGCAACACTTGCATCTCTTAGTACAATATTTCAGTTACAGTTAAAAATGGCAGAAGTTCATCAACTCAGTAACTTGCTTCTTTACCTAAACACAATAAAAGCCAGCATATAAAAACTTCAAAAGAGTGAAGATATTCATTGTTTTCATCAGTAAATCAATACCTTCTCAACAGGTCAATATTGACAGTTATGATTATGAAATACTGAGACTTTTCCAAATGTTGTTTACTATTAGATATGAAGCCTTTATAGTGATCCACACTATTAGATGTATTAAGTGCATCTTGAGAAGCTTTTGCTTGTTCAAAACTGGAAAGTAGTAAAAACATTTGCAACTGTTACGCCCTATAATGCAGTCTTCAACTGATGCTACACTTTAAGGTCTACCATAATCTTTACCAAGTTTTGAGGCAGCTATAAATGGCCTGGTAAATTTGGTTTTGAAATCAATTAACTTTTAAAGAAATCTGTTTCCCATTTAGCTCTGCAACAAGACACAATATTTTCATTTGTAAACATGCTGTTTTATAATCAAACATTTTCTGCTTTTGACAGTTGCCTGAAATAAAATCCACTGAACTCTAATAATTTACTTTAAAAATAAAGCAGTACCTTTTCAACATAAATCTTTCAATACTTTCTGCACTGCTCCACAATCTAACATATATGGAAAGATTTTAAGGAAAATTTAATCGAGTGTCCAAATATAACTTTACTTTAAACATTAGGTCATCTAAACATCTGTCTCCAATATATCCCTAGGGATTTCAATCAAAAGTCTGCTAAACATGTACAATCATTTCGAAAATAAATAACAGAACAAATTTAGTCTTGATTATGATTATCATGCTTTTTAAAAGGAAAGATTTATTCTAATAAGAAAAGTCTGAACTAATTTAAACTTTATGGACATTAACTTAGAAGAGTTTCATACTCTAAATAAGACATTTCTTTCCATTTAGTATAGTCTCCAATAACATTCATAGGTTTACATCTGTAGAAGGCCTACATGTTTTCTTTCTCCCTTTGAGAAATCAATAAACTAATCAGCCTAATAAACCTAATCAATAAGCTTTCTCATCTTATTAAAAAGTGAATTTCTGCAGAAATTAGAAAAATTTGCTTAAAATCAACAGAAAAGATTGATTTGTTTTTTTTTTTGTCATCTGGGATGCCCAACATCATATTTCACAAGGAAGAATATGCCAGCATATAGCAGGAAGCATATTGATACTTATTTTCATCACTGCTTAGAAAAAAACACAATAGAGACTGTTTCAAGCATGGACTGTCTCACTACCCAGTCAGCATTACAGTTTTGCTTTGTAAAATTTTTACTAAGAGGTATAATGAATAAGTGGCAGCCATGTTCCCCTTGTTTAATGCAACAGCCCCAATCCCCTTCAGAATCCCAATCCCATTTAGGAGAGGAGAATCAAGCACTTGTCTGCAAACACAGTACTTTCTTAAAAATCCCACTGCTTTGGCTCTGCCAAAGACCAGAGACTTGGAGATGAAGAGCAAAACTGTGAAAACTCTCAAAGCTCTCATATTCTTCCAGGAGTCTTTCACTCTCAGAATATTGCCCATTCCTCTGCATAACTCCTCTTTTTGATGATGAACTGATCCCAGGATAGCAACTAGGACAGCAACCCAGAGACAACAGAGGCTACCAAGAACATGATGACAGAAGCACCTAAAATGGGCACTGGACATGATGTTTTGAATGTGCAGCGTGAAGCAAGCAAGCACTCTTGCTTTTTACACTATTATGCAATTCTGACAGAATTAATATGTACACACAAGATTGTGCTGCCACCCAGTCAGCATCAATAGTAAGGTAATTTCTTGGAAAATAAATTCATCTAAAAACCTGTAAGCACCCTGACACTTTGTTTTCTACTTCTTGCCATGGGGTTATGTTACGCACATGAGTACATCACCACATGCAAGGCAGCATTGCAAACCTACCTGTACAGAACATACATGTAACCAACCTAAAAACCCCCAGTGTATCATCACAAATCTCAAGCATTCATAACTGCATGGCTCAGATTCAAAAATTCATCTAAAGATCAGGAGCACCATCTTTATTGGTTCTTAAAACATCTACAGTTCACCACTTCAAGCTTTACTGCCAAAACACTGAGGATAAGATTTGGTTTTAAACTGAAATTATAATCAAACTTTCGAATTCAGAAATTAATCACATAGCTCCACAAGCTCGAAGAGACATCAAATACCATAGAATCCATACTGAAGAGTTAAATTTTGTTTCTGTATCAGAACCATTTTTTTTCCACCATGCCCTTCATGTTTTACTGCGTTCAGTATGTTATTTGAAGCCAGCCAAGAAAACAAAGTTGAGTGATATTTACCACACATTCAAAATACATACTGATTTTGAAAATCAACCCTCTAACTAAATATTAAAAAAAAAAAGTGTTAGAATTAGAAAACTAAGTGTTAGAAATAGAAAAATAAACCTTAACCTGTTGCAAAGCCACTCAGAATTGGCTCTAAGAGGAAGTGAAATAAATAGTGCCAAGAGTTTTCTAAAACGGAAAGGCCTACTAAGATTTTCATTTGCTTTTAAGAGTGTTGCTGTTTGGGGGCACCAGCCACACATCTGCATACCTCAGTATAATAAAAACAGTAAAAAGTCCAGGAAACTAGTATAACACACTGAACTGGGAAATGATTCATTGACTAAAGACTAGAAGATGACCTATAAACTGTGTTTCCTGACAAAAACTGATGGGTTGAAAATGATCCAGAGGGAAAACAAAAACAGTAAAAAAACCCCCGTGAACAGTGTAGTTCAGCAATTGAAAAGCAAATCTAAAGGCCAATTACTCCTGTGTTTCCTTCCCCACTGTATGGGTGGGACTTCTCAACAACATTCAGACTCTCACAGTTATTTTCTCATCAGAAAACCACCACTGTAGACAACTGAAACATTAATTACCTGTTTCAGATGTTGGTGCAACGGTCTCTAACTGTAATGATTCCCCAGGACGAGACATGCTGCAGTAAAAATGGCAGGCACTTATCCTGTACTCTACTTTCAACATACCTAAAACAGTTGACCCGTACTACAGATTTTCTGTAGAGAAAATACTATCTTAAGATGGCTGATATTTAACACTTTCTTGCACAAATAATAATTAGACATCAGAGAGTGAGAGTTTCATATTATAAAAAAATCAATATTGATTTACTTTACCCAACAACAGGACCAGTGCTGGTTTCCACAGGCAGCAAATATCTCTTCATCTCCTCCAAGGGGAAAAAATTTAATTGTATGTTTTCAAGTCCAGTTGACGAAGAGCCCATTTAAAGCCTTTATAATCAAGACTGATATACTTGAAGATACTTAGAGGCATCCCTATTATCCATTCATTGCAATACTGGTTTTCTAAAACTTCCAGGTTCTAGAAGTCACATCACTATCTGAAAAGGGTTTTTTTCCCCCTTGTCTTTAGCCCTTTTAGCTCTTTTCATTCATACCAACCCTAATCATAATACTTAAACTGAAAAGGCCAATATAATCATTTTTCAGAGAGAATTTCAATCTCATAATAGATGAGTTCCTCCAGTCTCAGGGGTATGATTTTGAGCGTCTCCCGCCCAGCTAGCTTGAAATGGAAAAAAAGCAAGCATAAAGAAAGAATGTTTACATGTATAAGGATATCCAAAGTAATGTCACAGAAACTAAGCCACAGTTAAAGGAGAATTTGTAATATCATCACTTAACAGGCAAAATTGCCAAATTTTATGCACAGAAATAGCCAGAATCAGTTTTCATTTTCTCTTCTAGAACACTGCCACAGAAAACACATCTACTGCTATCAAAAGTCATTCTTTGTTGCTATATGTTAGAATTTTATTCTTACTGCACAATAAACTTTTGTGTTACAACAATTTAACATGGATTTGAATAAGTACATCAGTCACTAAACCCAACTGATGAAAAAATAAACAGTAATGAAAAATTGTTCTTTATGCCAATATAATCTTGGCTCACAGAAGCTGTAACAGCTTCAGAACTGCCTCTGCAGACAAAGCATTTTTTGCCTACAAATTTTACAACAGGCATGTTCCAATATTAATTATTTTGACTACCTACATGTTTTTACATGTATAACATATACTATTCCACAATATTATTTAACTTTAAAATCTGACAATGAAATTTTATAGCTTATTTTGAAGAAGTGTGTATGTTTAAGCTTTTATGCTTAGCTATAGGTCTCATGCCTGCAAATACTTGAAGGAAGTTAACAGAGGCTTACAGCAGTGTGTATGTAACACAGCACACTGGCATTGAGAGCTTGATGACATTTCTGCAATACTGCATAAAATCTATGCTAAAATTAAAATAACCGAGACTCAAATTTCTCACTGTGGAAATCAGTAGCTATTTGCATATGGATTATACTGGGACAGGAATACATCCAAATTTTTTTATTTATATATGGTATCTTAGCATTACAACCATCTATTGACCCTTACCAGTGATACGTCACTACTTAAAATTCTTGTGGCTACTTCAACGACAGTCAAATTCAGTGCCACTGGTTGTGCAGTACACATATCAAATCAGCATTTATTGATCATTATTTATTTGACATCTTTAAGCTTTTATTTCACATATTATCATTCAAAATTACATATGTTTATCTTATCTGCAACAGCTTCAATATACATTTTTATCACTCTGCCACACGTAGGAGAAAGCACATTAGCATCTTATTGTAGTATTGCACTGCCATCTTGTGGGCAGTAGATCGAATGAGTGCAAATAACTTCGTTACTCCTTTTCCTGGGTGTGAAGTTGGTCGTTTTGACAGGTTTGGGTTTTTGTGGAGGGTGGGAGATAAGGGGTGTGGATTTTTGAGAAAAAACTTGTTACTCTAAAAACAGTAGAAAATTGATAGCCTTTCTGAAAACCCTCAGGCTTACCATGTACACAAAATCTGAAGGATAAATGCCTTATTATACCCATATAGGATTTTGTGCACAAAATGTTCTGTCCCCATTGGCTAACACGCCAGACTAAATAAAGCTCAGCCAGCATCTCATTTTCCTCAGTGTATCCTGTTTGGAACAAAGACACACTTGGAATTATGCTGCAGGATTCTCAAACCAAGTGTCTACCAGAGCAAGTCTGAAATTTAAGCCCCTGGGTTCAACAAGCAAGTTTGGTAGGACCTGTATCTAAGTCCACAGACCAAAAAATTCTTCTTTTCAGGGTCCCAATTTCTACAGCAAGTACTAAACATACTACGGATGTCATAACATGTTAGAAATTATGAAAATTCTTAGTTTCTGTCACTGTTACATAAACATGTAAAATTTACTTCCTATTTTAACCCCCATATAAAAGCTATTACCTTAAAAAAAAATCCCAAAACATAGCTTGAAACACATTTAAGAGCTCCAAATTGCTGTTCATGAGTTGCTAGCACACTGCAACGACTCACTCAAAGAAGATCAGTTCAGCCTAAGCACTCTCTGGGCAGAGACAGCGAGTTGAGGTCAATGGCTCTAAGTTGAGGCTGCGATGTGTGGCATCCATCAGGGCTCTGTCTTTGGACCAGTGCTCTTCAGTGGCTTCATCACTGACACAGACACTGAGACCTCAGCACATCTGCAGATGACATGAAGCTCAGTGGTGCAATTGACACAACAGAGCGACATGATCCCATCCAGGATTCTGGACCTGGATAAATTTCATAAGGGAGCCTTACAAGTACCCCATAAAGTTCAAGAAATCCAAGTTCAAGGTCCTGCCCCTGGGTCAGGCAAGGAGAGACATGAGTAGTTGCCGAGACAAGAAGTCATTGAGAGGGGCCTTGCAGAGAAGGACTCAGTGATTCTTGGGGATGAAAAGCTGGACAGGAACCAGCAATGTGCACTCGCAATCCAGAAGGCCAACCTTATCCTGAGCTGCATCAGTGCAGTGGGGGCAGGCCCAGGGAGCTGATCCTGCACCTCTGCTCTTGTGAGAGCACCTCACTGCAGGTGAGGACCTGCAATGCTGCATCCAGATCTGGAGCCTTCAGCACAGGAATGACACGGACTTGCAGAGCAGGCCCACAGGAGGCCACAAAGATGGCAGGTGAGTGAAATATCTCTCCTACAACAACAGGTTGGGAGAGCTGGAGTTGTTCAGCATGCAGAAGAGAAGGGTCCAGAGAGACCTTGCTGTGGCCTGCCAGTACCATAAAGGGACATACATAAAAAGCAGGGAGAGGAACTTTTTATATGAACAGATAGTGACAAGACAAGGGGCAGTGGCTTTGAACTGAAAGAGGGAAGTTTTTGATTAAATGTTATGAAGAAATTCTTTACTCAGAGGGCACGGAAGTGTTAGAACAGATTGCCCAGAGAAGCTGTGGATGCCCCACCCCTGGAAGTGTTCAGGACCAGGCAGGATGGGGCCCTGAGCAACCTGATCTAGTGAGTGGCATCCCTCTCCAGGGCAGGAGGATTGGAACTAAATGATCTATAAGATCCTTTTCAATCCAAACCACTCTAGGATTCCATGATTCTACCCAGCAATTTTCATTTGTTCCTTTTAAACTAAAGCTATATTGCAAGGATATTGCTTCTTCAAAATACTTATCTGTCTGAAAATTTAGAGGAATTTTGCTAACTGCCAGCTTTTCATATTCAGCAAAGTGTATGAAAGCTCATGAGGATTTCATTAGTTTCCACTAAAATTAAACAAGGTTTTCTGTGGCAACCCAGTAACATTTAATTCAGTTAGAAGTATACAAAGCAAACAGTCCAATCTGTCTTTCAGATTCTGATTCAGATATTTTTAGAATTATCAGCTGGTAGAAAAAGGGAGGCTCAGAGTCTGAAAAATGTTACAGAACTAAAGTCTGAAATGCTATAGTAGGCGGGAAAATACTCTGAAAAATTTCCACTGGGAATGGTTCACAAGGTAACTTCAACTGGTTCATTCCATGGCATTCTGCACACCCTCAGCTGCTGGTCACTGCTCTGGTCTGCAGCACAGAGCTATATTCTACAGGGTTGAAAAATATCCCATTGCATGGTTTTGAATTGCCTAGGAGACCAAAGCAAATAATTCAACCGTACTGGCTTCAAAACTAGCATCAGTTTCTCTGAGCTTCTCTGGTGGCTTCCTTATTTCCAGCAACCCACTGAAGTCAAACTCTCCCAAATACTGCACTCCCTCTTTGAATTGCACAGTGATGAAAGCACTAGGGGCTACATAGACCTTGCAAAGGTACTTCACATTTCCTTTTCAGCAGGTTTCATAAAACATAGTGTGCATGGATGGTTGTCTGAGCAGAAACAGACAGAAATCTTTCCAAGTCTTAACTTCCCAACTGTTCCTATGTCCTCCCAGTTTCTACAAGCATACTGGAGGAGGTTCAGGATATGTCAGCTTACACACACTTAACCTTATTTTGGTCTTCTCTTACCCAAAGTTCTCCTCACCATACTGCCAACCAAGCAACCCTCATCCAAACCTCCAAGTCCAACACCAGGTTGGCATTCTATTAATTTCTCAGACGAGCAGAGAAAATCGGCTTCATTGGTTGCCTCTAGTGCACTCCTTTGGAGTACTTTAATGTGTAGAATGTTTACACGAAGTGATTACTTTTTGACTGCTTCCCATCCTTAGCTTTTTAATGTAAAGACTTTGCTAACATCCAAAATACCAAAACAAGGCAGTGGAAGACATCAAGCATGTATTGTGCCCTCAGATAATATTTCAGCCTTATGTGACTTCAGAGAAAGGGAGAAAGGAAGGTTTAAAAACTTCAAAATATTATGGTTTCAAGTCAAAAAAGTTACAAGGTGTAGCTAAGTACTTAGCTAGTTGAAATTTCCTCTGAGCATTAATAGATTATTTTAGTATCAGGTGAATGCCCATTGCATGGTTTAAAAGGAAGAAAAAAGGCACCCAAGAAAACACAGAATACTCCTCCAAACTTTAACTCCCAGAAAACTGTCATAAGAATAAAAACAAGGCAGGGAAAGGGGAATAATTAGACAATTTTCGTGCTGTTTCAAGTGCTTCCTGTACATCTATCATGCTCCCTCTCCCATTCATAGGGACCAAATAACCTAGGGTGCTTCACAGAGTATGCTGGCTAGCATACCTGGTAATGATTTTTTGCCTGCCTAATGCCTCTTGAAACAGGAAGACAAAACACTGGTTTTAATATTGTATTTGCATTTGACAGTCTTAGTTTGACAAGTGGCTTTCCTGCTTATACATCTGGTTCAAAGGAGTTGCTGCTATCCAGGTTAATCAATTTTGTCTACTCCTGAAATAAAACACCTCTCAAGAGAAAAGGTTTGGACTTTCAAAGGAGCTTAAGAGAATTAGACTCCCAAATCCTGTTAGGTTTCAATGCAGCTGGAAACCTAATTCTTAAAAAAAAATTAAAAATATATTAAAAATTGAAGCTGAGAAGTACAGAGAGGCAGAAACCCTGCTGTTTCATAAAAATATGAAGAATAGGGGGGAAAAAAGATCAACCTGAATTATCCCTATAAAGTAATTATTTTATTTTAAAGCTCATTTTGTTCTGACTGTTCCATATTCATTTTACAATAATTAATTCTGAAGTTCATGTTCATTTATTAAATGGAATTAGGCAAAGAGACACACTAAATTTTCAGCGGAAAAGTACTTAAAGAGTGGTTAAATATTACAGATCTGAAAATATGTCATCTTTGTATTTATCACTTACTAAATATATGAAATAAATTCTTCAAAATCTTAACTTTGAAATGTAAAATACTTACAGATTATTTGTACATGTATAGAAGAAAGAGAGGTGATCATACAACTAAATATAAATTAAATTTTATTTATGTTACCTGTGGTTTTAGCTAACTGTTTCCATCTGCAGTCTTTTGTTATTAAAAAACAAGAACATGCCTACATCAAGTAGAAGCATCCTAAAACCTTCAGGGTAACTATATCCAGTCACCTGCCTTCACTGTGCCAAGGGTATCTGTGCAATTGTTTATGACATTTGCATTTCATCATTCAAACTGACTCAACACTCTGTTACAAAGATGTCTTGACAAATTAATCTGGACATCACATAACATACTTTGCACTATTCACTTCCTCTCTATGAGGAAAGAAATATTCTTTGACTTTGTCTGCAACACTGCATTGACTGAGCTTCTCAAATAACCTTTCAAACAATTGCTATAAATCTAAGGAAATCAGAGGCTCCCAAGTTGTTATTTTCACAGTGACCCTTATAGTTCAGAGCTGATTTTCTGTTAAATTTTTTGCTACAAATTCCACACATGCCCTAGCTTACTAATTAACCACTAGAGAAAAAGAATATGCCTGCAGTTCCCTGTACTAGAAGGGCCTGAACTCACTAACAAAGTGTCCCAATTACATTTCAATTGAAGTCCTTTTCCTCACTATTGTCATACACCCAGGCAAGCAAACAAAACCAAGTATTTTGAATTATGCTATTAACCTTCCTTGAGGAATCTGAAAGATAGGAGCAAACAATGCCAGCAGAAGTAACATAAGCCAAGACTGAGTAAGACTTTGCTCATATTTAAAATTTCATTCACCCTCAGGAAGCAGAGCTTTCCATTTCACATGAAGTCAGATTACAAGCCACATGAAAGCATATGCCCCCCTTTGCCACAGACAAAGTATGCATGAGATCTGTCATGCTTGACTTTTACAGTTCAATTATAGCAGAGAGCTGTTCAAGTTTAACTTAGCAATGCTTCTGACAGGCAATGGTATGCTTATATATTTTCTCTTAAAACACAGAATACTTTCCTTTCTCCTTCTTCCAGCATGCCAGTATCTTCCATTTTATCAGTCCTGTAAACTAGGGGTCATGCTTGATTTCCTTCTTTCTCTCTCTTCCCCTGTCTTTATTAAGTCCATGAACAAGTCCTGTCATCTTCTATGAAGTGCCAAAAAATCCCTTTCTTCCTGTTCTGCCAGCTTAGGCTTATCTCTAATAATTTTCCACTCAACCTAGCAGAATTACTTCTTATCAGATCCTTTTGCTTCAGACATGCAGATACTAAATAAACTCTCATTTTACTTATGCAGGCAATATTTCTGACCCTTCAATTACACCTATTGGGCTGTGCCGTTCATTCCCAACCACCTCAGTACTTTCCTACCATGGCTTTGACACAGTTCAACTCACAGTATCTTTCTTAGAAACCAGCTTAACTAAGAATAACTTATGTTTGTTGGGCGGATTGAATTTTTTTGGGGTGTGTTTTTTTTGTTTGTTTTTTGGATTGTTTGTTTGGTTGGATTTTTGGTGGGCTTGTTTGTTTGTTTGCTTGGTTTTGGTTGGTTGGTTTAGTTTCTTTCTAAATACCAGGCCGTGGTACAGACAGAAAAGTAACTCTAGGACGTCTGTGGCATTCACTTGAGGACGGGAAACAGAACAAAACACCTACAAGAGTCCTTCATCCTTCTGCAGAGACAGCCAAAAGCAATATAAGGTGGTTGAAGTAATATTGCGAAACTAAGGTCACGAAATAAACTCGATCCTTTTCTCCTTGTTTCCACCTTTTCCATGTTGGATCTACACTTGCCTAAGAAATTTAATCTTTAGACTAAAGACCTCAAAACTCCAGACTTCGCCTTCTACTTTCTCTATAAATTAGCAGAGAAAACACCACTGAGTTTTAAGCATCTGCCAAACAAGTTTCCAAGTCTCAGCCATTTCCCTCTAATGCACCTTACAGCTCCCATTTGAAGCACACATCTAAAATTTTAGTGTTGTTCAGACTTAGACAACAATCGTTCCTGGTTTATTTCAAAACGAATGAATAGAAATTTTTGCACAAATTTGAGGCTAGTGACGCAGCTAAGGAACTTGCCTGCCTGACAGGAGACTAAGCAAAAGGTTGCAAGCATCTTTAACATTATACCCCTGGACTAAATACAACAGGCCTCTCACATTATACTTTTTTTAAAAAAGTGTTGCACGCAGATCAATTGCCTCCTTGAAAATTCTCTCACCCTAATACTGATGCCTACCAGATTACCAAATATTTTTCATTTATCGAAATGACAATTTTCTTTCTGTTGTGTTAGGCAATCTGTTCTCCTACAAAGAGAGCCTGTAACAAAAACAGGCTCCTGCCAGAGGATGGTAACATAGTGCATTAGATCAATCTGAATCAGTAAGGCACAGGGCCAACTGCTAAGGGCAGGTAAATCTGTCATCTTGCAAAACATTTGGTGGCAAAACACCTCAGTATCCCTTCAGGTATGAAGGGTTTTCAACAGTCTAGCACAGATTATACCTCTCCACTCTCTCCTATAGGAAGACAGGGGTGGTACCAAGCAGAATCAAAAAAAAACCTTTAGGATTTTGAAGGCTGCAGAAAAGCTACAAAAACAGTCATACATTACACTGGAACAGCAGACTTCTCCACTTCTGCTATGACATCTCTCACTGTCAAAGGAGAAGGCTGAAAACAAAGGGCATACAGAGTCACTAGCAAGAAAAGAAGGTGCTCAAATGTGTGTTGGGGGCAGGAATGCATAGAAGTGGATTTAGAGGTACCAGGGGAATTAGAGGGAATGGAAGACAAGCTCACATGTAGCATCACGGCCACACATGTCTCAATCACAGGAGAATTTTTCTTGCACACATTGCACTGAAGCATTACGTAAGACACAGCAAGACGACCATGTAGCTCTTCTCTTTAATGTTAAACAGAAGGACTAAATGCTGTTAATGACAAACAGCACTTAGACCTCAGAAGAGACACTAAGGAAACTTAAAAACACACTACATAGTTGAAACATTAACAGGATTTCCATATGCAGATTGATGTGATGTTAAAATCCCCTACACTGCAGGCTGACTTACATATTTCAGTTTCACTGGGATTTAGGTAAGAAACCTGAAGAAATTGACCAGCAATGCTTTCATTTCTCAACAGACGCGTACGATTTTGACATTTGTAGTTTGCAGTACAAACAGACTACAAATGAACGAGTAACGTCGACATTCCGAGAAGTACTTTTAAAACCCCACAGAAACGCATTTCCACTATAGCCCTGCATCGGTTGCTCTGTAAGTCAGCGACGGAGAGTGCCAGAGGGAAGGCGTCCGAGCAGGGCAACTACGTTTTCCGTCCCGTATCCAGGCGCTGGAGGCGGATCCCCGCCCTGGAGTCCCCCGAGCGCGGCTCTTGCCCTTCGGGGGGGGGCTGTGCCGCAGAGCCGCGCGCGGGG
>VXBQ01007877.1:358945-447451 GCA_013400175.1 Phainopepla nitens
AAGCAAGTTTCCGTGCGGGATGCGCGGTTTGGAGTCCCGGAGGCTGCCGGCTTAGCGGGGAGGGAAGGGAAGAGAAGGGACGGGACGGACCGGCTGCCGCCTCTCGGGACCGGGACACAGCTGGGATGGGAGCCGGGACAGTCCGAGATGAACCCTGCCCCGAACAAATTCAGGAGGTCGGTGCTGGATTTTTATTGTCAGATGAGAACAAACTGTGGAAGATACTCAGCATTGTAGTAATACATTAAAAAAAAAAAAAAAAGGAAAAAAAAAGAAAAGCTGCACCAAAAGAACTTGCCAAAATAAAGTTTGTGCTTTTTTTTTGAGTATTTATGACTTAAAGCTGATTAGGAAATCCCAATGAGTTGTATACCTCAGCTCCTGTTGGAATTCCTGCTGATCAGAATTCTTGATGATGATGGGGGGGTCTGTCTCTTTTTGAGGAAAAAGGCTATGGTTTCTCAGTGTGATCAGTTTGAGAGAAAAACATTCAGTAAATGTACCCAAAGGACTGTTTTACCTGAGACAACACACCCTCCGATGTTTTTGGGGAAAAACTACTACTGGGTCTAAATACAACTTCTGGGATTTGAGGTAATTGGAGCTGGGTTGCTGTAGGAGTTTGTTCTGCCCGAGTTTGGGAATTCAGAGTGCCCTGCAGCACCACAGTGGCATTTGAATATTCTAGCAAGATCTAACTACAGTTAGAACGGTCTTAAATTGCAGTGCTTTAGCTGTGGAAGAAAAATCGGTTAACCACAGCAGTGTGCTTTCTGGCTCAGAAGATCTCAGAGCTGCAAATCTTGGAGGTTCTAGGACCTGTGGGGTTTAGGGAAGTGTAATGATGTGCTTGCCTTGTTCTTGTACCTCTCCTTGAGCATCCATACTTGACCAGTTCTGCTCTGGCAATGCATAACTCGGGTTTAACTCCAAATAATTTGTTTTAGATTATTTGTTTATTTAAATATGTTATGGCACTAACTTATAAATCTCATGAGGTTTAACAAGAGTTAAAACTGTCATGCCTTTAACATGCTGCTGGTAGTTCTGTTTTATTTTGCTGTTTAGTATCCAGAATGTTGTCATGCATGACAGAGTTCTTCAGCTGGATGAGACAGAGCTATGTACACCACTGAGGTGCCATCAATTTGATGGCTGTGAGCTCTTCTGCCCTGTCACTGGTAAAGGGATTAGCACTAATTTTGGGATCTTGAAAGTGATAAGCTTGTCTTGCCTGTCCAGCTAAGAAATTACTGCCACTCTGGTTGCAGTATGAAAAGTGAAGAGGGGGACTGGGAGGTGAAATTATGTGTAGGATTTAAGGACAGTTGCTGCTGCTAGTTTCTGTAGGTATTACAGGTTTTCTTGCAATGATACTGCAAGTTTCCTAGAGGATGATTCCCATTACAGTTTGTAGTGGGGACTACTGCCCAGCAGTAGTGGATAACAAAATAAATTTTAAAAATCTCTTCCCCATTGCACGATGACTAATTTTTGCTTGATGACTAATTACATTTCTTGCCTTTTTGTTTGTTTGCTTGCTTTTTTTCTGGATTTCCTTAATTTCTCTTTTAGTTACTAGTTTGCCTGTTTTGGAAAAGGAAATGTTACTTTTCTTCACATTCTGTTAATCTATCTCCCTTTTTGTTAGAAGTCATTCTAGATGCTGCTAAATTAGAAATGCATTATAATGCTGTTAAACTCTTTCCCTGACCAGTAAGAAGCAAAACAAGGTTTTGTTTCAGGCTTAGTATTTCTCTTGCAGCAAGACAAATGTAGTTCATTGTATTACTGACAGAGATAGTATGATGCTAATGCCACATGACCCACGTGCAGCTTTTTGCAGTTCGTGGGGGCTTTAGTTTCTGAGAGTGCCTAGGTTAGTAAAAAAGGGAGTTTTTGAGGAGAAACCCTTTTGCAAGAAGGGGTTAGGGGAGAAGAGAAAATATGTGTTGATAGTTCTCTGTGGAAAGAATTAACAAATTCATTAGAATTTAAAGCAAGAAGATACATGGGAGCTGAGGGTGAAGGGGAAGAGCATCCTGTCTGTAGATCAGTTTTGTGTAACATTAGTTGTGAGCTTGAGAGGTATCCTAATGGGTCTTTATGCTACCTGCTTTTTAGTCTGCCAAACATAGGGCAGAACAGATGCTGCATGTTGATGGCAGTGAAATGCCAGAGTGCAATGGTTTTAAGCTGTGAATTGGTGATCTGACTTAATGCTCACTTTAGTGCAGATCACCCAAATCAATGCAGAGGCTTCTTCTCACTTTTATGTCATTTATCCTATGTGGGCAATTGATGTTTTGAAACTTACCTGTGAAACAAACAATCAACCCTTCTGGGCTGCTGAATATTGACAGATTTAACTACAAGCTAATGTTGCAACTGACAGATATTCCTGTAAGTATGATTGCTGCCTTTTTCCTTTTCCTTTGAAAGGAAGATGGTTTTTAAGGAGTAAGAGAAACAGTATTGAACCTTTATTTTGCAGAACAGATACAGCTATGGAAAGAACCAGTGTGAATGCTCAGTTGTTAAGATGATTCTCTGCTGCTTTCAGCCACCAGTTTTTTAATTGACAGGATGCTTGGCATGCTCCCTGCTAGTTTGGTGAGGAAGCTCCTTGCTTCCTTCATAACAGCAGACTTCTGTTTTCCGTGATGATTCTTGATGTGGATCTTTGTCCTTTAGGGACAGGTCAAAATGCAGACTGGCAGTTTCTGCGGAGTGGTGGCCTTTGGTGTAGTAAAGAATACTATATATTAGAATTTTGAAAATAGTTTATATGTGTATTGGCTTTATGGCAAGGTTCTGTAGCAGGGGAGCTACAGAGAGTCTTCTGTGATAAGCTTCTAGAAGCTTCCCTCATGTCTGACAGAGCAAATGCCAGCAGGCTTCAAGGTGGATCCAAGGCCAGCCCTGTCAGCAGCAGTGGCAGCACCTCTGGGATAACAGAGGTAAGAAAGGGGGAGGACTGGGAATTCTCACTTGGAGCTGGAGAGGGGAGTTAGAATGCATGAGAGAAAGAGCTCTGCAGACACCAAGGTCAGTGATGAAGGAGAGGGAGGAGTTGCTCCAGGCATCAGAGAAGAGATTCCCCTGCAGCCTGCTGTGCAGACCACGGTGAGGCAGCTGTGCCCTTGCAGCCACGGTGGAACAGAGATCCACCTGCAGCCCGCAGAGAACCCCACACTGGAGCAGGTGGATGTGCCCAAAGGAGGCTGGGACCCTATGGGAAACCTGTGCTGTACCAGGCTCCTGGCAGACCCATGATAGAAAAAGTTTTGCTCACGGGGGGGACCCACACTGGAGGAGCTTGCTCATGAGAAATTGAACCACGTGGAGGGGACTCACGTTTGTGAGCAGTTTGTGAATAATTAGTCCAGAGGAAGGAGGACTTTCTCCTCCCATGCTGAAGCAGGGGAAGAGTGTGAGGAATTCTCTCCCCATGGAGGAAGGAGTAGCATAGACAATGTGTGATGAACCAACTGGAAACCCTGTTTCTGTCCCTGTGCTCTGCAATGGGGAGGAGGTAGAGAAAAGTGGGAGTAAAGTTAGGCCCAAGAAGAAGCGTGAGGAAGGTGTTTTAAAGTTTAGTATTTCCCTGAGTCAAGTCTGTTTTGCTCACGAGGGTAATTGGTGAGTGAGCCTTTTGTTATATTTTTCTCTTCCCTGTGCAGCTGAGGAGGGAGTGATAGAGCAGCTTTGGTGGGCACTTGGATTCCAGTCAGAGTCAGCCCACCACAACATGAGATTGCTGGGATTGATCTTTGGTTTTTTTAGTATTCATGACTCAAATAATATTTTTTTAAATGTTCACATGTAGGTTACAGTTCTTTAAAATAAATAGAATTTCTTGAAACTTCCTGTATGACATGTGAAAGAGGCACTAAGTGCAAGTAACAGACATGATCATGCAAATTGAATGCCAGTGGATTCCTATCATCATGCAGTATGTGTTGCTTCAAGGTTTGCTCTATTTTATTGAACATCTAAACATGAAAACAGCTTATTGTATTTACTGTGCACTGTTACACTTGGCTGAGTCTTGCCAAAGACATTGTAATATTTATTTCCTGCTTTTCAGAAGAATTAAGACTCAGTGGTTCAGTTAATTATTCTGAAAGCATTTTTTATTTTTAAACGTGTGGCCTGTGATCAACTTTATTTCAGCCACCAGAGTATGTGTACAGCTTTTCTTCTTCCCTTTTTTGTTTGTTAGTTTTTGTTTTGTTTACCTGCCCTTTTCTTCTCTACTTGCAGAAGGAGTTTATTGTGTCAGGTGGCTGATGGGAGGCTGTTTGTACATGTGTTATGACTTGGGTGTGCTACATGAGCTCCAGATGACTTGCAGTAATGCTCCTGTGGGTTCTAGAGTAGGGAAGGGGTTGAAGGGCTGAGTAGGGTCCATGAGTGACTTTCAGACTGGTTACCATTATAGTTGCTGAAATATATTCTGGAAATTCACATAATTTCTGGAAAAAAGGCATATAATCCTTTTATTGACTTCATGGGTAGTTATAATTATCATCAATATGTTTGTTTTATTTTTAGCAGGGACTAAAGTAGATGAGACTGGTTCATAGTGTCTGTTATGTAATAGGAAAAAAAAGTCAAGACAGTGGCTGTGGTATCATTTTGTTCAGTATCTCTTGCTAGAGTAGCAAACCCAGGAACAGATCCAACTTCCCTGTAAGTGAATAACAAAACTCCCATTACAAAAGCAAAAGGATTACACTGTGGGTTTGGAAGAAATAATTGGTAATGAGTTCAGCTCCTGGAGGGCATTAATTTTTGCACCATGAAATCCGTAATAAAATGAGTTAAGGAGATCCACATAACATGCTGGTAGACAAATGTTATCCTTTCTGTCCTTTTATGTAAATCTGTTGAAGACAGAATTTGATCTTTAAGTTATATGTTCATTTAAATAGTAATATTCTGGCTAGCTATGCACTAATTTAAATGTTAAGTGTGAAATGAATTAGAAAAATCTAATCTGGTGCAGTAAAGTAGTATTAGGGCAAAGAAGGATTAAAATGCTTGGTAGTTTATTAGATCTTTGTAGGGAGAGGGTGGCAGTTACCATCAGGATTTGGGGAATGAGAGCAGGGTTGTATCTGAATCAAAACTGTTCTGAAAATGCTGTATGATGCTCCACTGTGAGAGAATTTAACATGGGATCAAAAACTGCTGTACTTGAAGCAAACAGACTGCATTTTTAATTTGCGGTAGCAATTTATTTAATTTACACGTTTACTTGTACTTTAGCTTATAAATAAAAATTTCCAATTGTAAAGGGAATATTTAGTGCTGAAGAATTACTTCCTGGTTGAGCGTGTGTGTGAACTGCCCTTGGTGGGACTAGAGCTCGAAAATATTCTTAGTTGCCAATTTAAGAAAAGAATGATCCTAAACTTAGATTGACTTGGTGAAAAGGGCATAGAGCTTTGCAAGGCACAGCAGTTAAGGTGTATGGAAATGAAAAGTATTAAAATATTTCTTTTTTGTGGAATGTTTACACAATTTAAAATACAATTTTTTGTTGTTTCAGTTTTTAGTGCATAAAGTTAAGTATGTTTAAAACTTTGTATTACATCTTTTTTTTTTTTTTAAGATGTTCTTCACTTGTTTCCTTTGGGATTATCATTTCTGCTTTGAGCTTTTTTTCATAGCACTATTTCCAAATGTGTATGTTTGACCCTCTCTCCTTGTTAATTCTGGTGTTTCAACAGATGAGAAAGTGGAACCATTCTTCTTGCTTGCCTATTGTATTTGATAGGAAAGAAAATATCAGTTTGTATTATGTTTACTATGTTTCTGTTGTTTTTTTTCCTGTGTGTTACAGATTTAACTTCATTTTGGGAATTGACTGCCAAAAAGATAAACCTAGTTACCAAGAAAAATAATATCTCAGCTTGCAGCTGAGTGCAGTTAAAAGATCTGAGAACACTGACTGAGCATAATTAGAAAAGCTAAGATATGCCAGTGGTGTCTTCAAAGCTATTGAAAGAAGTTATGCAAAAATGAGTGTGTTCTTTTTTTAAGCATTTATTTCTCTCAGTAATGGATGATAGATAGTTATATACTTCTTTTTGAAAGTTAGTGCTGAGAGAGATTATATGGCAAAATGTGAAGATAGATATCTTACGCAGTGTTGTGTTGGATATTATAATTTATGCTTGTTGTAGTTGCCTGAATTATCCCATCCTATAATATCATTAGTGGTATTGATATAATAAAGTCATTAGTATCCACAGAATAGTTTAATAAAGTTACTAGTATTACTTTCAGAAAGTCCCAACTTACTGTCCTTAAATAGTGTTCTTAACTTAAAATTTCTGTGATCTGCTCTTGGACTTGCTTTAAGATGCTGCTTCTCAGTGTGTTCTTGTGATTCATATTGAAGTAAATAAAATTTGAGGTTCTATAGGAATTCTAGGCATTAAGTGATGAGGGGGTGGGAATGTGTTAAATTGTCTGTGTAAATTTTTAGATACAAGCATGAGAAACAAAGCAGTGTTTTCCATCACGTATTTCTGTAGTGTGCTTCTTGTGTGTGCACAGACACAGGCAGTTTTTCCATTTGCTATTATGGCAGGGTATTAGGATGTGGTTTTCCTTGTCTGAGATTTGACATAAGCACTGTGTGATCAGTTTGCTGCTTGGTACCTTCCTTGTAATGAGGAAATTTGCACTGTGAAACACCCACCACAATTTTAAGATTTGTTGAAATTTTTGTAGCTCTTCTTGTAGAACTACAGAAATGTCTTCTTATTCTTTAATTTATTTTTTACAAATATTACTAAATGAGTGATATAGGAACTATAATAGACATTTGGTTGCTTAGTGTTATCAAAGTAGGCCTGTCAAATACTGAGGTACCAACTAAAAACTGTTTTCACAGGCACTAGTTTCCACTTTTTTCCACTTTTTTCTTTTGTTGGGTTGTTGGTTTGTTTTTTTTTTTTTTGCCTCTGCTAGTGGTCGTGATACCAGGAGATTGCTGACTGCAAACAGATTAAAAATGAAAAAAAATTAGTCTTGAAGTAGTTAAATATATCCATTCCCATGATCTATATCTGAAGAAAAACAAACAGTATTTAATGCGTCTGTGTTCATGGATCTGTTTGTAATGGTATTTATTTTCATTAAACCACAGGAATCTTGAAGTTTAACTTTTCCCTTTGCACCTGACTGTGTGATGAAAAAGGATGTAGTTCCACACCTATATCCTTCTCAAGAGTAGCCTGCATTGATGTCATTGTTCCTTAAAGAGACATCAGCGAACCCACAGTTCTGCTCAGTTTCATTTTAACGTGCATTTTGATTAAAATTTAAATTTAGAAAGTGGAAAAGCCACTTTCAAGCTTTAAAATTTGCTTTTCCCTCAAAATTAAAAAGAAAAAAAGAAAAAGACAGTATTCAGTTCTCATTTTATGGTGCTGTGTAAAGTTCATTGTAGGAGATTTTCTTTTCCAGTAAGTCTCTTCAACTGTCATTTATGGGGAACAAGCTACGTTGGGAAAACTGAGACACAGGAGGAGCCACACGAATTCCCTGATGCCCTTGTTCACCAGTTCTCCTTGCCTTATAGGATAATACATAGAACCTTGGTTTCACTGCTCTGTGCTCCCTTCCTCCCTTCTTGCTGTGGCCATCTGTTGGTTGTTTTCAGGGGTTCCTGGCTAAATTAGTCTCATCTTTTCCTGTGTTTAGGTGCTGTGCGAGGGATGTGGGTATTCCAAGGATACCCTTACCCTGTTCTGAGCCCCGCTCAGCTGCCTTCAACATGGTGTTGAGTATGAGGCAGGATGTTTAAAGAAAAGAAGTGAGGTGGAGTGGTGGAACTCTGTCTATTTCCTGCACTGTCTTTTTTCCTTGTACCAGGTCCTAAGTTAGCAGCTGATCTTGCTAGAAGTGCCTTGGAGAACAGAATTGGGCTGACTGCTCAGCCAGCTGTTGGCCCTTGGCAAGCTCAGGCACCTGCTGAAGTGCTGCACAGAAGGCGTAGCGCTGCTTCTCCTTCTCTCTGTTTAGTCTGCTCTTCTGCAGCCAGAGCTCAGTAACCTCGGCTGATGGGCAAAAGGGCCCTGGGGAGGGAAAGATACTGCTCTTTTTCACTCCCAGGCATGAATGGAAGGCATGGTGGGCTTATAAAGGCAAGGTTTTTGAGAAATACTGCATGTGGCAGCAGTCTTTAAAGTTAGACATAACATAGCTGCAGCTCCCACTGTGCAGAAATGCCCTTGAATATGGACAGCAGTCCATATCCAGCAGTCGCCTTCTGGAACTTTGTTTTTGCATGTTTGAGGAGTTTTCTCTTTTAGTGTAAAAGACCACCTTGAATGCCTTAAATTGTGATGTAGTTTTTAGTAGTTTCTGAGAGTTATCTATGTTTGCTTATTTGCTTGCATTGAGAAGGAACACTAAAGCTTCACATCTGGATTGGGAGTGTGTGGTCATATGCTGCATATGACTGCATTTTTAGAAAAATGGTGCTTCTTTATAATAGCTTTTGAGACATATTTTGCAAATATTAAAGGATAATAGATTTCATACAAATACAGCAGTTTCAGCTTAGCACATGAGTGAAGGTAGTTTGCTGATTGTTTTCTTCTGAAACAGTAGTGTTTTCTGAATAGTCTCACATTGTGTCTTCCAAATATCTCATTAGCATACAGAGATGTGAAATAGCTGTTGAGATTTAGATTTATTTTTCCCCCACCAGCTGTTCCCAGAGGTGTGTAGGATGGCACACCGGTAGATGGAGCCCTGTGCCAGCAGCCAGCTTTGAGCAGGCTCTGAACGAACCTGCAGCCTCTCTAACTTGAGCGCCAGGCGGCTTCTTGAGCGTGTATCTGTGATATGTTTGATTCAGATAAATGAATATGGGCTTAAAATTAAATGTTTACACTTAGGTGTGCAAGTCAAGGCACTGACTGTGTACTGAGATGCTCAGGGACAGCTTTCTGGGGTTCATGATGGGCAGGTGATCGGGTGAAATACCCTGATCTGTTCCAGGGTGCTGCAAGGACGAGAGCCTATGTGGCTTACCACATTTTTTCTGTAAACGTCTGAGCCAACTGCATGTCATTAGGCAAATCTTGGTTGAAACCATCGTAAACAGGGCCTATGGGAAGCTCTTAGGAAACTTACAAAGCAGATTAAAATACAAGTTTTGGGATTCAATTTTGTATTTTTGTTTTTCATGTACGCTAACTGCTGATCTTTTTAAACCATATTTTTGAGTATAGAAAATGGTTGAATAGAGCAGTTCAGAAATTCAAAATCAACAGTAGCTAATCTTGTGTGTTGCCTGTTTTGCATGCTGTGTGCCCACACTCGCAGCCCAGAGCTGTGTTACGTGGCTCAACTAAACGATACAGTGGACTGGGTTTGTTGACATTTGTGTCGGCCACTTGAACTGTGAAAAATGTCCAAGGTTTTCACAACTTTCTTTAGAAATCCATTTACCTGGTGCAATTATGTATATAGCCAAGTTACTCTAGCATGAGAACAGTTCTTAAACAGCAAGATGGTAATTTGATTTGAGAATTTGAAATGCAGTTCTTAACTTTAAAGGGAGAAAGGAGGGAAATGTGTGAGGTAATAGGTGGTAAGGTTTTGTTCTTGTTGTGGAGGTTTTTACTCGGTTTGTTCCAATAAGTCTATGCTGGAAAGATCTGAGAGATCAGTAGTATTCTGTGATTGTAACAGGTACACCATTTCTATAACATATGCCCTGTATTTTTATTTGAAATTCCAAGTGTCTTAATGTTTACATTTCAAAACAATGGGAAGGGTGTGGGTCCTTGGTGTTTTCACTCTGACTAATATTTCTGCACAGTAATGCTCCTTTACTGTACCTTAAATCTCAAAAGAAAAATTAAGTCATTCTCAAAGCCTGAAGATTTGTCTGATGACTATATGAATACTGGGCTAAGTTGCAATCTGAAATAATCTTTGGAAATGTGTTTCTACCTGCTGTTCATTATGTGTGTTAAACTGGCATTCAGATTTCAAGGAATGGACTTTGAAGTGAGATTGGGAAAGCATTTTTCAAAATAAATTATTTAGTTAGAATTGTGCTGGAATTGTATAATTTTGTTTGCTTTATTTGGTTTAATGGTTAGTAGTCACTTTTGCTTATGGTTTGCAAAAATGAAATTATGCATTTTCTTTCACATGGCGCATAGTTGGATGAGGTTTTGAGCAACCTGATCTAATGGAAGGTTTCCCTGGCCATGGCAGGGGGTTGGAATAGGTGATGTTAAAGATCCCTTCCAAACCCAAACTACACCATGGTTCCTGGCAGCAAACTATTACAGCACTCCAGTCATTCGAACCCAATTATTTGTTGCAGTCTGGAGAGGAGGCTCTAGACAGTATTCCAATTTGTTATTGTTTCAGTGCATTTTTAAAAAAGACACAAGTCACAGCTGTAAACATCCTTGTGCTTTAAAGGGAAAAAATAAACAGTCATGTGTGGGGTCGACCCCAGCCAGCAGCTGAACACCTGCACAGCTGCTCGCTTGCTGCTACCCCCAGCAGGCCGAGGAGGAAAATAAGGAGAGTGGAAGAAAACTCATGGTCCAAGACAAGGAGGCAGAAAGAGCAAACCAACCAAACCAAACTAAAAACAACAAAAATTTATGCAAACGGAGTCACTCTCCCCCTCTCATCTTCAGTGCACCATGGTCCAGCCAGTCTCAGAGAACAGCTGCTCTGGAAGAAAACCTGCATATCCCCTTCTTTGCTGTACCTGGTTTCCATTGCTAAGCGTGACATTATATGGTGTGAAATATCTTTTTGGCTGGTTTGGGTCAGCTCTGTGCCCTGACAGCTTCTAGCCCGTGTCCAAGCTACTCTCTGAAGGGACAGAGTTGGTGGGAAACAAAACCCTTGATGCTGTGGAAGCAGGGTGTGCAATATTCAGAACACTGGTATGTTACCGGCACTGTTTTAGCTGTAACCCCAAAACACCAAAGTGCCGCGTGCGCTTACAAAGGAAGTTAACGACATCCAAACCAGAGTCAGTACAAGTAGTAACATGTCTTTTCAATAGTAAAAATGCTCTTTTCTAGAATGTGTTATGAAAAGCATTTTGTAAATTTGTAGCAGCATTGATGATAGATGGATATACAGCTTAAATTTGTGAGGGAGGAATTTCTAAATTTATATGACTACAATTTACTTAAGAAAGTCTCAGTTTTTAAAATTCTAATAATTTAGAAGAAATTTTACTTCTATGCAACAGTGACTTCTCACATATAAATGAAGTTGTAACATACATATTTGGTATTAGTGATGTCTTAAGCCACCATTGTTTTGTTCAAGAATGATCATGCCCTTTTGTTTTGAGCCATCATGATTTTGTGTTCTTTGACTTTTGATTTAGTTAGTACCAGAGGCAATGATATTAGCACAAATAGGAAGCTGTAGCAGAATATAAGGATTTGACTTCAGTGTTTATGAAAATAAGCTTTCCCTGCCTCTCAAGGGCATGGTTGCAAATTTTAGCTCATGTTCTTGTTGAAGGGATGTTTTCTTTGGAGAGGAGGGAGTTTTTTTCAGAAGAAGTTTGACAGTAAAGCTTTCAGTGAAATACAGGGTAGAGCTGAAAAGACAAAATGTTCAGAAAATTACATTCCAATGAATGTTTGCCCTTAAAAGCAAAAGAAGAGCTTAATAATCTCGTATGATGCATGAAATGAGTGGTAAAGTCGACAAGGTGGATATACTGGTCATTGAAAGGTGAGGGAAATAAGACAAGCCTTCATCAAACTTGGGCTTTTAATGTTTTTAAAAAACAAAATACAGAAACACCAAGTCTTGTGCCTGCCAGTGTATGGAGAACATCATGAAAAGGTGACTGATAACCAGTGTTTTTCTGTGCTTGATGCATCAGTTGAATTTGGCAGTTGCTCTGAAGAAAGTGGAGACCACCTCTGTGTGTTCAGCATTCCTTATGTATCAGCACCTGAGTCCTTTGAGAGATTTTTGCATAGTGCCTGAAGCATTCAGCACAGAAATACTGCACATGTTGAATAGCAAAGGTTGTAGTGAGTACTGATGTTTTGACCCAGAGAAGATGATAGAAATGTAGAGCTAGCAATTGTGAAAAGCTTTGGGAAGTATCAGAGCTTCTAGGCTCTGGTTCTCTCTCAATCCAAAAGATCACAGGAGGTAACTGAAAAAGATTAATTTGTAATTCTGATATAAGCATAAGTAATACATTTTTCTGC
Source organism: Phainopepla nitens (assembly GCA_013400175.1). NCBI lineage: Eukaryota > Metazoa > Chordata > Aves > Passeriformes > Bombycillidae > Phainopepla > Phainopepla nitens. Next base: position 371,197 of record VXBQ01007877.1, read on the forward strand.
TGACTGTATAGAGTACCTCAAAGACCTACTGATGATTGCCTCTAGCATAACATTTTATCCCTGTCACAGTGGTTTTTGTTAACAGGTCACACTATTTGGGGAAGGAGATTATGGTAACTGAGGCATATAAAGGACTCCTGCAAAACACAGAACAAAACATTAGCTTGTGCAGAGGCTTGTGATCTTCTGTATTGATGAGCTGTAAAACAACTGTTTGAAAAACATCTCTTGGTCTTCTGAGGTCTGAGTGGTTTCTGGGTGCAAATGGGGAATGGAGGGACATGTAGCTGCAGTCTAATAAGAAAAACTATTTTGACTGAGGTCCTTGAACTTATTTTATGACTTAAATTTGTATCTTGGCAGGAGGAGTGAGCAAAGCTTTAATATTCTGAGTTTAGCTTTTTATTTCTTAATTTTTAAGCTCACTACCTGTAATGGCAAAGCATCTTTCAAGATCTTTATCCTGTCAGTAAAATACATGTAGTATTGCACTTGCAATCTGGCTCATGCCTAGAAACAGTTTTTCTGCTGGGCTAATTACCAGTAATTGTGGTGCCCTTGCATAGCAGTAAAGAGAACTAGCAAGGTAAATTAGTCTAACACTGACGTTTATCAGCTAAACAATATGGACTATTCGGTCTTAGAAATGTGTTAGGTGAAATTATAGTTGGAAACCAATTAATCAACTAAGAAGGAAATTCACCTGGTAGCTAATGTATCTTAAATTATATGCACTTCTGACAATTAGCCTTTTCTGAAGGTTGAATGACATTGGTGGTGGTTGCATTCTTATTCCCCTTTGGAGGTGGATGGTATTCCCCTTTGGAGCTGAGGAGTTGTGCTGGCTTCCCTGCTCAGCTTTGCAAATACAGTGTAGTTCAAGCTGATGTTACTGTGCTTTATCCACCAATGAGCAGTTTTGCCCATTCCCTGTATCTCAGGTACAGATTCCAGATGGATGTCACAAAATCCTTTTTTCCATATTTTGTGTTTGTAGGACAGATTTGAATCCTTATCTCTAGGATAAGGAGATGGTAAAACACCTTAGTAATTCCTACAGGGACTCTTTATGTAGAGGAAGGATATTCTTGTTTCAGCCTAGATCTTGCCGATGTTTTTGTTGTTTATATGGTTTTTAAAATAGCATAAATTACATTCCAAGGATTTTATCTTATTTTACATTGTTTATATATGTGTCTGAATATATAATTAAAGCAATGGTTTAAAATTTTTAAGGATTTGGCCAAATTAAAACTAAAGTGATTTTTAAAATATATCCCTAGCTATGTGTTGCAATACCATTTGACTGTAGGTTTTTTGATAATTTTTGTCTTGATTTTCAAAAGCTATTAAGGAATGCCTGTACCTATTTTTGTATAAAATCTACTTTGATAACAGATGAACAATTTGATATTTCTACATGTGAAAGTCTGAGAGAAAGCATCTTTTTTTATCTAAAGCATCTTTAGATAAGCTGCTTTAATCTCTTATTGTGCATATTTTACAATTTTATAGTTAATTCAGGAAGTTAGAGTAATTTTTTTCTGTTGTATACTTTTGTGACTGGTTGTAAATTAATCACAGAAGTACAGTGTCAGCATGAATTAATTATGCAAGTGAACCAAATGGCTATTTCATTATTTTATTGAAATGCCGAGAGTTTGAGGAGATCTTTTGTCTTAATAGATTAGCCAGAATTCATTGGGAAAAGTCTTAGTATGTTTAAGGTAATGGGAAAATACTGCTTTCAGTACATCCTACAGAGATCCTGTTTAAAACAGATGACAGTCTGTCACGTTCAGTAGCACATCAGTCATCAGATTTATTCTAATTCCTTAAGCTGAACATTTCATTCAAGCCTGTAGATTGTCTTGTCAAGCTAGCAAAAGCCTCATAGCTTTTCTCTCAAGCATAGAGTTGCACCAGCAGTTCACAAATAAATGCTAAGCTGCAAAAATACTGTTTATTTTCTTTAACCTTTTATTCAGTTAACTACACTGTTCTTTCTTTTTATTTTCTCTACATGTGTTTATCACAAGGTATTCGAGGGACTGCTTCCTAAACGTGCCTCATCCTGACCACAGCCACTTCAGACCAAGGACCTCTCATTTTGGGGCGTGTTGTTTTTACTTGTAGCAGTCTAGACCACCGTGGTTATCACATTCCTCCTAATCACAAAGGCCCAGTGAGCAGATTCATTTGCAGCAGACGTGAAGGAATCCCACTGCTACTGCACGAGCAGCTGTGGTGTGGCCAGTCTGGCTTTGTGCAGAGTGGCTGTGAACTTCTTGCCCTGTATGGAAAGTGACACTTTTGCTGTCAGCCCATAGAGCCATGACACTCCTTGTATTTATTCATCACAGTCTTCCTAGGATATTTTCTCATGCTATATTGTGTATGTCTGTGGTTTTTCTGGTTTTTTTTTTTTTTTCATTTCCTGACCATCTCTAGTTCTGAGATTTTTGCTTTAAGTGAAGTCTTCTGTGTAAACTACAGCACTTGCTCATGAAGTCTACTTAAGCCTTACCTGGTGGTGAGAAATTGACTTGAGACATACTTTGTTTGAAATCAACATATGTATGTTTGAGGTAGTAAAACACTGAGCATGGTTAGTTGAAGTTAATTAATTGAATTAAGAAAAGAAAGTAATTAGATTGGTGCATTTGTATAAATTACATTTAAGACAAAAAAATTACTTGTAAAGTACTGAAAGCCTCATGTCCAGATAAGACTAATCTCTGTATTAAATTGCTAATGCTATGGCATTCAATATAAAGTTGTGACTGCCCTTTAATAGGAAAAGGACTTCCTTGGTTGTCTCTTTTAGATATTAAAAAATTAAATCTAAGCTGTCTGTTAATAATTTTCCAGAATCACCAATTTCAGAACTCTACTTTTTACTTCTAAATCTTCACTGTAACTTGTGATTTCTTCTAATATGTGGTTTTTCCTGTCATTTACATGCAGTACTAAATTTTCTCTCTTAATCTGGTGGGTTTTTTGTTATAGAGCCCTGCTCTTTTTAATACTTTTTCTTGCTCTGTTAAATGGCCAATGTGTTCTTTTAGTAGGCTTATTCCTTGAATGGATATTCCGAAAGACACATTGTACATGTCTAAAAAGGAACTGTGGGGTTGACGCCCTAGATAAAATTAAAGCCTGGGTATATAAAAAAAAGATTGTTAAAATGTCAAGATAATGAAAAGTCAGAAAATAAATTATACCTATTATTAATTTTGAATTGTATTCAAACATAGAAATATGTATCATAGACAAAAGCTGATTACAGAGAGATAAAATTCAATTTTACACTAGGATAATTGTTTTATGTATTTTACATTTATTTATAAGATCAGATAAAGGCCTGGAATTCTCAATATAAATCACAGTATGGTCCTGATGAATGCCAAGGTCAGTAAAAGGAAGCCTCTTCACTTGCAAAACGCATTGCTACTGCAGGAAATACAAAGTGAATAAAATGAAACTGATAAGCACCATCTTTACTACTGTACATTCTTTACTTGTATTATAGTTTTAGAGCTTAGAGTAGTTTTGGTTTTTCAAAGGAATGGATAGGTATCAATGCTCTCAGCATCCTCCCATATATTATCTGTAGCCAAATTAACATACCTTTGCTAAGTAGTGATTAATGCAAAACTTACTTGAGGTCTGTGAGTAAGAATGGAACTGTTGTCACAGTAGCACTGTGAAATTAGATTGACCCTATTCAAACGTTCTTGCATGTGCTGGAGATGCAGCTGATGGATCCAAATGCCACATAGATGGTGGAGCCCATGATTTAAAGGTACATTTCTGTAATAAATTACGTCCTGTCAAGAAGGCTTATTTTATCCAGAATGAAAACTCTGGTATGTCTTCAAGAGAAGGACATTTGACTATTTTTCAGGCTTGACAGGACAATAAAATAGAATCTATGTTCTCACAAAAGTGACTCTGTGTTGGGTACCTCAGCTGACATCTGGGTCAGTTTGAACTAAAGAAGACACCGTCTCAGTAACTGAATTTCAAGTCAGAATTTGAAGCATGTAGATACTGAAATGGCTGCCATTTGTCTTACCACACACATTTAATAAACAAGCTGTAGTATTCAGTGATGAGTTTTTTTGTATGTAGTGTATAGGAGCTTTTGAGTCCTAGGACAATAAAAAAGAATTCTTGACATGGCACCCACTTCACAAAAAAGTGTTACTAGACCTGACAGATCCTTCAAGCTGGGCATTTTTCACAAGTGTTTGGCTTCCAGAACATGTCTTCATCAGCTACCTTTATTCAACAGCAAGGAGTTCTGCTTGCTTTTTACAGAATCCAGCATTTTTGGGCTTCTGTCAAAGTACCAGTGTTACTGAGGTCAGGAATTTGCACTGCTACCCAAGTTAGATCGTGTCAGAGAGTTGTGGCAATGAGTGGTGACTCTACATCTGTAGAGTGAGGAACTGGTGTCACTGAGCAGCTCTTCTAAGTAAGTGCTAGGATTACAAATGGTCTTTTGTTTTCTTCCAAAGTCATAAGTTTTTTATAAGCTTGTAACTTGTTCTGCTTCAGCAAAGGAAGGGCTAGTGCTGCAGGGTCAGAATCTGATCTTTGATTTCTCAGGTGGGATTCAGGGTAAATGGTTTTGCAGGCCAAGTGGTTTAACAACTATGGAGTTCTGGTACAGCGCTTGGAAAGCTTCTGCACAGGCAGTAACTCAGCAGCTTTCATCTGCTGGGCTGATGATGAGATTGCTGAGGTCTGCTTCCATGTAATCAGACTTTCTTTCCAAATTCTGAAAATTGATTAAACTGCAGAAGTGCAGATACAGAAATGCGGCTACTTGTGAAAATAGATTCACCTTGCATTTTTTGATACAATTGGATTTCTTTCAGGATTATAGTGAGGCCATTTCTGATTCAATACAATTGTGAGAAGGCAGTAATGGACCCTGTCCACCTGTTTGTTCATGTATCCTGAAACAGAAAACAATGAAGCATCCATGAAGGATTCCTTTGTCATAAAGGTCATAGATTAGGGTGCAATGGGTGTTTCCAGAGACTATTATTGTGGGACGTACAGTCAACCACTTAAGGGTGTTTAAGTTAGTTTTCTGCACTACAGCAGCATAAATATAGGGTGATATAAATATGCCTGGGAGCAATCTTGAGCTTCTTGCTTTATGGACTCAGAATTTGATGGTAGCAAGAATAAACAGAGTTGTGGGGTGTAACACTTCGCACAATGTATTGAAGGTGACTGCTGTGCAGGTGTACAAGGTAACTAATTAAAACAGTTTCCCCTTGAAATGTAATTTTGTTCCTCCTCTTCACTATCCAGTGGTAGACTAATATTTGTCTCTGGAATGTTTTTGCAGGATCTGAAGTGGAATTACAGTATCTGAAGGTTACTAAATATTAGGCAAAAATTATAATTCTCTTCATAGTTTAAAAGTATCTTTCATATTTCAAAAACCCTCCTGGATGTGCAATTCTTTTGGCAAACATTCACTGTCTTGCACTAGAGAGAAGGCTTACTATAAATAGCATAGGCTGCTTTCATAATGAGGTTCCCCTCCAGTTGTATCCAAATTTACCTTAAAAGTTAACAATGACTAAAAAAAAAAAATCAAACTTGGTACTTTATGGAGAACCTATTTAGTGTTACATATGACACTTTCTTTCCAATAATACAGCCATTCAGGTTATTAAGAGAGGTTGGGGAAATTAGGAATTATCTGTATACCTTCAGCTCTTAAAAATCCCACATGTAATAAAAGCCAGTGATGGATTTTCTTAAAACTGTAATCCTATAAAATGTAATTATGTGTGAAAGTGTCACTGTTTAGTAATACAGGAATTATAGCATAAATAAAAATTTTGTTGCTTGCTATAGAAATTCATTCAGATTAATGTTAAACTGCAGTTATAAAGAAGTTAATAAAAAATTATCAAATGTTATCCAAAATGTTTTGAAAAAAACCTTTGACTCATCTGATTAGAGAAAAATGTGATCAGAGCATGAGTTTGGTTGTTATGGGGTCTCTGGACTTCTCAAATGTCCTGAGAAACAGGTTTTTAGGGAGGGGTCTATTAATAGATGTCTGAGTGTAGGTGTGTTTTTTCTATCTGTCCAGAAAGCACTGTGGAAAACCTTATAAAACTGAACTACCTTTTCCTTAGGTTTAGTTTATATATAGTATCTTTGATAAAAAAAACCAAAAATAATCATACACCTCAGTAAAGTTCAGTGTGGTGACTAAATTAAATTGAATTCACTTAACTCTTTTCAGGCAGACAGCAAGTTATGGCAAAACCAACAACCTTTCCACAATATCTCCTTTTTCAAACCAGACTGCTCAGCAGATTCACAGTCCAGCTGAAGAACTGAGTACAGTGGAATACTTTTCTTTGGATAAACAGAAATATTAAGAGAAATAACTGATTAAATATTGTGACTTTAAAGTCTGGAAGAAATTAAAAGACAAATGCTGAAGACCACTGAAAGCAGTGTCAAATGGTCATAACTTATACCAGAAAAATTATGCCTTTTTTTTCCTTTATATTTAAGTCTGAACATGTTAAGATTTGCCTTTGACAGTAGGGAGTTATGAAGGCGCAACACTAAAAAAAGTTGCTTTCATTTATAATGAATTCTAGGAAATATTTCAGAAGACTTTCTTCTTTCCTCCCAGTTGGGCTGTGAAATAGGAAGTTATTTAGGAGTTTTCTTAGTGTTATGATTAGGCACAGATTCCCTACTAGTGCACATACCTAACTTTGTCAGGTGCTCCTTCAGCATGAAAGGGGCGATAAAACTGTGGAGCCTGCAAGTCTTGGAACTTCACAATGTCCAGGAATGTCTTCAGAATTATTCTGAGTATTTGAACTGTTGGCCAGATTTTCTCTTTTTTAAATCTTGTATTTTATCTACACTTCTATAGCTATTAAGTCTTGATTTTTTTTTTTAAATGTTTTAGTGATGCCAAGCAGTGAAACAGTGAAATACCTAATAACCACAACATCTGACAAACAAGCTTCAAAATATTCAGCACAATTATGTGCAAGAGAAAGCAGCCATCAAAATAAGCCTGGGTTTCAGAAGTAAAAAGGAAGGGTTTTTCTTCCTTCATCTAGTAAGTGGATTTAGAACTCCTATGCTCCACCCAGGAATAACTGGTCTGGGGCCAGTATTCTGGTGCTGTCTCAGCTCTAGTGTTTTGGCAGTGAAAACATGAATGTGTCTTGATGAATCAAGGAATAAAATTAATGCAAGGTATTGGAATATAGGATGAACTTGCAAGAAAGAATAAAACATCCATCTGTTTCCTTTTACAGAAAAAAGTACCCCAAAGAGAACAATTTTGCTGAAAATGGCTAGATAATCCTTGGTCTTGAATTTTTCTAGGATTTTTTTCTCCAGTTGTCTGTATGGAAATAATCTGATGTTAGGTCTCAACCCTAAGAGGTTTTTCCGTCAGTTTTGTAACCCTCAACCTATATGAAACTCCTTGTAGTTTATATTCTCAGAGGAATTCTTTAGGGCTTCTCTACTGTAAATTACTTTCATAGTTTTGGCTGAATAATGTGCTTACTAAGGGCTTAAAATGAACTTTCTTCAAAACCCAGTAAACAAATCTTGTTTTTTTAAAAAACATATTTTTCCAGCTTCTTCATTCTGTGTGTTGCATATCATTATAATCAAAAGATTGAAGAATGGGAATGATCCATGTATTCAAATACTAAATAAATTAATAAAAAAGAAAAAGCTAAAGTATTTCATTGGCTGAAAAGGAGCAGAAATGACAGAGTTTTCATTATGTGTGTTCTGACATTTCTGCTTGTTTTTAAAATTGTTCTGCACCTTGCTTTGGAAGACCTTTTGAAACCAAGTTTTCCATTGTTTGTAACTTTTAACATTTTAGACAGATTTTTTTTTTTCACAGCAGGAATTTCCTGCCTACTGGGTGAAGTTGACTTATTTTTGTAAGTTTCAGCTGAGAGAAGGTTTTGGATTTTTTCCAAACAAGAGTTAAACGGTAAATATGTTGTTTTTCCTGACATAAAAGAAATGCAGCAGTTTGATTGATAGCCTCATATATGATTATGTTTTGCATTACTTTCTGAAAGTTTGGCAGGGAAATTGATCCACTGTCCGAAATAATCTGTTTTGTGACTGATGATCTAACTTTAGTTAATGCCTCTTTTTTTTTCTTTTTGTTGTTGTTTGCTTGTTTTTTTCTGTGATTTTCAGCTGCCTGGCCCTGATTCGCAGGCTATGGTTACTCCCTTTAATCTTGTACCATTCTTTGTTGGTGCAACATCAGGAAACAGTGCAGCAATTGCTATGGTGCTGAATGTTTGCAGGTTTAGCCTCTTCAGTCTTTAGCTTACATTTAAGTTCTGCACATTCTCAACAGATTTATTTCACTGAGGTGTCTCTGGTTCCCATTGAGTTTTGGCCCACCTCAGAATACCTTATTCTGCTCTGGGAGTCTGAAATAATTTCTGAATGTATGGCTTGTTATTTTGAATTCTACTGGTTTTCAGATTTCATTGATATTGCAATAAATTTCAGGGAAGCATCTGGATCAATTTTCCAAAATCACTAACGTAGTAATCATACTAAATAAGCAACTGCACATAAGGCATGCTATATATATCATGCATGCTGAGCATGTTTTAAAGCACACTGTCAATGCGTAAGTGCAGAAAAGGCTCAGAAATGTTCTTGTTGGAGTGTAGCAAACATAAAATCATAGGATAATTTAGGTTGGAAAAACCATTTAAGATCATCAACTCCAACCATTAATGCAGAGCTGCCAATAGCACCACTAGACCATATTCCCTAGTACAATATCTACATATGTTTTAAATACATCCTGGGATGATGAGTCCACCACTTCCCTACACTGCCTGTTCCAAATCTTGCCAAACCTTTCTGTGAGGAAATTTTGTCTGATAACTGATCTACCTTCTCTCATGTAACCTGAGACCATTTCCTCATGACCTATTGCTTGTTACTTGGAAGAAGGGACTAACTCCTGTCTCATTGCAATCTCCTTTCAGGTAATTGGAGAGAGCAGTAAGGTCTTAGCCTCTCTTTCTCCAGGCTAAGCATCACAGCTCCCTCATCACCTCCTCTCGACTTGTGCTCTAGCCCCTTCACCAGCTTCATTGTTCTTCTTTGGACACATCCTGAAGTGTGCCATTTACTCTGTAACTTCGACTTCTTGCTTACAAGGGTGAAGTTACTACTCATAGTTAATGAAGGCACTATGTACTGGATCTAGTTGCTAAATCAAAAGAAAAAAGAATCAACACTATGTTCCTATGCTTTTCCTGCTGTGCAAGCATGGTTAAGGGAGCAATTACTCTTGTAGTTGAAAGACAGCTTTCTCTCCAGGTAGTTATCTAAGAAAAGCATAGTTAATTTGCTTGGAAAGAGCAAATAGGGCTAATGTGGGGTTGGTGTTATTTTATTTCCCTGAGCTTTTTAGCTTGTGAAATTTCAGGCAATTTGATTCCTTTCAGCAACTGAAGCGTGCACTATAGAATTGGAGTAGTTGCATAATTTGGGTAGAACCAGTGCGCTGGGTATGTTGCTTTCTGACAGTGGTGGAGGCGCATTTGTGTTTTTATACTGTGTAAAACAGCCTGACAGATACATAACTGGTGTGGCTGTATTTCCCTGCAGGAAACCAACAGGCCCTCACAGTCCCCATGTACAGGACTGAATCTTGAAAGGCTGGCACATTTCTGACAGGCCTCTGCATGTTCAGTGCTCGTGATAGTTTTTGGTCAGGCTCCAATATCCACACTGTTTGCAGCCTTTATGCTTTTTATTTTTACTGCATTTGCTGTCAGGAAAAATGGCGCTATTTGAAGGTACCTTGAGAAATGTGAGTTGGCTGGGTGAATTGAGTTTCTCTGCTTCAGTGTGGTTTTTTGCCTCCTTTTCTTTGTTGAGTCCCTGTAGAGTCTTACTTCTTTCTGTGAAGGCAGCCAAACAATTGGAATGTTTTTGGCAGGAGACATAATTTCTGCTTAATGCTGTTACTTGTACTAGTGTTTTTTGAATTTGGCACTGAGTTACTGCTTCACATTTTTATGTGCACATAATGTTTTGTGATTTTATTTTTGCTTTTATGGTAAAATCTGGGCTTGCCTCTTAGTTCTGTGATAAAAGATTTGGGGATTTGGGAATTTCGATATATTGAATATACTACACAATGAATTTTGCAAACATAAGCACTGTAGACTCATGTTTCTTGAATCATTTCCATGGTTAGCTTTGGAGCTCTTTAGTCACAGTGACACTTTTACAAGTTTGGGGGAAGGATGGATTTTGTGGGGCTTGAGGCCAGAGCTTTCAAAAAGACAGGTAAAATAACTGTATCAGTGGTCCATTTTTGGTTTACTGAAGGATGATGTGCAAACCAATATTTGACATTTAGCCTAATGCCAAATCATCCGGTCATGTAGTAAACTGAAGAAAGTTGAGTGTTTAAGACCAGTAGGGCTCAAAATGCTGTGCACACACTGCTGTTGCACTGTTTCCTCCCTGTTGGCATTTAGCCTGTCTGCCACATGGGTGGTCTTTGGTTGTGTCTCACTGCTGTTTGGTTGTTGGTTTGTCAGGGGCTCTGCCGACCTATCCTGTAAAGCAGAAAGCAGCCTAGTATTTTTTCTGTTACAGGAGTTCTAGTTCTGGTGTGTTTGTTTTGTTGCAATCCTTGGAATGATAAAATAGGTAGGCAGGAATTGCATATCATCTAGGTCAGAATGGGGCAATCTCCAAAGTTAGATTGGGTTGATATATCCAGATGAGTTTTGCCCATATCCAGCTGTAGAGATTCTGTAACCTTTCTAAGCAACTAGTTCCAGTGACCTTCCTCACTGTGAAAAATTTTCTCTTACCCATAACTCTGAGTTTTCTGTGCTGCAGCTTGTCTCTCTCAGAAGGATCTGTCTCTGTCTTCTCTATATTAGCTTACAAGGCAGCTAAAACCCAATAAAAATCTCTGTTTAGCCTTTTCTCCTTAGAACCAACTAACCAAACTCTTGCAAACTCCTCATAATTCATGTCCTGCAGACCCCTAATCATCTTGAATAACCTGCTGGACTTAGTTCAGGATATCCGTGAGCAGGTCAAAGCAGATGCAGCACTTCAGATGTGCCAAATAGTGGGGTTTAATGACTTCCCTTTGTCTGCTGACTGTGATCCTGTCAACAGAGTGTAATACACAGGTAGCCATTACCACTGTGTAGTGCTGATTCTACTAAAATATTCTTTTAGCTCCAGATAAGACAAGAGCTAGTTTAAAATTCACATATTTGTTCCTGTCTGTAAAGGCTATGGAAATTACAATCTTCTTGTAAAATGTTTAGAATAAATACTGAGTTGTAAGGTTCAGTAAAGAGTTTACAACAAAACTGAAGGATGACTAAGTGATTTGGCTGTTCACACCTGATCAAAGCATGTCATGGTTTCATTATTAGAATGAAAAAAATGTTAGTTAGAGTGTCACAGAAGAAAGCTGCTTCGCAGAATGCACAGCAAGATGAGAAGAGCTGTGAAAAAAGGAGATATCTTTGACAAGATTCTCTGCAGTTTTCTTTGCATTTCAAAGAGGTGACAGGCAGGGGGAAAGGAAAAGGCATGTATTGTCACAGAGAGGACAAAAATAACAAAATATAAAAGAACTGGAGGACAAAAGACAGCTAAAAACTGGGAAAGAAGACAACAGAGCAGGCTGCAGATTGTTTAGTAAATAAAATACAAATGAATATTTTTAATGTGAAACCAAGACTATATCAGAGGGCAAAAGAGAGAGGGGGCTGTTGGTGAGCTAATATGTACATAAACATTACCTGATGCACAGAGAGGGAATTGAGCCTTGGAGACACTTACTTCAAGTTAGGGAGAAAAAATGAAGAGGAAAGTACCTGTCCTTTATCCAAGTTTAATGTAGGAATAGGTGAAACCTATTATAAACCAGTTGGTTTTATGCATTTTTATGCCTCCTCTCATGCCTTTGACAAAGGCATGACAAAGACAGTAAGTGCTCTTTGGCTTACAGCATGCCATCATTAAAAGCACTAGATGCAAATTTTGTAGTGAGAATATGAAGAAACTGCTGCAACAATAGGGGGAAGTTATCTGAGCCCTATTTCTTCACATCTTTTCTTATTTATGCAGATTAGTTGAAACCAACTGTCTTATCTCCTTTTGGGTCAAGAATCTGCAGGGAAGAAAAGCCAGGGATTTCTGCTTCACTCTGCCCTCTGGGAGAATGTTTTTATCAAGCTTCTAGATAATGAAGTTACTTTTATTAACTGAAATCTTGAAGTCTTTTAGAAGTGTGAGAGTATATAAATTTGAAATAATACTCATGCTGCATTCATCCACTTACAAGTTAAACCACTTGTCTATATTCTATATTCTTTTTAAAAGGAATGGAATATTTTGCATGAACTACTTGTATTTAAAAGCATGTAAAAGTAATAGAATACAATACAATAAAATAAATATCTCTGTAATCAAAGCATGTTTCATTTCACAGCTTCTAAGTATCTAACAGATGAATATTATTCCACCTGTTAAAAGTACTTGAATTGGCTATCTCTGTTATTCTTTGACTAGTGTTTTTACAACTGTCCAAGACTAGTTTTAACTTACTTTGAATTGCCTTAGATTTCTGATATGCCATAAAGTTTCTTAAGATAGGGGGGAAATGTAACTCTTCAGAGCAGTGTATCATTGAATCAAAACTTGACATCCACCTGGGCTAAGAAAACTGTCTGTTTGTTCCCTGGGGAGATGCTTTGAGAAGGTAACTGGTTTTTATGTAGAGTACCCTCCTAGTTAAGTTTTTTAGTTTAGTGTGTCCTGAGGCAAAACGTTTCAGGATATTCTAGAAGATCCTGCCAGTCTAATTAATCTTATGGGAATAATGCTAAAATTCATTCTCTGTTTCCCTCTTCACAAACTGTATGGTAATTCATCCCTGCGCTGTCAATGGCAACTGTTAACTGCATCTTTAAGGGGGACAAAAACTGGCTTAGAGCTGTTCCAAGAGGTAGTGGGAGCTGGTCGCTTGTTCCACCAGAGGTGGGGCAGGTGGGATAGCCCTCTGTGAGGAAAAACTCTTCCAAGACTGGAGTTTTTTTTGAAGAATGGGTGAATTCGGTCAAGAGCAGCAAACCTTTGCATCCTGTCACAGCAGCTAAGGCCAGAATTCAGTGGTTGGCTTCAAAACCTGTCAAGGCAAGACCAAGGAATGGGGTTTGCAGTCACTGGGTCTCCATATCGAGCGGTCCCAACAATCTTTCTGTTCTTGAGGAGGGCACTCAGTAACTGAACTCCAGCTTAGAAGGTAGACTTCTCAGTCCTGCCCAGGGAGAGAAAGCATTGGTGTCAGCGTTGCTGTGGTGCTCTTGTGGGCTTGGATTTACCACAGGGTGCTCCTTTCTGTAGCAGTTGTTCTGTAGACACTCAAGAGGCTGGGGTTTTTTGCCTCAGAGAGAGGAAATACTGCTACGGCTGTAATAAAAGCCATTTGGAACTGCACAAATACAGCACTGTATGCTTTCTATCTTGCAGATATATGTTACTTTTATATACCTTTTGTTTTTGTTTAATTCTTATGAAGTGTTTGTGCTGATGAGTAATTAGAACCAGGATTGGTATGCCATCCTTTTGAATAAGATGTTATTTTGTTTAGATTTTTTTTCCTTCTAAAATCCATTCATATTCCAAGGTACTGTAATGGTGTTTTTGCAGAATATTTTCCAGAATGGATGAGGAAACAGTCTTTCCAGTTAGCACTATGTAAAAAAGTGAAGGCAGGGCAGTGAGCTGAATTTTCCGTTTTTATCTGTCATAGACGCAAATAATTCAAACATATAGGCATGTAAAGAAGTTAATAGTTTGAAACTGGGACTGCATGAGTCTCTTAGGATAATATCAGTATTTCCTGTGTGTTTCAATTTGACATTCTTAAGGAAAAGGTTGGTTTTCCTGAAGTATGAAACATTTAATAGTTAATGCTGTTTTTCACTGGGCTCCTGTGGTAAACTAGAATGTTCATGTATTTTATGTGTATGCTTATGTAATTAAGCATCCACTAATTTCTTTCTCTTTGGAAAACACTTCTCCAAATCAGCAGATTTAAGATTATATCATCTGTTTGTTTAAGGTAAGCATTGGGACAGGTATTATTATTTTATAATAGATTCTTAATCCCTTGTCTGTGAAGTGTTGATGTTTTCATTAGAGTTAAAATATGTTGCATGTGTACAGAAAGCCTGAAATCTCAGTATGTGGTCCTATCAGTTTTAATTATTTGAATCATTAGAACAGCTAATTTTTTGCTTAAGGGTACACCAATGTACCACTGAATCTGTTTTTTTAGGTTTTTTCCAGTTTAATGTCTGAATCCAAATTCATAAAGAGTTGGAAAAATGAGATGTCTGAGCTATAGGATTCACAGGGATTTTATATGAAGCCTATTTAATCAGGATAACACTGTTATTAATATTCATAAAGTCAGCTGGAACACAAATGACAGACTATGGAGCCTAAAATTTTTTACTTGTGAATTTATTAAAAGCAGCTTAAAAAATTAATGGAATTTAAGTAAAGTTGACGAAAATGAAAATCTTATGTTAGCAGAAAAAATCTATATTAGAACTTTGTCTAAGACCATCTTGCATTGATATCTTTGACAGATTTCATTGGTACTTAAAGAAGAAAGATGCATGAATGGTCATTTAAAAGGATTTAAACACATTGGCACATTAATTTTTACATGAATAATAAGTAGTTTCCAGAAGCAATTAACTTACAGTGTACAAGATTTGAATAGAAAAATAGGGCTGTGACATCAAAGGGCAAAGCAAATGTGCAGTACATTTTAAAGTTTTAATAATACGACTTCTTAAAATAATTTTTTATTTTCCACAGTAAGTAAAGTAACAGCAAAGGTATTTGTGTACAGCTTGAGTTTGTTCTGAAATACACCAAGATCTGGAAGAAATAAATATTTTTATGCCAAAGTGTTGTTGGTAAAGAAAAATTTTAAGGCTTTTACATTGATCAGGTGCTTCTGAATCAAGCTTTCCTACAGTTTCTATGTGTGGAAAACAGATATATACTGATCACAGTGTGGGATTTTTCTCCCATGCTGCTATATGCAGCATTTGGAAGCATTTCTTATTTCTGTAGATGGCAAAACAGTTAGATCTGAGAGTTCTTTCATTATTGTACTTAACTATTAATTTTATGCGAGTGTTGCATTTTATAGTCAATCTGTAGGGACTTTTTTTTTTTTTCACTTTCTTTCATGATGTCCTAGTAGTTTTACACTAGCACAGATTGGATAAATAAATAGTGAATAAGGAAATTAGATTTAAAATTACCTCTACCATAACTTGGGTTATGGTTTCATTTTGTATTTTCAGTTTTGTCTCGGTCTGCCAGTACACTTCATTTTAATCTCCAGCTTTAATTTCCTCTCATTATTACATAGATTGATTATTAACAGATTGTCTTCAAGTTAAAGTAAGGATTTAGAATAATTGTATTCAATATTTCTGATGATTCCTTGTGTCAAAATCTTAATGGCCACTTCTGATCGTTTTTGAAATGGTGACTTTTAACACTTACTGAATAATGATGGTTCAATAAGTTTTGGTTCTAAAAATACTTTATGTTCAAATTACCTTCTGTAAAGGTACATCTTGAATGATAAATAAGTGTTGTGCACAAGTCAGCTACCTATTGCAGCATTTGTGTTCAGAGCCAGTTTAAATACTTAGTGTCTGGAATACTTTGTTGTTCTGTATCCTAATTTTTATTTTTTTTTTTAATTGTAGGAAAATTAACTGGCACACCCTAGGGAGTCCCAAAAATATTTCTGTTTTATTTTGATCGATAGGTGACCTTAATCTGATATCAATTTTTTTTTTTTATTTTCTCTATATTTAAACCAGAAACTTCCTATTTGTTAACAGAACCCATTTCAGCTATGAAGGCAAAGTCTGTAAAATGAGCCTCTTGACTTCAGTCATAAATTTTTCCTGTGCCATAGTCTATTATTTCCGGGAGAGGGCAGCATTTTCCTATATCAGGTACAGAAAGGCACATGCCCTGCTTAGACTGTCAATGTTTCTTGTAATTACTCCCAGTATATTTGTTGCTTGCTTATGAATTAACTTGCATTTATGGAACTAAATCATTCCAATCATTTAATTACACCTGAGGAGCTGAACTATAATTGCTTGCTTCCAGCTAGGATCTGATATGGCTTGAGCAGTATTAATTTGGTGTTTACTTTTCTGAGTGCTAAAAGCATTAAAATGATTGTGCAATGGGATTACATTTTACTAATTGCTGGCATTCATTAGCTGGGTAAATGGCGAGGAAGAATGACTGTATATTGTGGAGGGATAAAATTATGGTTTTAAATAGTATATTACTAGACACATTAAGGCCCTAAGACATGTTTTAAAATACTCCAGAGGTTATTAAATACCATATTTTTTCATGTCTTGCTATATGAATATCTTATTAAAATACTGCAATTATTATGAACCTTTTTGTGCAATATGTAGGGAAATGGCTTCATTGACAGAAACCTATTTCTTGATATTAATAACCCTCTATATTTTCAGCTAATCCAAAAGTAAATGAGGAACTTAGGAAAAGATTGCCAACTTCAAATCAACACAGTTACACTGAATTGAAGAAGAAGCGTACAGCTTCATTTGAGGAATTCTTTTAAGGGACTCAGTGTTCTGCGATATGAGGTGAACTTTCTATTTTTTGTTAAGACCTAAGCACATCAAATCCTATGCAGTTTTTTATCATGCAGATTTATAGTCAACAACAAATATGAGCTAAATATGTATTTTTCAAATGTTTGGTGTATGTGCTAGTGTTGAATCTTAAGTGTTTGTACAATTTTTTTTATAATTTTAAATATAAAAATTAAGTCATCTGCTTTTTTGGTGTTGTATGGGAAGATAATTTCTTTTGCTGCATTATTATTTAGGATATGTGTCTTGGTATAATTTGCTTGAATTGTAAAATATGTACTTAATTTTTTTATTTAATCTCTTACATTTTTCAGCACAATGACAACTGTGAGTGTTTTCATAATACAGTCACTGTATCTTCAAGGCACATGTATCTTTTCAATAAATGCAAAAAAAAAGTACCAGGGAAAATATACAAAATAAGCACAACTGCATAGTTAAGGATAAAAATTGTCCTATGTCCAATACTTTTTAAAAAGATGCTTGAGTAAGTAATACAGCTTATGGTAAGCTTACTGTGTTACCAAGATTACAAACTTATTTAGATTTCCTTCCAATACAGAGTATAATTTAATTTTAAACACATAAAAGAGCATATATTTTAACATCCAAAATGATGCCTGGTAGGCATAACATTTTACTGTAGCTCTTACTGAGGGTTACTTCTTGAAGAACTTTGATTATATGAAATACTGCAACTGTGTGATTAACTATAGTCTGAAGCAATATTCATGCAAATATTAGGATACATTATTTAGCTGTTTAGGAAGACCTGCAAATTCAGAGTTGGAATGGCCATGGGCTACTTGTATTTTATCTAGGAAATTAAAGCAAGAGAAAGAATGCTGCAAAGTGAAGCACATGCCACCATCTGTAATAACTGCCAAAGTGAGCAGTCTTGTTGTCTGCAGCAGGACTGCTTGGTGTGATTTGGGCTGTGCTCAGTAATGTGTACTTCCAAGACCAGACTCTAGAAGAAAAAACCAAACTAATAAATATTTCAACAAACATCACATGCAACAGAAAGCTGAACCAAATGATTGTAAAAGTTAGATGAGTGAAGAAAAAATATTTTACTGAAAAATATATTTTTTCAATGACTGTTAAAGTATGCAGACATCATTGTGCTGCTATAAATATTTAAAATCTTTTTTTTTTGTAAATTTTCTGTCAAATGAAGGCAAAGTATAGGTGTATTATATTGTTTCAAGTTTATTTATCTAGAGTTTGTTTTATTTTAGCTCTGAAACCTTCAAGCAAAAACTGGACTCGGTGCCAGATCAAACAAGTTCAGAAGAACAAATGGAGAACTGGTCAAAAGGCAGGGACTTGAAAGATATTGGTGAGGAACCTCAGGTGTTATACCAGTGCTAGGCAGTGACTGGAGTGTGTTTGTTCTTGCTGATATATGACTGACTTTGGAAGAAAAGAAAAAACAAACCCATAACCACATGCTGCCCCTTAAAAGTACTTGGAGTAACAGGAAAGCAGCTACATGAATATAAAGCTTCACCTTTATTTTCTGGATTATTGAAAATGTTTTTGTATAACTTTCAGAAGTCTTGTTTAAATTCTTAGTCTGTACTTTGCACTTTACTTTCTTTTTTTTTTAATTGTTAACAACAAATCTGAAAGTCTGTCCTAAAGTAATTTTCTTGGCTGTTCACTCCTGACTTGAGTACGATTAAGCCATCTACTAATATTAATGAGTTTCTCATTAGTAGCTCAACTGAATTTAGACAGTAAGATAAGACTTGGAGGTAAAGGTGACCTTGGTTAACTTGGAGCTTCCCCAGTTGATGGAGTTTTCAGCTTCATCAAGATGCAAGTATCTTTTTGTATTTTTAGTTGGTTGACCAGACAAAATTATTCTCAGATGCCTTCTTCTATGTTTCATGACAGAAACCTAAGGGGAAAAAAAAAACAAAACAAAACGACACTGAATTTGAGAGTACGTTACATGACTGACTTTGTAGAAGAGAATTTTCCAAAATGGCTTATGACTAGATTGACATGTAGAAGGAAAAAAGGGGAAGATATAAAAAAGAGACCCTTACTTTAGGGTGGATTTTTGCTAGTAAGTGTGTAGGTTAAAAAAATCCAAAATTACATTAGGTGCGTCAACATCAAAATTTCCCTCTATATCATAGCCTCATAGCTTCTTGTACATTTCCTTTTTTTGAGTTTTATACTATATATTCTCTCTCAAAAGATAATAAATGTCAATTTTCTCATAGAGAGTCTGTTTAGAAGAAAGAAGAAATGCTTCATTTTGTAGGTGATGCTTTTCTTTCATATGTAAAGGAATTTTTACCTATATTATTCTGTTAAATAAACTACTTGTAAACCCCTTTTAATTTATGGAATTTTGAGCCGTTACTGAGTGAAGTTCAAAAGTTTTTGAATCATATACTTTTGTAAACGAAAATAGTCATGGTGATGTAAATTAGTGGAGAATTGTATTCTGACAATTTAAACATGTAATGGCTCAATCAGGTTTAGTATTTTTAGACCTTTAGGGGTCAGCATACCCTAAGAATGGTTCAAAAGGTTAAGTTTTCCAAAGAAGGCAAATGAAACTGATTCTCTGTGAAATATTTTCTATTTGCAAGAAATTATGTTCTGCTGCTGCTAAGAGATATTTTTGAAACTCAGTAGTTACTGAGTTTCATGTGTATTTTTTTCTGATGCATTAAGTCAATATTTTGTGCTGTTTAGACAGCTGTTTTTTCCAAGCTAATACTTACGTATTCGTGTACCCAATAGAAGTTGTCATATAAACAAAAGTAAGATTTCTACACTTTTCTTTAGCATAATCATTAATAAGTCATGCAATTCTTTGTGCTTTTGCTCCTAGGAAAGTTAGAAAAAGGGATTATGGGTAAATCTGTCATCATACTGGTGTGGATGAGGACTTTTTTTTTTTTTTTTTAGAATTTAATTTGAGTTTTAACAGCTTAATTATGTTCACTTATAAAGAATATAGGTAAACTTCAGCAACATAATGTTCAATATGTGCCCTTGGTAGATATTCTGGTGCATTTTCTCACTGTATTACTTAATCACAGCCACTTTTCAGTTTCTGTGTAAGTGTATGTATTGAGAAGTGTACTATTTTGTGTCCTGCTTGCTCTGTCATTTTCCTATCTTTCCTTTGTGCAGTTGGTACTGTGCTGTGTTTAGATGTTCCTTTCTTGTAACTTGGAAGTTTAAAAGCTGGGTTTAGAAAAACCCTGTAATGATTTATTCAAATTTTTTTTTTAGCACACTGAAATATTGGAAATTACATTATTTGTCAGCAAATAAGGATGTTAAAGCAAATACAAGATCAAATTTATCTGACTAGATAAAAATTAAGTCAAGCAATGAGAATTTTAAAAAGTAGAAAAAACAGATATAGAGAAGTGTTAGGTTTATGGCAGTTATGTGGGATAATGTGTAACCTGTTAATAGATGTTATAAAAGAAAATACTTGAAAGAAAGGTAGTGTTTAAGAGGACTGTATCTGAAGTGTTTGATAGTTGAGATTTTCTTTTTAACTTTCCGAGTTGTTTGGAGTATAGTATCCCTGTGTGGATTGAAGACTTTGTCACTGTTCTGTTCTATTAGGAAGAATTAAAGAACAGTTTGTGTGCAAGGCTTGTTATTTTGTGTTTGGGCCTAGTTTAAATGTCCTCTTCCACTTGTTTTTAATAGAAGGTTAATGCCTTTTTTCGTCTCCCTCTAAGGATACTTGAGAGAATGTACCAGGAACATTGGCAGCAGACCAGTGAGGACTGTGCCACTTAAAAATGAAAAATATTCAGGATCCAAGCTAGAAAGCCTAGAATAGTATTCAGTTAGAAGAATAAACTTGTATTGGCAAATAGGTGCATATCTTTGCATTGCAGTGATGGTGGGTGTGGGGAAGCACATCCCATTGGGTTAGAGTTGTTACTTCAGTAGGGTTTCCAGGCATTATGGGAACTATGAAAACATTAATACTGTGAAAACACAACAGAGAACTTGGAATTGGGTGGTTTCTCTTTTTTTATATATGTTTAGGACTTGATATGGCAGTTTTCCAGAAGCATTACCAGGATAGGAAAGTGGTGAGTGTGGAAACGCTGGGGTTAAATTTGTCTTGTTTGACTCATGTACCATGCTGGAATAGGTGCAGCTATACTCTGTATTACACAGTCTTTAACTATTGTAATGTTTTTGCTTATGTCATATTTATGAGCATCCATGCTTTAAGGACAGGGCAGAAATTAGGAGAAGTCTTAGAATTTTAAGTACTGTTTGATCTGTTCTGACAACAGAATTAGGGTTTTGCTGACTTCAGAATTCAAACTATTGCATAATTTTTTTTTGTAAATTCTTAAGTTAATAGATTGATTATTTTTAATGACAAAGTTATTTGCTTTCTTAAAAGGTGGATATTATGTTTTTCAAGCATAGAAATAAATATATATATATATATATTGCAAAGCCATTACTTGAAGCATATATTGAAATGAAAGTCAGTTAAACAATTTCACTTCTCAGAATTTGATGGCAACTTTATTTATGATCCATATAGATACTTTCCATGTAACTTCAAAAGAATGCTTGGAGTTTATACATATACTTTAAAATTGTGTGTCTGGAAACTAGTTCAGAGGAGACTAGCTTTAAAGAGATGTGATAATGTAGATTGGAACAGAACTGCAGAAGCAGCTTGTGCAGGGAAATTTGTAATGGAGGTGTTTTATCTGGTGGTGAGCTGTGGGATTTTGGGGTGTTTTACATTCATGGTAATTGAGGAAATGTATCATATGCAAAGCTTAAGTAAAACGAGCCATCTTTTTGTGTAACTTTGACTATCTTATTAGAAGTAGAAAACTTGTGTGATGGTTTTAATTTACTTTTTTTGTGGATTTGTTTTTGCAGTAGTAATTACAAGGACTTTTTGTCTGGAATTTCTATTTTGTGAGTTTGGCACACACAAAGATGAATGGGTAAAGAAAGCCTTGAGCGTAATATGGCATTGTAAAGGTTTTTCATCTAATGCTCTCGTTGAGTAAAAAAGCAGCTAATGGTAAAGGTGCTGCTGCCCATTTCTCCAGAATATACCCACTGCAGCTGTAAACACTCTAAAGTAAATCTAAAGCCCCTCTTTCAAGGCTGTAGCAGAGGCAGAATTAAGCATGCTTGTCATAGTGAAGTCTCTTTCTTCTTTTACATGCCTCAACAGGAGATACTGTGAGCCTGTTCTCCCCCTCCTGCCATCTTTTAGCAACAAAGTGCTGTTCACTTGGAAAAGAAAGGCAGCCTGGATATGGCAAGGGTGGTTTGTATGCAGAAAAATCCACATGATACGCAGAGAGGCAGTGTCCTCTACACCCATGTGGCTCAGCTGATCAGTGTCTTCAATGTGTGCTGTGCTTTCGGCATCAAACTCACTGTGTGCTGTCAGAGATCCCCTTGCAAAGTGCCAAGTGTAGTTGCAGGTTTCTCTGAATGATGTAAAAGGCTGAAAAGAGGCTGAGAGGATGAACCTTTGTGAGTAAAACCTAGGAAAAGTGGCCGGTAACTGTTGAGCAACACTAAGCATGGAAGATGAAGAAAACCTCTTCCATGGAAGAAGAAGGAATAGTGTGACATAACTTAGAAGACAAGAATGAGCTCATGATAACTGAAAAATCATCCAGTACCGCTTGGTCTTTCCTGTAAATATAATCATCCCTTCGTGTGTATAAATTCTCATCTCTTCTTTTTCTATTCCATCTCTTCTCTTGTACATTTTGAGTGCTAGAATGCAGCACATTTTTAGCCAAACTGCATGCAGAAAGACTCCTCATCAGAAGCACAGCTAGATACCCAGTATTTGCCTGACTCACTGCAGTGTTGTGAATATGATTTTGTTGGACCCTTTATGGTACGCTCAAAACGTGTAGGGCCTTACCTGCTCTGAGGGCTGCAAGCACTAAGGATGGGGAGAATGCACACTCTGAAGTATTGCACTTTGAATCTTAAGTGTGTAAAGTATGAGTGCAGCTAACTTCAGAATGTCTTGAAATGTACTTGAGAGAGAACAGCACTTACTACCACAGTAATTTTTAAGTAGTGCTTCAGAAGGAGCTTTAGAAGACCTTGCACAAGTGCGAGAGGAATTTAGTTATTTTCTTCTTATAAACCTTCATTACTTCTATTTTTATAACAGCTGGAATGAGGCTTAAGTTCAGAGCAAAAATATTTTAAAATTATTATAAAAAGGTTCTTCAGGGAGTGCATTGCTGACCCTTATTTGTGAGTTCACCTGCATCTGTAGTAGAACACTACTGGAGTAAAGGGTGCAGAGGCAAGGTGTCTTATGGCTACTTTATGCAGAGTGATCTTTCTTTTATGTCAGATACTTAAAATTGCAATATTTGTCTTTACTTCTAAAGCTGTAGTTTCCTAGGCTTTTGTTTAGAACTCTTAATTCAGTAAAACCTTAATTGTTTGTGTGTGGTAGGGGAGGTTGAGTACGTTTGGATAAGAGAATTTTCGCTATAATTAATGGGCATTGGGAAACATGACCCTGCCTAGATAAAAGGGAGTTCTGGATCATTAAGATTTAGATAATGGAAGGGGGTTATATGTGAAAAGCAATTGTCTGATATGACAATAGCAAAAGAGAAATGGGGTGGGAGGGTTTACTTTGTTTTTAGTTGGTTTAGAAAACATAAACACAGCATGCTTAGTAAAACTCCAGCAGACACTATGTTTGGAAATTATGTAATGACTCCATATAGGCTGTAATGATATCCTGAAACCCTGTATTTAAACTAACCTGAATTACAATGAGAGATAAACAGAATATTTACCCATCCCTTATGAGCTGCTGCTGATATGTAAATTTATTCTTCTACTTTGCACAAATATACTTTTGAGCTACTGCTTAAACACTTCAAGGTCCTTAGCCAAACAGTTTTAATGATGCCTCCAGTATTATGAAAGTGTGACATTTGATGAATGCCTTGTATAGTTGTGATATCAGGGAAAGTGTAAACAAAAAACGCACATCAAGTCATCGTGCAACACCTAGATAATTTATAATTTTACTGTTTATATCCATCTTGACATTTTTTATCTGCCAAAGGCAGGTTTCATTTGGAATCTTAATCTGAGATTTATTTGGTGGATCTGGAAATCATAGCTAGAGTTCCCACAGGAAATGGTCCATCTACCAACAGATTAAATGGCAGTCCTGCAGTTGTTAAGGGAGCTCTGCATTTAACACACATGCATACTCATTCAGTCAGCACTGTGGAGAAAAATTAAAGTAGTAACCCAGGTTTAGGAACAATGTAGCTAAAAAGTCCCATATTTGCTGAATGACAAAGGGTTATATAGCAGCATTTCATTTTATTATTCGTGCTTGAATTTCTTGTTTGCTTTGTTGAGTCTGCTGACGAATACTAATAAATGCCTGCAACAATCCAGACGAGAGATGCCTGGCAACAAAGCTATGCGGTGGACCTCCCTGATCTTCTCCAGTTCACAACCTGACCTTTTGAAAAATTGGCTGGGCTAAGCTGCAGAATTTGGGTGTAATGGTTATTGTTAACTCCAGCTTTAGGATTTATTAATTTGTGTGATCAAGACTTACCTATACTTCAAAGTTTCAAAAGACCAAACACAATCATCCATCCATTAGAGCTAACATTGTGTTTCAGTGAATCCCACTTAGTATCTGCCTAGAGATTCTGCTGTTTTGATGCATTCAGAATATAAAAATGCTTTTTCAACTGTGAGACCAATCCAGTGAAAATCTGGTGTCTTCTCAGAGACTAATATTTTAAAATAACAATATGTTAATGAATTGCAAACGGAGAGCGGAATGCCAAAGGAAATGTCTGATATTTACACATTAATAAATGCATCACGATTAACTGCAGCGAATCCCAAAATAATGATTGGCCATGTATTTTAAAGACTGAGTAGCATTTTTCTATTTTAAATATTCAACAGTTTGTACACAATTGCTGTTTAGATGCAGAAAAGGAGGACAAAAGACTTAGTGAGAGGGACTGGCGAGGGAACATCGTTACTAAAATAATCACAGTCCTTGGAGAATTGTAAAAAATTGCATTTGCCAGAATAACTCCCAACTGTTCTTAATTTCCTTCTCAATTTATTTCTTTATGAAGGGTGTTGCCAGGGTTCCACACAGGTGAATACAGAAGCATTCAAAATAACACAGATGTCCCCCAACTTATGTTGCTAAAACAGAATTCACTGTTCTCTTTAGATTCCTTTAAGGAATAAAAATCACCGAACCATTAAACTTCTGAGTTTCATCCGTAATTTAGCAGACAAAATATTTTCAAGCCTCTTTTTTGTAGATGTATGTGTTATAGGATATAGGGCAAGCAAAAACATTAATGCATGATATAGCTTTGGTTATTCTTACTGCATTTGCAGATTACTTTCTCAACAAAGTTGCAATAAGATTATGTTGTTCTCTTTGTTCAGTTTTTTGGACAACTTAAATGCTTAGCTGTAGGCAGAGATCAAGTATTTGAATTGCATTGTTGTGTTCACCTGACTGACTTCTAAAGCAGGTTTAATTGTTTGGAAGTTCTTTGCATTAGAATGATACTCAATATAATTAAAAAAAGGTCATTTCCTTTATTCGGCCTAATATTGAAATTACAGGAAGTTTGTTTATATTGTACATTGCACATATGTCTTCCAATATAGAAATACTGTAACCTAACCTATCATGTGAATTAAAATTATCATCATAAGGAAGAGTCGAAGGATACTATTTTACTTAATTAAAATTAATCTTAATTTTTTTGATTGTGTAAATGTTAGTTAGCCATTCATAAGTAAAAGTGGTTTTTTTTTTCTTGAAGTGCAGTAGATATCAGTTTCTAAAACGTCTCTGACAGAAAAGAGTAGAATTTGATGTCTCTGAGCAGGACAAAAGAGCAGGGAGGGCCATCAGTGAGGTAGCACAGGCTCCAAGATGCAGTGTGGATCCAGTGCCTTCGACTTCTTCAGTTTTTCCTTCTGTCATGGTGTTATGGTTTAGGAATGGTATTCTCCAGTTTAGCACTCCCACTAAAACCACATGCAGCTCCCCCTCTGCCTCCTCCAACTGGAGCCACAAAAGGTAAAGATCACAGGTTGAGAAAAGCAAATTACTGGGAACAGCAATGGGATAAAAAAACGAACAGTAAAGCAAAAATACTAATGACAGAGGGTGCAGGAAAAGAAACAATTCAGGAGGAAAACACACACCACAGCACAGTCAATAATAGACCACCCTTTCCCCCCAGTAATGGTCAATACTAGATGGCTCCCTCCAACACATTTTCTGGACCCCATCTTCCCAGGAAAGAGTCCTCATGACATGAGGTGGTATAGAATAATGTCTGTGTCCTGGCCATGTCTCCTCCTGGCTACTACAAAAATTAACCCTGTCATTGCTGGAACCAGGACATTTTCCACCTGATAATATAAAATTTTTGCCTTCAGGCCTGTTAGTGATGATTTCCAAAATCACTGGGCAATCAGGGTTTCCTATTCAAGCCCACTCAGGACTGCTGACACTCAAAGAGCAGAGCCTTCTGAGAGTCCAGGAAGGGTATTCAGCTGTCTAATTTCTTCTGCCTCCACAGCAGCTATCCCAAAAGCCCAGTGATGCTCTTCTGGGTCCTTGAAATACCCTCTCCTGAGGTAATAGGGATCAGGTGGTTATCTCTGGCCCTGCCTCTTCCTCCTGTTCTGTGGGCCCTGTTTCCTCTTTATTCCTCACTGAGCAAACTGATTTGGTCTTGAATTTCTTCCTGTTTAGGGGCGACTGCTACTGGCACAGGTTGTTCACCTGCAATTTGAGAGGCCATGGTGCCTGTAGGTCTGCTTTCCTGCTCCTGCCCTGGAGGGTGTTCTCAGGTATTGAACTGTGTCCAGTGAAGAGTAGCCAGGGCCCAGCACACTGCCATAAATTGCTCCTCTCTGGAGTTGCCACAGCATTTTCCTTGCAGTGCAGCATTCTGTCACTTTAAACAGCATCTTGTATTTGTTCAGGGGTGAACTGCCAAACCATTGGAGCAGAGAATTTTCCCAAAAACTGGCCTATTCTCTCCTACATTCTGTGCCACTCGTGACCATCCACCCTCAGGGCAGGTCTCTGAGTGACCTCCCTAGGAATCTCTGTCCTGACTCTAAATACTGTGTAGACTGCACTGAGGAGACATGGCACACTTAGCAACAAGAATAAGCTTTCCTTAACATCCAGCAGGAATTCAAAATTCTCAAAAGCTATTTTAACAGGTCTGAAGGAGGAAAGGGAGTGGAAAGCTGGGGAAAGTCATCCCACCTGTTCTTCCCACAGATGGGGTATAATTGTTAATGGACTCCCAGAGGTAGTGCCTGAGTAAGGATAGGAAAGAAACACTGAATACACATCCCAAATTACTTTCATGTCCTCATGTCATAAACTGATATCTCACAGCAAAGCAACAAAGGGATCCTGATTCCTCTCCCTGCTCTGAAAAAGATCATGGTGAGGATCATATATGGAAATATATGCATGGTTATATATACACAACCATTTGAACAGCCCAAGCAACATTGTGACCACTGGCTCTGGACCTAATACTACAGATGCTTAGATCAAATTTGTTTCCAATCTGCTGTGGGCAGATCTGTTGAATCTCAACCCTTCATGCCTCCCACTGGGCTCCAATTATGGCTGTCTCGGGTTAGGAATGATATTCTCCAATTAGTTTTTCCATTAAAACCATGTGCCACTCCCTCTCTGCTCTCCAGTTCGAGGCAGGAAAAGCAAAGATCATGGGTTGAGATAAGAGCAATTTACTGGGTATAGCAATGAGATAAGAAACTGAACAGTAACAGCAACAAAACTAATGATGGAGGGAATAAGAAAAGAAAGGATTCACACAGAAACCACACCCACAATCTCCTAACCACCCCTTCCCCCATAATAAGCAATACCAGCCAGCTCCCTCTGCCATATTCTCTGGCCCAGAAGGAGCCCCTTCTCCCCGGAAGAGAGTTGCTTTTCCCTGCCCATGGCAGTGATGTGAGTTGGTATCAAGTATCTTCTGTGTTCTGGCCCTGTGCCCTCCTGTCTACTGCAAAAATAAACTCTGTCCTGGCTGGAACCAGGACCCATAGCTTGCTCAGTGACCTCAATGCAGTTACTTCATCGCTCTGTGCCTTAGTCTCAATGGCTTTAAAATGACTATCACAGCACTTATGCATCTCCTAAAAAATATCTGTGAGAATTTCCATAAAAATGTTCTTTCTAAGGCTTATTTCAATGAATATCTGTCTTGTGTATCTTAAGTGAGACGAGATATCCTATCTCAGCGATAAATCCAGGACCTTTATGAATAAGAGTTACTTAAAAGTAAGTTGATAGTCCCCATTCTTTTGAGCTGACCCATGATGCTCTCTGCAGAACCCATGGTCATGTATTGTTGGGATGCTGAATGCACAATGCATCTATGTGGTGATTTCCTCTTTGTTACTGCCAAGGGTTTGGCAGGTAGTACATGGTACTTTGGCTGGGCAGAGCACAGAGAAATAAAAGGAATTAGCTTTGTATTACAAACCTACTCTGAGCTCAGCCTTTGCTTGTTATCAGGTTCCCGTGACTGCCATTCTTCCGTGCTACAGAAGTGATTTAGTGAGATCTTAAAATCCTGCTGAATAATCATCTTGAATTTTGCTCAGTTTTCTTTAAACATTAGAAAATGTGCATCCTGAAGGGACAGCCATTTGCTCTTAGTTGCAGATTACTTGGTGTCAGTATACTACACTGCACTGAAGGGGCCTAAATAATTGCTAACGTAAGTAAATCTGTAGTAAGTCCAAAGACAATAAAGCTTCACTTTTTCATGTTGTTTTTTTTTTTGGAGAAAGTGTACATTACGAATTTTGTATTTTTTGTACTGACCTTTTGTAATTGTTTTCCAGAAACAGGAATTACTTTCTTGAAAATTAGGTTCAGCCCCTTTTCTTAGGATTAGCTCTGAAAAATTTTTTGTAGATCATGGGAAAGATAAAATAGTGAGGAAATAAGTCGAAAGTAATGAACACCTTTGACATAAGCATATAAATCATGTATATTGTGTTAGCTCAAATATGAATGAAGAAGGAAAATACAGGCATTCTGAAAACACATAAGACCTAAACCAACTCTTATCACTAATGCCAGACAATAAGATAAGATTTCTTCCACTAGACTAATTTTCTTTCTTTGCATATTTATGTCTATAAAAGCCTTGAATTTTGATTCCTACTCATTTTTTTTAAGTTGTGCTTTTAATCATTCAGTAACGGGTAAACTGTTGAACAGTCTGAGTCTTTCACAGTCATTCTGTTTGGTAGAAATTCCAGTAGTTAAATACCTGAGTGAATGAATGTTTGTCTTTTGACAAAATGGTTGACTCATCATTTTCAGCTCAAAAAGGCGTATTCGGCCATAGTACTAATTTCATTTGCATAGCTTGAAAAGTTAGTGACCATCAGGTCTATTATTGTAGGAAAAAAATAGATAATTTGAAAGCCAATAATAAAGAATAGCAGTTAGTCAAGTGAAGATGAAGGTGAAGTTCTAGAGTAATGCTTTTACATGCAAAGTTATTGCAGCAAATGTTGTAGATGTGTGATTTGTAATAGGGCAAGATGAAGGGTTTTTTTAAACCATAGGAAGTGTGTCCTGTTATTCCAGTGGAAACAAGTTAGTTTGGGATAGGGGCAACGTGGTTCTCTGCACAGATAGCTTTGTTGGACTGTTGGATATTCCCTCTTGTTTGAAATTCTAAATATTTGATATTATAAAAACAAAAAAAAAAAAAACACAGACGTTAAAGTTGTGTTTTCATTTAGACTGAGAAGAAAAAATGCATGATTGCAGCCCAGATGGCCAACAGCATCCTGGGCTGCATCAAAAGAAGTCTGACCAAAAAGTTGAGGAAAATTATTGCACCTTTCCACTCTACCCCTGTGAGACCCCATGTGAAGTACTGCATCCACTGTGGGAGTCCCAGCATAAAAGAAGTTTGGGCCTGTTGCAGCAAATCCAGACGTGGTCAGGAAGATAATCAGAAGGCTGGAGAACAACTCCTGTGAGGACAGACAGGTTGAGAGAGCTGGGGTTTTTCAGCCTTGAGAAAAGAGGGCTCTGGGAAGACCTTGCTGCAGCTTTCCAGTACCTGAAGGGGGCTTATGAAAAAATAGGGAGAGTAACTTTTTACACAGGCAGATAGTGATAGGACAAGGGGGAGCAGTGTCAAATTAAAAGAGGAGAGATTTAGGTAAGGTATTTGGAGAAATTCAGTGGTGAGGCACTGAAACAGGCTGTCTAGAGAACTTATGAATGCCCTGTCCTAGGAAGTTTTCAGGGCCAGGCTGGATGGGGCCCTGGGCAACATAGTCTCATGGGTGACCTCCCTGCCCACAGCGGGGAAGTTGCATCTAGATATCTTTAGGGTCTCTTCCAACCCAAAACATTCTGTAATTCTGTGATTAACAGGAGGAATTTTGGAGGCTTTTATTAATTGAGATTACGCTTCCTCAAATAGAGCATGATGTTTTGTTCTACATTTTTTCAAATGTTTTTAATCTGACAGTGTGTGATAGCTACCAAATTTGCAGTCATCTTTGCTCCTGCTCGCAGGGTATATATGGCTCATTCTCTTCCTTTTTGCTTTTGCTTTTTCCTATTATGCCTCTTACTGCCATCCCTCCAGGGGTTCATTCACTCATGCAGTCTTTTGCAGACAGATGAGAATATACTATGTCTGTGCCACAGACCAGCTTAAAACAAATACTAGTAAGTTACAGGTAGCAAGCTGTAAGTACTATTACACTTGAAGCTGATTTGGTTCACCTGGGGCTTCTAGTGTCCCCATTCTTATCTGCAGCCAGATCTGTAGCCAGTCCTATATTTTGAGATGTTCCGTTGGGTTTTGTTTGTTTTCCCTTACACTTATTCCATAGAGATTCCCTGCAACCCTCTGAGGTGATCAGTGAATTTTAGTAAGGTGCTGAAAGACTATAGCCAGGAGAAGGGGATGTCCACCCAGCTTTTGCTGAATATGCTGAGTGATATAACAAGGGAAGCTGTTGCACCTTTAGTCTTCCAGTTGAATCTGCACCTTCTGTGCATTTATCGCTGTTGGTGCAGGATTCTCGGATGCTGTGCTTTCCTCAATCTCAGTTCTTATCCCCCAGATAGCTTCCCAGAAGAAGTTATGAGGAATAGTGGGTGCCTGCACAGTATGATAAATTTAATGTTTTTACTTGACTTTTTAACCACCCCCAGCTTAACAACGTTGAATTCTGTTCTGCCTTTGCTGTTTCAAGCCATGACAGCATTATCTTCCCCTTACGTCCCTTACAATCAATTCCCAGATTTAATTCTAGTGTCTTTATATTCCTTCTTCTTAACATTTGCTTTTCTTTCCCGCAATGTGAACAAGCTATTCATTCAAGATAAATACATACAGAAGATCAGCTGTTCAGTTTCTCCCTATAGTGAAATATTAATCTGGGCTACTGAACTTGTACTATTCTTTATGGAAAAAAATGTTGTTTAGTATACTCAAGAAGCAGAATCAGCAGTGGTGGTACCACTTAATAAAATCTACATAATTTTTTCCAAAGCTTGCAAGGCTGTTTTACCCTTTCCCTGATGTTCCCTGTGCAGCCTGATTATTGCAAATGCTACTTACTCCCCAGTGGGTGTCTGCAGCATTGGTAATTAGTGCACAATACAATTTGCAGGAGGTATGAGGAAAAGCACTGAAGTGCATTGATTAAAATTGCCACTTAGTTTAGCAACAAGACAAGCTACCATGCACCAAAGCCTAAAATATTTGAAGTGGTGGTCATGGGCTATGTGAAGAATCAAGTGGTTTTAAAAATAAAATGAATCCTATGTCCATTTATCTGACGGTGTTCAAAATGTCTTCCCCAAAGCATTCTACTGACAAATTTCGCATGTTGATAAAAAAAAAATTACTGCTTTATTAAACGAGTAAAAACCTCTCACCTTAATGCCCTTGGGCAAAGTGCTTTCAATTTTGACTGGAATAGGCTGCTATCATTTCTCTCTTACAAAGCCAGTGGAGAAAAAACAGATCCTCTGTGTTTCACCTAATATTTCCAAGAATGCCACTTACAGCCTTCCTGTGATGCTGCTTAGTCTTACCCATGTGCTTGAGGGAATTGAATCTAGATGAAAAGGTGTCCTGCAAATATATGTTGTCTAAAGAAGCAGCATCAGCATTAATAAATGCCAAAGCAGTTCTAGTACTATTCTAAAATCTCTTTTTTCTTTAGCTGCAGTAATTTACAGTTAAAAACACATATCTTGACATGGTCCAAGGATTTAGCAGAAGTGCAACTGCAGATATTTACCTCATCATGCAGTCATGTTCACTTTTGGTTTTAAAAGTAAAAATCTGCCTCCTGAACTGACTTGTGATCTAGAGACCTTTGCTTCTTCTTGACAATTCATATTCAGAATGTTACAGAAAGCCTGCTCATGCTCATCTGACCCTCTTACTCCCTGCTGCTCTTCCATGTAGGCATTAGTGATACTGTTGATGTGGCCTGGGAAGTGTTGCATGTGACTGTATGGCTCTGGGCATGATGATCAAGGATGTGGGAACCCAGGCGGTGTTTGCCTTGATCCTTCTCCTAAGAAAAAGGAGCATGGAGGAGGATTGAGTGAAGTAGATGAGGCCTTCTTCAGAGAATTGGAGGAACTCTCATGTTCAAAAGTCCAGGTTCTCATGGGGTACTACAGCGATGTTAATGATCTGCTGGAAGGACGACAGCAAGGCTCAGGTGATCTGGAAGTTACTGGTGACAACTTCCTGATACAAATGATTGAGGTGCCAGCAAGGTGATCTCCAGTGGTCCCTGCCAGCTTCAGTGACTGTCCCGTGGTGTCTTCTTAAAGTCCTGGAATGAAAGGAGCAAATGAACAAAACAGGAACTGTAAAAAGAAGAAAAACTTACTCTCATGCTAAGGGAATTGAAGCAGCCTAAAACATCATCTAAACTTTTTAGGTCTCCAGAGTGAGATTTTCTCCTCTAGCTGTCAAAGGGACAAAGTAGAGTACCATGGTGCTAAACAAGGAACAAAGGTTCCTGGCTATACCATCACTGGTTATTTCAACAGATATACCTTGTTCTTGAATTCTTCCACAGAATGCGACACACTTTGCTTGAGGCACTTCACATATATATAGATTATAGAGTAAGTGGATTCTCTAAAGAGGAGGAGGAGGAGGAGAAGTTGTTATGGCAAGTGAAGCATTGCACCTCCCCTGCAGAATGGGACAGCATAATCTTCAACTGCATGTATACAGACACTGCATCTGACACAGGAGAAGTGAATAGGATATTTCATAGGAAGTTCTTTATAATATAAATCAAATGGGAAGCACAACTCCCTATGAAATGCTTTGCAAGTATGGAAATTCAGACTAGATTAGTTTTCAGATAATACTTACTAGAAAGGATTCAAAATTTTGGCCTTATGTGTTTTCATTCCCAAATTGAATCAGATTCTTAGAGTATATTTTTTTTAACGTATGTTTCTTTAGAGATCCTTACTCCTTACTANTAGAGTAAGTGGATTCTCTAAAGAGGAGGAGGAGGAGGAGAAGTTGTTATGGCAAGTGAAGCATTGCACCTCCCCTGCAGAATGGGACAGCATAATCTTCAACTGCATGTATACAGACACTGCATCTGACACAGGAGAAGTGAATAGGATATTTCATAGGAAGTTCTTTATAATATAAATCAAATGGGAAGCACAACTCCCTATGAAATGCTTTGCAAGTATGGAAATTCAGACTAGATTAGTTTTCAGATAATACTTACTAGAAAGGATTCAAAATTTTGACCTTATGTATTGTCATTCCCAAATTGAATCAGGTTCTCAGAGTGTATTTTTTTTAACATATGTTTCTTTAGAGATCCTTGCTCCTTACTATAAGGAGAAGTAAGAGATCAAATCCGGTTTTTAGATGTTGCAACACTTCAGAGGAAATCTGCTCAAAAACCTGCTGGATTTCAAGCCAGTGGAAATAGTGTACACTTGTTTGAAGAATCCAGGTCGCTGTGGCCTTGTGTTCAATTTCTGCACTAGCAGTGAAATGAAATGAGGAGTATATTTTAATCACAGTACTGAAAGTTGTATTATACTTACCAAAAAATATTTTGTGGTAGTGTTCGCCAAATGCTAAGAAACTGAGATCCTGATACTCTGCTGACTGTTGTTTTTCTAATATAAAGATCAGTGGTCACAGTTCACAGAAATGATTGAAGTGGATTCAAGTAAGTTTGTGCTGAAGTGGATGCAGAGAATCCAGATGAGCAGTGGGTCCCATTAACTTTTTCCTGGAGGTGGTAACAGATAGCTTCATGCTGGAAGTTGTACTGACTCCCAAGTCATCTCTTGGGGCCCTTGGGATTTTTCCTGTGCCATTGGCTGTATCTTTCTTCATTTAAGGAAAGTGGAATCTATTGCAACACACTTTAGAGACAGTTTTCAGTATTTTTTTTCTCGGAAACTGTGCTTATAACTGTGTTTACCTGAAGGATGGCACCTTGATACTGATTGATTTGTATTTTTGGTCTCTTTCTAGTTGATTTCAACTGTATAGACAGTTTCTTATTATTTTTGAGGAGGATGTTATAAGATGGATCAAATATATGCCCTATATTTTATCCAAAACGTTCAGAAACACTAACTTTATTAAATAAGCAAAAGCTCCAATGTTTGTTCTCTACTAATCTAAATGAAAGAATGAAAAATACATGCACCTTTTTTCCATTTCCAGTGGTTTTAGGCTGCTTCCTTCTCATTTTTTAATATAATTCTATAATTAAAACGTACTTGTTCTTACTTTATGAAAGAGCATTCAGGGTATGTGGATCTTTCTTTCATTTAAATGCCTTGATATCAGAAATATGTCCTAAAAATATCTAGTAGCCAAGCTAAGAGAACTAACTATCACACTCAACATTTTAATCAGATAATTTTTCCCTTTGGCACAATTTCTGCTTTGCATTCTTCAAGTTCTTTAGTTGTATGAGCCTGTACCTCACACTCGCCAGGAATGAATAATGGTGCTTTAAATTTGTTGTTGCTAATTACAGCTTGATGATACTCCTTTTGTAGCCAAAATGGATTTGCAAGAAACCTCACTATAAGTGTCTAGTCATAACCTAAAAATTTCCCTCTCTATAGCAGAAGTTCATCATATCTCATATCATTAATAGAGCTGAATTTTGTAAGAGATAGGTAAATAATTTTCTACAGTCAGCATTATTTTGAGAAGTCATTTAAGGGGGAGATTAGGAAATGGTGATGAATTTTTCATTTTTCCATGAGAAAAATCCAGTAAATGGGTCGTAATTCCTATCTCCATCCATGCTGTAGGTAACAGAGGTTTCATTCCTTAGTGAAGGGATGAAGAAGTTGTGAATCTGAAACTAAACTACTTGTTTCTTTCTACTACAGTATTGTATTCTTATAACAAGCCATTTTCAAATTAAAAATCGCAGGTTTGTGCTTCATTCTCCAAATGAGAAAATGTGTTTGCTTCTCTTCCCAATTAGAAACACATACCTTGGATCAGAAAGAAGAAGACTTTTGTGCTGAGCTTCAGTTTTATAAGAATTCTCAAGAGCCCACAGAATTTTTTATCCAGGCAGAAACTGAAGCACCAAAACTTTCAGACTTGCAAGTAACCAGTCAAAGAGGAGGAGTCCTAACTGACTGTAATTCTGGTTCTGAAGAATCAAGGTAAACCCAAGAAATACCCCTCTGTTATAGTTTTTCTAAGTTCAAATTGTTGACAATATACACATGGATTTTTGAGTAAATACAGGGAAATTTGCTTCCCACATGAGAATCAGTAAGTCAGCTTTTTACTTAGACTCACCATATCTGCCCTTCTTCCCTTGTGGAATGTAGCATTTCACCTCTATATTCTCTAGCACTCATAGAAAATATGATCATTGCAATGGTTTGTATCACACATTGTGAATATTTTTAATGATTGTGATCTCTACAGAGAATTTTGAAAATGCATGCTGAGCAGAATTAAAACAGATCTCGAAAATCTAGTAGTATCTGTCTTTACACAACAAGCACCTGAAATGTGATGAGTGAGCAGGAAGCAGGAATGAAACAGGGTGAAGTCCAGATGAAGCTGTAAGAGTGATGATGAGAGCTGTTGTACCTTGTAGCAGTCTGTGACGGGAAGCTGAAGATGGGCTAATATGGTTGAAAAAATTTAATCAGACTCTGAAGATTTAATTGTCATTAATTTTGGTGGTTTCTTGTCACTAGTGTTTTTACTGTGCAGTGGCCCTCTATAGCAGTCTTAAGAAATACATACACTCATTCTGTATGTGACACAATGTACAAAGGTATGACTAGCTGGCTACCTGTTCTGAAGAGCAATTTTTGACTGAGAATGTCAGAGTTGTTTTTGACAATGGGATCAAGGCTGGAAAGCCCTATTATATACTTCTGAAAAATACTCTAATTCTTCACCTGTCTAGCAGATTCTACACCCAGTTTTGATATCTTCATTATGATCTAATGGTGAATTTTGGGCCAAACTCCATCCTTAACACTTTTTCATTTTACTTTTTGCCTTTTTGCATTAGCAATTGAGATTTGCTGTAAGGGCAGTGCATCCTGCACTAAATGCCAATTATAATCCAGAGTGCTTAGGTACAGCCCAGCACAGAGTCAGCCAAAAATTGTTCATTTTAGCTTTCACCAGTGCCACTCCCACTAACAATCAGGCTTGTCTTGAACACTGAGATTAACCTTCCACAGCAGTCAGCATGTTGAACATCTCAGCTCCAAGTATGTTACATTAGGATCTTAAAGCTGTATGCCAAAACCTGTCTTTGCCCAAATAGATTGTAATTAAAATATATGTTAAAATTTCTTGATATAGAAATGTTTAGTCAGTGTTGATTTGTGTTTTAGATGGTGGTCTTGATGTGCTGTCAATGTGATTTGTCATTTTTAGTTTTAAGGAGAAAGGAAGAAAACATTTAAGGGGTTGAAAGATGATGATAGAATATTATAGAGTGGTTTGGGTTGGGGGGGAGCTTAAACATCATCTAGTTCCAATCCCTCTCCTGTGAGCAGGGACACCTTTCACTAGCCAAGCCTGTCCAGCACTTGAACACTTCCAGGACTGGAGCATCCACAACTCTCGACAACTTGTTCCAGTGTCCGACTAACACCTGAGTAAAAAATTTCTTCCTAATATCTGATATAAATTTGCCCTCTTTCAATTTAAGGTGATGCTGAGTTATATTCAGACTTGTTCATGAAAGCATCTCTTGAACATGGAAAATGCACAAGAAACACTTGAGTTTTGTCATATCTGGGCAAGAGTATCTAGATTTGTCTATAACTTGCAGCCTGAAACAGTACCAAATGAAATGTGCACAGAAGGTTAAATAGGATTTGAATCATCCTGGATGGAAAGACATGCAGTTTAAGCCACTCTTTCACCCATATCTAGTGTAATACACTTAGTAGTACTTTCTTGATGTTAATCTCCATGCTGTCTGTGTTTAATGGGCTTTAGGTTCCACAGTTTGCCTGCAGAATACGGAACTTAGCTTCCTTCTTAAAGAACCATAAAGAAAATAAATCTAGTGGAAGCAGGTGAAAAAAGGGTGACTGAGTACAGACAAATGTCTGCCTAAGAGAATGACTCTTTGGAGCAATAGATAGCTTTCTTTATCTTTCTAGGGTGTGAATTACACATAAAGTAATGTCTACAGTGGATACAGGGGTCAGAAGGTACAGCTTTTCTGTGGCTACTTCTTATCAGTTATTGGCTATGAAGTGTATAACCAGAAAATGTGTAAGGAAAGCAAGTGCTAAAAATATTTTTTAATTCCCCTTCTGATCCATTCATTTACTGATTTTTCTGCCATGCTACAAGTGAGATCTGAGTGATCTGTGAGTATCAATAGATACCCAAGAAGTTTTATGAGTGTCTTACTTGGAGACAGACTTTTTCTGGCCATTGAATCTTGTCTTATTTTAAGTTGTCTATGGCTGATAAGTTATTTTAAAACTCCAAGTGGCATGCAGTATGGAATTCCTGTTGTCAGTTATAATCACCCCATCATTTTACAGATTTCTTCAAGATGAATTCCTAGATCTTTTTTTAGTGGATATTCTCATATCACTTCCTGTGGAATCATCCTACAAAAAATTTGGTTTGCTTAAACCTGAGCATCACTTTGATCCCCAGATGTTCTATTACTTTTTGCTTTGTGTTAAGCAATGGTTTTTAATATTTGCTTTCCTTAAGCATATGCTGTTTATAGGCTTCACAGCCAATTTATATTAATCTGTTTTTTGCCTTAGTACTGTAGAATATATATTTTACTATTCCAGATTTACAGATTCTTTTCCGAATTACATCTTTAAGAAGTGGTAGAAGTGCATCCATTTTTTCTGACTATTTAATACATTTGCAGTGATTATCAAGTTTGTTAACAAGTTTTGATAATTTATTTCTGTGCATTTTGTTTCAGAGGGGTGGAGTAACAACCTTTTTTTTTAATTTTTTTTTAATTTTTTAAATTTTTTTTTCCTTCCAAAATGCAGCACTGTAGAAAGAAAGGATAACAGGATTCTCCCTGAATTTATATCCTCCTGGAATGATGCTGAAGATTTAGGTGGAAAAACAGAAACTGCATTCCTTTTAAAAGAATTGGACACTCTGAGGGCCAAAAATAAAAAGGTACAATTGAGATATTCAAGATACCAATATTTGCTTTTTTATAATTGCCTTGCAAAACATACATTTTAAACTGTGCCTGATTTAGGTTTTTTTATTTATTTTAGTGCACCAATCACTAGCTTCCTGTAATTTTGGATTCTTAGTATCTACTTAACAACTATTTCTCTGGAATTAAAAAAAAACCCTCCGGCCTGCTCTCTGACTTTTTTAATCAATGACATAGATTCTTGCACACTGGATGAAAACCAGTGAAGACCAAAGACTAGATCAGGATTTCATGGATAGAATCTGGAGCTCATTCTTCTGATGCTTCTGTATATGTGGCCTAGATAATTAATGTGCCCTGATAACTCAGCTTTATTGGAGGGGAGAAAATTCCATCTTCCTTGAGCACTGCATTGCTTCTAGTGTTAGCTGTGGTTGCACGTGCTAAACAACCTACAGTCTCTAGTCCTTCCATGAAGTGTCATTGAATATTCAAGCTCAGATATCTGTCCAAGGACAGATTTAGTGAATACCCTTTAAAAGAAAGGCCTCGATGTGTGAAAGAATACCAGTCTTCTATCTGATGAGGAAAATGAAAAAATGTGCATTTAAGCCAGTCTTTTCAGACTGTGATGTCTGTATCTTGGTAGGAACAGTCTATTCATGCAACCACCTACGTTATATTCCATGCAATTCTGAACTTCCTTAGCAAGAACGACCACAGCTGGAGACACCTGAAGAAGAGAATCCCAAGTAAAAACAATGGCATGTGCATTGCTACTTGTCTCACAGAGCAAGACAGGCCAGATGTTAAAAAATATATTCTTAACATTTGTTCTTTAAACAAATAAATATAATAAATTGAATTTCTGTTTTAATGCTTAGTGTTTGTATTTTGGGGGTGAGAAATTGTTATTTGCAATTTTTTTGTGGTTGGAACTACTGGTTGACAGTTTCAGCCAGATAAAAATCTTACTGTCCATTTGTTCAATTCAGCTTCAAGACAAGCTGGCTGAAAAGGACAAGGAGCTGAAGACAATGAAACTGGACTTAGAATTGCAAGACAGAGCTACAGAAGCTAAGATTGCAGAAAAGATTGCAGGTACAGTAGGCAGGCGTTTAACAGATGGCTGTATGGCTCATACAGTACCCGTGGTTGCTGTATGACGTGGCCCAGTGAATGTTAGCTTTATTTGCTAAAGGAGGGAAGATTTGACTTTTTTTTTTATGTGTGGCTGTTTAGAGTTGCTTAGAAAATAGATGGCTTTAACATCCTGGTACTGGTATTAGTAGGAGCTTTACCTGTATTCATACTGATTTGGGCATTAAATGCATTGTTAACACCATGTCAATCCAATCACAAAAAGGTTGTTTGTTTTGTTGGAAGGTCCTGAACAAACAAGGGGAAATAATGATTACCAGTGCCTCTACCTTTCAACCAGCAGTTCAAATACCACTTATTGTTTTAGCTGGTTCAGAGCAATACTACCCCCTCCCCGTGTTTGGAGATAGTCTCACACTCACCTCAACTAGAGACCCGCGCTGTTCTTGAAAAATCTGCTCTTTTGGCAGTTAAAATCATTTTTTGTCAGATGATGGCATATATCCAGTGAATGAAGTTTATATGAATTCTCAGAAGGAAAGGTTTTTAAGTTTATAGCTGAAAGTGAACGTGTGCTTCTATTTGTTGTTAATTGTTCTTTGGATAGACATACAAGTGAGGAGACAGTTTGTATTCTATGCTTGTGGAAACTGCTAATGTAATGAAGCTGAGCATTCTTATTATTGAAAAGTGACTGTGTATACAGTGTACCCAGCAGATGAAAAACACTCTGAGGTTTTCATGAAGATGTTTTAAAAAATTAACGGAAGTGCTTTTATAAATTCATTGTGTCATTTGTTCAGAAAGAAAGTGTACACTTGGTAAAATTATTTCCTCATAGATCACACACACTTCATAGAGTATTAATAGTACTAATAGCTGTCCCCAAAATATTTGTACTAAAGGGAGGAGTAACTGACTTCAGGAAAATGGAGCAGATAATAAACTCTCTAGCTGAAAAACAGATGGCTGACATTCCACTTAATATCAAACTCCTGAGAATACAGTATACTGTGAATATTGTGGATGGAAAAGAGAGTTCCTAGATTTTCTGTGGTGGGGGAAGGGAACGTCACATCTAATCAACATCTTAGGAAAAAAATTGAATACGGACATAATTTTATTCTTATTTAATTTCACATAAGTGCATGCTTTATTTTCAGAAGAAAGAAGAATCTGCACTATATGTGGCATTGTTACATCCACCAGCCAAAAGCTAATGCAAATTGTTTGGCTTGAATATGAAGTTTTGTGTTTGTTCCTGGATATTTGCCCCGTGTTTTACCTGTGTGCTTGGTACTCTTTGGTATAGGTGTTCATTGCTCATTAAAACCTGGAAAGAAAGGTGTGTCAAAAACATGGATAGTTTCATTTCTGTGGATACAGTTGAAAAACTGGTTAGGAAATTGTTGTTTTCCTACACTACTGCTTAATGTAATGATGTCCTAAGCATATTTTACTCTTCAAAACAGAGTGATATATGAATGAATATGGATATAATAATTGAACATGCTTATTCTGTTTTAAAAGGAAGACTAAACCAAATTTTAAAGAGACCTACATAGTGTAATAGCAATGACCTTTAAAAAATAACCTTTTTTTCTCCTTTTATGAGTACAGGAAGTATAAAATACTTTAAATGCTGAAGAGAGATGGCAAGAGGCTCCTTACTACTTAAACTGTTTGCCAAAAGGAAGCATCGTTAATATTTCACAGTTTTTTTGCTTCCTGTCTTACAGTTCTAAGAATGTTACCAAATTTGGATGAATGGTTTGAAATCTGGAATTATGTGAACCAAACTGGATTTGTGGAAGCCTGTGTGTGTCTCTCTCATAAAAGCTTTGGGTAGAGTTCTAATGGACAAGGAGAACCTAATAAAGAACAGACGGTGTGTTTAAGGAAAAACTTAGCCCCCTGCATTACGTTCTTTGAGGAAGGGAGAACACATGCTGCTGTGATTTCAGGTTACTAGTTAATGTTTAATTACTGCAGTGTGTAACACATGGTAGAGTGGAGCTTGTAAATATGGGTGTTTGCATTTTTATTATTACTTAGTACTGACTTTATGATAAGTAAGTGACTCCACAAAATTATATTGTAAAGAACATAAGAGAGGTACACCATAAAAGTGTTATCTACTTGGAGGAATATTAGAATTCTGTTTTAAAAGGTAACCCTCTAATTGATAGGTTTTACCTAAACAAGTCCCATGGAAAGAATTGAAAGGTGGAGACAAAGGGCATTTTGAAATGAAGCTACAGCAGTAGCTGTATGTTTCTATAGGCTTATGTTTCTATAGACTGTTTCTACAAGTCTGTAGAAACAAATAAACTGAAGATTGTCAGTTCATGATTTTTTACATTGTTTAAAGGAAAAAGTGAAGAAAAAAGGGTAAATTTGTGAAAAGCTT
The DNA here is from genome assembly GCA_013400175.1 of Phainopepla nitens. Classification (NCBI taxonomy): domain Eukaryota; kingdom Metazoa; phylum Chordata; class Aves; order Passeriformes; family Bombycillidae; genus Phainopepla; species Phainopepla nitens. The sequence goes on from VXBQ01007877.1 coordinate 413,311, forward strand.
CTTGAGAGAAAAAGTAGCGTTAAGGCCGACGATATATATGATGGAAGAAAAGTATAATACTGTGTGCTGTAAATAACTTATTTTCAGAATGTTTTCATTTTAAAATTTTGATAACCTTGAAAATGGATTTAAAAATTTCCTTGGGTCTCTATGTCAGCTAGTTATGACTAAATAAAATTAGGGAATTTAAAGTTTTGATTTCAGACTTTTAAGCATTAGAGACTATTGTTTCCGATGGTCATAGTTACCACAGATTCCTGCAGTTTATTCATTATTCTTCTGTTAGATTTTGTGTCATTGTGACCCAATGTCAGAAGGTACTGTTAGTTTCACTCCCTGCCATGAAGAAGAACAGAGGTAGAGGCAGCATCAGGAAAACCCAGGGAAGTGCACGTCTTAAAAAAACAGACACCAGGATAGTGTAAGCAAAAAAGGGGAACACCATGTATGAAACAGGTATTAAGAATAGCCAAATCTTGAAATTTGAGTGTGCAGAACTTTCATATGTTGACCAGAAAAGGGTGTGGATGCCACCTGTGGGAGTGGAAAGGGGAAGGAGCATACATCTTCAGAGGACAGACTGGAAAATCAACATGGAGACATTGCAAAGGAGTAAGTCTTCAAGACAGCTAGCTGAGAGAACAGATCTCACTTTGCATGGATATAGTAAGTGACTTCATCTTTCCCTAATGGAAAATTTAAACAGGGGATATATAGGAACTTTTAGAGGAAGGAGCCGGTTGAGTGTAAGGGAGAGTTATAGAGCATAGTAACTTCTCTAGAGTGGAAAAAATATCAAAGCCCTATTCTCACACTGCCATTGCTGCAGCATGATATACCATAGTTGGCATCAGATCCAGAGCTCTTGGAATATTTTTGTTGCTATCAGAGTATATGTTGAAACTAAGAATAATTCTGAATGAAAATATAATAAAAATATTTATCCTTAAATCTTTCTGTAGCGACTGCTATTCCATGAGTTGGGGTTTTTTTTGTGCCAGCGTCTGATAATAATGTTACCAAAATTTAATACTTTGTTAAATCAACATCACCTCGGCCAGGTTGAGTCCAGCTCTGTTAGGGGTTTCACACCATTTTTAATGCCTGAAAACTGTGTTAGCATTCTGCCGATGCTCTCTGAAAGACCAAGGTAATGATAGGAAATACAGTGTGGAAAAAGAGGAAAGCAGTACTTCTAACATGGTGGTATATATTATACAACTTTCAGTCTCTTGGAAACGAGGCAATATACCTACAATGAGGTCCCTATTTCGGGTCTGTTTTTATGAAAATGTTGTGAATATACATTTAGGGTATTTTGGAATTCTTGAATAGGGTGTGGAAGATATTCATGAACATTATTTGAAGTTTTCTAGATTAACTTGAAAAATAATTACTGAATATGCATTTGCAATAGATTTAATAGCAAAAGTAAAAACAAATATTCAAGTGGCTGTTAGCTTAGAGTTAATTTGATTTAATATCTGTAAAGTAAGAGGAAGTAAGTAATCTTGCTAGTAATAAACTTTGGGTGGCAATAACTTTCAGCACAGAAGAAAAGTATTTTCCATTTCTTCAAAGCTCACTTTAGAGTCCCTTTTTAGATGTTATTTTTCTTTCCTGCATGTCATCCATTAAAGATTAGCTGTGGAAGGTTGGAGCATGGAGAGATTATGAATGACAGAACAACTCCTGCAGAATAATAATCAGTTTTTGGTATTTAATGCTGTTTGACTTTTGCAGACACATTTCTTATTAACCTTTGGTACAAACAGAAATCCAGGTTCCTGATATCTCATGGAGAAGATGAATTCAAGATCCTCTTCCAATTAAACTGAAATAAGGCCAATATTGGGCTTTAACCAAAAGAACTCAGTAGTTCCCAACTCTCATGTTTATAAACCTAAATATGAATGATATTTCACAGTTTAAGAAGGTAATGCATATACTTCCCTAAACCAGTTTTCTGTGCATAATTTATTTATATATTTAATCTGTGTAACTCTGAGGGTGTTTGTCCTATTAAATGCTTAATTATAGAAAACTTTTTCCTGAATATCTTTTGAAAATATTTCGTGAGAAATGACACAATTTTGAAAATAGCTGCAGGATTTGAATCCTCTGTATGGGAAGGTAGACAATCCATCCAAAGAACACAAAAAACCCCAAGGTGGGGGCATCGTAACTGAGAGATTCTTGGCTTAATTTTTAACAGCTTAATTTGAAACAATGTGATTTTACCTTCAGATTGTCAGAATTGTTGATTGTCAAAAAGTTGCATGCTGCTCTTTGAAGTACAATATACGATGAGTTGGCATAGATTAAAATGTCAGTTACTAAGCTGTTTATCAGTGGAGCTTGTATGTAAAAAGCAAGCCAGTTTCTTCTGCATTTTTATGGCTCTTCTGGCCCTCCTTTCTTCCACACAACAAGTGCTAGATGAGCATAGAGAATTGGGTTTTATTCAGGAATAAAAAGGTCTGCAAATTATCAACTTCTTGGGGCATTACAAAACTTTCCTTTAACATGACAAATTATAACTTGCAAACTTTAATGCAATGTTTATATTTTCCTCCTAAAACTAAATATTCAGGCATCAGCAATTATTCACTGAAGAAAAAAGTTTTAGCATTATGGTTTGAATTTTGAAGTCAGCTGTGTTTAGTGTATTAGAGGCAGAGGCTTAAGTATTGTACAGGGATTGGCTTTCACAAGAACTGCCTTGGGGTCTGTGTATAATACTCTCTCCTATTCTTTTCCACTTTATTTTTTTTTTAATTGAATTGTGATCTGAGTACACAAAGAAAGCCCTATGCAGAGCTGCCACTAAGCAACTTTAGCCTTTTATTAAGAACACTCTTTTTATAGCATTGGAAATGTAGGAGCAGATGAGTGCTATGCACTAAATACATACAACAAACACAAAGCAATAAAGAAGTCAGTGTGTTCTATCAGTGTTTGTTCAGATTGCTTTATCTATAAAGTCACATTTAGGTGTAAATTACTTTTAGTCTATAACTCCTGGTACAGACTGGCAAAAACTCTTGAGCAGTTTTCCTGTGATCTTCTTCTCACTATTTTACTTTTATTTTTAAGTTATATGTCATAACTGAAAGTAAATGAATGGTAGCTTTCAAAAAAGAGCTAGGAACTTAAGTTGTCTGTTTTGTAATAGAACATGTCAGCACTATTTTTAAGTTGACAGTGAGACCCGGAGCTCCTGAGAGTTTGCCATTAACCTGAATAAGAACTCTGTATGGGCTTTAGAATTTGAACATTTCTAGGGATTATCTGCATTTTGCAACATGTATAAGCAGAGACCAATTATTGACACATTTTAAAGGCTTTCACAGCAATGCAGGGTTTTTTTCTTAATTTGACTATGATAAGATTGACTTATTTAGGAGTTGTGAGCACAGTCATTAAATTTAGTAGAAGGAAATCTCAGAGGATTTTGATTTCTAATTTGAGTGGATGACAAATACATACATGTTTGTATTTCTGTAATGAGAACAAGCATATATCCATATGGTTTAATAAAATTTAATATATCTGTAAAACAGACTGATATTGAAAAACCACTTTTTGTAGTGTTATAGTATGTACTGTATCTTCTGAAATGCAGTAGCAGTGTGGATAGTGATCCCCTATTTTCTTAATAAGACCTGGCCTGTATTCTAATTTTACTTTTTTTAATGAGTAATGTGAAGTGATTTCTGCTGCCATAAATGTTTTTAGCTCCAACATTTTCCTCTTTTGCCTCTCTTACTCAGTTTTTTTTATTTACACAGATGACCTCTAGGAAATAAGCAAACAGACTTTTATCCTGGGAGTCATGCTTTCCTTGCTTCCCACAAAGTTCCATGTTTGGAAAAATCATGAAACACTGTTTAAACTAGAATGATTTTCAGCACACCTTCTCGGTACTGCTGTTTTAAAGGTGGTTTAAAAAGTATAGGAGATAAGTTTGCCAAAAGAATCAGGTTCAACTAAGAAAATATGTACACTGCTTTGACTTAGTAAACTCATACTTGGTATGGTTCATCTTCTTCATATTTACTTTTGCCCATATTAGAAAACAATTAGCTTACTAAACAAATTTGAGTATTTGGGATAAAAAAATCTACTTTGAGTCTCTCTCATTTGACTAAGAATTACATGATATTTGATAAGCTTGTTTAAAAATGGACATATCCAAATATTATTGTAAACACCCATTGATTTGTTTTACCTGCAATATAAGTATTTTACTTAGTTGGCTTACATAGTAGCTAATAATATTTGTTAATGTAATTTAACTGCTGTGAACCTTTACTGAACAAATATTGAAATTTATACAAGTCAAAGAAAGAGAATCTCTAATGACTTTTGTAAAAGCTTCCATTTAATAGTTAAGGAGAAAAGTTTATATGACATACCAGATGCAATTAACAGTAGATTTTACATTTAATAAAAAGAAAGAAGCATATGTATTTGCTTTATTCATTCCATCATAATTTGCATTAGAGCTGTGGGTGTTTAATGAGCAAATTCCAGCTAAAATGCTATATTGATTTTCTAAGTGAACTTTGTAATAGCTATCTACCTTACAAAAGCTCTCTGTTTACAATTGTTTTCTTTACTAAAAACTAAAAATGTTTTAGAATTGATGAGTTTAGCATAATGATTCTTTTAAAATAAAGAGCTCTTTTAGAGTATGCACAGGTTTTAGTTACAAGGAGAAAGATGTTATTAAATTCTTCCAAAACAAATAAAGTTTATACAACTAAATGGTAGTGCTGTACTTTTATATACTACAGTATTTGCAAGCATGGGGAAGTAATCCTTTTTTCTTAATTCAGGTCTCTGGGATTTAAATATTTTAACTCTTGAATGCCGTTATAAATATATGAATTAGTAAATCACACAATTCATTTTAGCTTAATACTAGACTACTCATACTTCATTTCCGTGTGTCATATTCTTACTTGAAATATGAATTCTGTACGAACTTGTGTTTCTTCTTGGTCAGGCCTCAAGACAGAAAGGATAGGGGTGATTGGTATGCCACTGGAAAGTCTCCTAGGAAAACCTTGTAATGTTCACCAGAGCTGTGGGTGAAAAAGTAGCAGGATCTGGTTTTGGTTTGGATCAGGCACCAAGTCAATGTGGCAGTATGGAATTAGTATTTTGCTGAATATGTCATATCTTGAATGGAATTTAGAAGCATGACTTGGTGTTACTCTCAATCAGTTTTCACCTCACATTTTTCAGGAGCATAGGGGCGATAATCTGGAGAATTTGTACTCTTTCTAATATGAAGGAATTTCATGTCACTCTTTCATAGACTCTAACTGGCTTATGCATAACTAATTTTCCTGGATGTGGCTCAAAATGTTTTGCTTTGCTGTTGCACTGAGGCCTAAATATGTATGCATTTCACTTATTTCAAGCATCCTGTAGTCCTTATGGTCCTGAACTTCTGCCTGTGAGGTCCTGAACTTCTACCTGTGACTCATCCACAGCTCAGTGTGAATGGGGAATGTTCAGGCTACCTGCAGTCATGTGACTGTCATAATAGTCCCTATAGTAGGAAAAAAGGAATTCATAAAATTTTAAATAATATTCAGAAATGCATAGCCATTGGGTAACAAAAACATCAGACCTAAATTCAGCTTTGACTAGTGAAAAAATCAGATGACCAAGTCTTCTATAGACCATTAAAATGAGTTAGATGAGATCTTTTAGTATTTTTTAGATAAGTAATTTCTTTCAGAAGTGTCAATATTGCTATGTTGTATTAAAATGGCATGTATCTAAGTATCTTTTTTTAAAAAAACTTAAATTACTATGCAAGCATCTTACAGGATTTTCTACATTTTCCCTGATCTGTTTTAGTATTAAACAACTGACTTGCAATATTACATTTAAAAAACAGAACCAAAAGCCAGACACTTGTAATTGATACAGAATGACTATAAATACTTTTTTAATGCAGTTGGTGGATCTGGTCAGTGGAATATTTACACTCAAGCTTTAATTTAATGGAAAAATAAGAAAACAACAAGAAAAAGTTGCTCAATTTAAGTTACTTTTCATAGCTGATAGTTAAAAGACACTGTTTTGTAATAGACTTTTGGGTGGGGGAAGGGTTCACTGTTCAAAGGCAATTGGCATCTGAGCTGCTGTCAGGGGTGGTGAGATTTTAGATAAGCAGGATGCTTAAATAACTTTAAAAATATCTTTTTCTGAATGCTTTTGTACTGTTATATGTACATTACTTTGATTTAATGACAAATAAGCAATAATCTGGTTTTTTTATAACCTGTATAGTCATTATTACCACTGGCTTTATTTACACAGAGAGGGACTTGGATCTGCCAAAAGACAGTCACTCTACGTGTGCATGTACATTCAAGATCCATTGCAGGAGCTAACAGATTGTGGGGTTTCATGCTGAGGTGAGGATGTTCCAAGGTCTGATAGAAGGGGTGCCCTTGAAGAGGCCAGAAAGAAGTTAACTAAACTGGAAAATAATTAACCTCAGAATAGTAATGGGTGCCAAATCTTCAGTTATTTTAGACAATTTTCTATTCATTGCGGCAGTTGTTTTCAATGTGAAAATTGCATAGTGTTTCCACTTGCAGCTTTATGGAAAGGGTTCTCTGTGAAGTATCTCTGTTGTGATGCTAGATAGACTGACATAATTTACTGGAAAAACTATAGCAAACAAATATATTGAGGTACTGATAGGTAATAATTACCATACAGAAACAAACTGCGTGTGTATTCCAGATCAGTCAGGACACAGCAGTTGCACTGTAGTTTACCCAGGCAGTCATTGCTCTGGCACTGGTTTCCCTGCCAGCACAGATCTCAGCAATCAAAGTCTGGTGAGCTGATAGGCACAGCCTAGCTTACCTCATGTGGTTTTTTCTTGTCCTTGCTGAGCCACCCACCTTTGCACATATCAGATGCGTTCTCGGCAAGTGCTGCAAACTTATTGCTGGATACCAGCCAGTGCAAATGCAGTGTTACAGCTGCCTTACTCCTGTCTTAGTCTTTCCATTCCACATCAAGCAAAGGTTTCTTCTTGCAAACAGGGGAAATAGATCTTCAAGGAAAAAAAGACACTGTTCTTCTGGATTAAAGAGAATTTAATCAGTGTTTGTTAAATTTTGCATACATTTCCAAATCTGTGCTTCGGATGCTGAATTTCTTTTGATGTTCTTGGGACACAATTTGTTACAGCTCTGACCTGATGACTAGGCTTGTAGCTCCTCTGCAGACTTTTTGTGAGGGGAGGGACTGCACTTTCAGAAGTAAGATTTAGCCTTTCTCTGTCTGATTTTGTGTAATGTGCTGTTAGCCTGCAACCTTTTGCTCAGCATGCAAAAAATGCTTCCTTACTCCTCACCAACAGTCTTCTCCCCATCTTAAGGACAAGAAGATTCCTTTTTTCTTGGTACTGATAAAATGTATTTTGTGCCAGCCGTATAGCTGCTACAAAAATGTGCTACTGTATTTCTATTGTTTCATTCTGTGAAGAACAATATAATGTTTCATTATATATTCCACTATGAAGTTTTTTATGCAGTAATGTACAGAGGTGAAGTAAGAGTAAAATAACAAATAAAGGCAAAAGAGGTAATGTCAGTTTAGGTGAGAAAGGAGGGACAAAACTCTAGGATTTTAGTCAAAGGGAGGAAGTAAAAGGGAGGAAGCCTTTCTTTGAGATCTTAATGATTTAAGCAGTGATTGAGAGAGGAGCAGATATTTTTGAAGGGAGTAAGGAAGGCCAGCAGCAATGACTTAATAGAGAAAGTTCTTAAGAAATAAATACCAAAATTTGAAAAACACTAGAGTGTGAATTTAGGAGACTATGGCTGTACCCCAACTGGACAGACTAGAAGGGACAAGGAGGATGGAGTATTCAGGAACCTACAGATCTTAAATGAGTTTTTTTGAGGTTCCAGTGAGGGAGAGGATATAGTCCTCTGTCTTGGAGTGAAAGCAGTCTTACAGCATCCTGAAAGTCCCTAGACATTTTGAATGCACGGTTTTATGATGACTGTGAGGAGAGATTTGCAGTATTGCAGAGGGAAATGATGAAAGTATGAATAAAGATTTTAGTGGAGGCAGGGTCGAGGTAAGGATTCTGGCAGTGTGCCAGAGATGGTGTTAGACATATTGACAGGGGAGAGGCAGGGAGAAAATGTAAGCTCAAGATGAGGAATGACTTGAAGGTGTTAGTTTGCTCCCAAGGATAGACAGTAAATCTTAGTTTATTGGTACCTAATGCTCCAAGGTCCATGTATGCTGTAAGAGATAATATAACAGTATATTACACAATAAAGTAAAGGCTTGGCAGAGAAGCAGAGATGCCAGCTGTGCCACTCTTGTGATACCAGAGACAGACAATAAAAATACTAGAATTTTTAATATCACTGTGCCACCCTGATAGGAAGCAGTCTGGTGATAATAGTTTTAATGTATGATTACTTTTAACTCTGTGTCCTAGAAGAAACTTGCTAGTGTCTTACGTGATTCTGAGCTTTGAGAATTACTTTTCCTTTAAGCAAGTATTCAGAATGCCCAGTAAATCACTTTCTTTCCCTGTTAGATTTTATTGGGGTGAATTTGAAAACACATGGCTTTATTTAATACCTTAAAGTATTGAGTGTAACAGATAACAGCAATTTTGTGTTGTGTCTAAGAACTAATATAGACCTTATGCAGAATAATCCAAGGTCATTGGAGAAGTGTTGATTTTAGGAGGTGGTGGCAAAGGCCAACGTAAGTGCATCTAATAGTGCTTTTCCCTGTCAAACTTGTTTGTTGAACCCACTTTTGCAGCTCTGGTGGAGGAAGTTTATTCTGCTCAACGGGAGCGTGATGAGGCTGTCATGGCAAGGCTTAGATTAGCCAATGAAGAGAGAGATGAAGCATTTCTACGAGTCCGGCGTTTAGAAGAGTCTCTCAAGGAGTAAGTATACATTTCCTGCACCATGTAAAAAGGCTGTTGTGTCAGTCTGACAGTCATAAACTGCTTATAGGAAAACTTAGTAAATTATTATCTGTGCAATGCAATAGACTAGGGCTAGTCTTACTGTGTTATTGGTTAATTTGTTAGCTGTTCTGTAAAACCATGTTTTTCTCTGGAGATGGAGAGAAGGTGAATAATTTTGATCACAAAAATTAAAAATATAATCAAAAGCTTTGGTATTGATTTATTGAGGGAGAAATAAGATGAATGTGACATTTTATAGGGATCTTTTGACACACAGTACCAGAATGTCAGTCAAAAGTTGCAACATATAGGAAATCAATCAAGCCTTTAAGCCCACTAGACATTTCCTTCAGCAAAATTTCTGCTAATTATATGGGTGACACAGTAAAAATATATGGGTTTTTTTCCTATCTTTAGTGTAGGAGCAGTTTATAAAGTAATAAGGGTACAATTAATAGTTCATAGATTTTTGTGTATGCCATTTTAGCACAACAGAAATAGGCAGTCTTATGTTAAACAGAGCTAAGTCAGGAGAAAATTATCAAGAGTGATTTCTTTCTCCCTTTGGGATACAGGCAGCTGTGAAGCTACAGTTTGCTTCTCCATACAGTCCTTGTCCATCTGAGTTGTGATGATCTTGGTGATCATCTTTGTTAGTCCCCCAAAGGGTAGTCCCATAACAACTAGAGTGGCTGAGAAATTTCTCTTACTTTTCTGCCAGGAGAAATACAAAGCAGACAAGGTTTTCATGGCAGGAGACTGAATAGGTGCAGTTGTTAGTTAACTAAATGACAGACAATTATGTTTTAAATAATTGATTCTACTAAGAACACTCCTCTTTAGGGCAGCAAACCAGTCATCTTCCTTTGGGTATTTTTATAGTTAGCGCCAGAGAATATTATCTAAATTAATTTCAATAATCTGCACATAGTTTTTCCACTGTTACTCTGTAAGCATTTGCAAGTTACTAGACTCAGCAGCAAGGTTAGGAGAGTGCATACCCACAAGAATTAGTGCATAATTTGTTTGTTAAATATCTCTATGGAGCCCGTTTTCAGCAATTTCTGAGAAAATTATGGATGTGCTTTAAATTCCTGTAAGAGGCATTCCTGTGAGCCTTACTTGACTCTCCAGTTTCTTCTGCTAGTCTTCTAGTCTTTTATGTTCTAAGAGTAAAAAATGTTTCATATGGCTCCAAACATCACATGATCCTGTATATAAATAGCATAAACTCAAGATCTTTGATCTTAAAGCACTCAAGTAATGCATAAAATTAATTATTCTGGTCAACAAACCTGGTCAATGACTTCCGGGTTTCTCGCATTTTGCTGCTTCTTCTGCAGTGGAATCCATAGACTCAAGAGTGGCAGTTCTTGACACACATGACTCCCTCAGAACACCTTCACTTGCTTTCCCTTCAACTCCTTCTGTCTGCTTCACTCCTGTTCTTGAAAACTGACTTAGTTCTAAGTAAAAGTACAAGAAAAGAGAAAAAACTCCATTTCTCAGAGAACGTGCGTAGTACCTTCCTCAAAACATGTCATTGCAAGAGGCGCTGGATACACTGGTAATGCCAAAGTAGTACTTGTTCCCAGGAGAGTCAGTAATTCCCTTGACTGATAGTTTGAAGCCAAGCTATTACGTTTTATTGCTATAATTTAGAGAACAGCAATTGTACTAGCTGTCATCCACTTGGGTGTTCTTTCCAATGTTTTATAGAGAGGTCTGATGCCATTCACAGTCTCAGAACTGATATAGGAGATTTCCCTGTGGAGAACACCAACTTTCTGTTCTAACTACCACCCTTGATAGTTTCTTCCTTCCTTATGGTGGTTGTTCAAAAGGTCAAGTTCCCAGTCTCAAATGTGGAGCGCATAGAGATTTGAGGCTTTTATAAAGAACGTTGGCTATTGGTGCCACACTCATCAAGTTTTAGAGCACAGGTCACTCTTTCCATCTGCTTTGGACTTATTCCAATCAGAGAACTTTACAAGAGTGCAATATTGAACAGCCTGCCAACCTTTATCAAATGCTTCAATGCTTTCTTTAAATTAGCAGCTGGAGCAGTTCTACTGTCATTATTTAACTGTAACAACCAAAATTCTTTCAGCCCCATTGGCCCTAGGGGTTATGTTATCAGAATGTGTTTAGAAATGGGAGAGGAGGAATCCTTGGTTTACTGCTGTTTAAAATCATGAAGTTTTCATTCATTGTCTATGCACGGCAGAGGGAGACTTAGCAGGGCAAATACACAGCTTTGGATGCTACTTTTTTAAAAAATATTTTCATCTGAGGACATGTTTGTATACCTACAGACAAATCCCTTTTGGCAGTAATATGCTGAAGGTATGCTTATGGCAGAAGTTCATGTTCTTTTTCCCACTCCCATTTCTCCCTAAGGTGTCTTGCTTACCCAGCCTGTTGGTTGGCTGGGTGATTTTGTTGACCTGCACTTTTAGCAGTGTAGAAGTCCTCTGGAGAAGCTGGGTCAGTCCTGCCAATTTACTTTGACAAATACCGTTCTTTTCATTGTGAATACAAACTAGCTGAAGATCCATTTTTAAGTCCCACATGGAGTGGCACTTAGAACAATGTAAAAACCTAAAGCAGGAACACTGCAAGGATCCAGCTCTGAGAATTTATTGTAATAATATAATAATTAATATTATTATGTTTGTTAATTTATTATTTGTGTTACTTTATGAATACAAGTCAAACCCAGCAAAGGTTAGCTTTTACTTTACTTTGTTTAGTTCTGGTGCTGACTGAATATGTTGGAATAGTTTCTGCTTGTGAATGCCATATAAATATACCAGCTGCTACACACTGATCGTGTATTCTGAAATATTTGTTTTTAATTTAAAAATTTCTATACTGGTTGATTGACTATGCCTTATGTACTGTTATCTGCTAAAACTAATGGAAAATTTGGTAGTGTGCTGTCAAGTGTTGCATAGTGCATGCTAGCTAAAATCATGGCTTTGGAGCAGTGCTTGTCACAGCACTGTTAAAAAAGTGTTGCTGTTTAGATGTTTAAAGGTACTATAGCTGTCTTAAAATATCATAGGCTACTTTTAGTAGAAGTCACTGTTAAGTAAGTAGCAGTGGAGTGGTAAGGTAACTTCAATATGCTTATTTTTCCAGGAGATCTCTGTCCATTTAACTAACCTTAGGTAAAATAAAATGTGTACTATCCCATTTATTAGATTTTTGTGCTATCACTTACTACTTTTACACAACCAGTGTTCAATGCTGTAAGACTAAATTCCTTGTATCATCTTTGTATTTGACAGGTCAATATATGTTCTGTTGAAATGAAAGGGAGGAAAGTGCAGACAGGTTTGTTCCGGAATTAAATAAGGGCCTTGCAGAGAATTGGCTTAGCTTTCTATTTTATGCAAGATATAAAATCAAAATATTTTTAAAGTAACTTCAACTGGTTTGGGATTTTTCCCTCATTTTGGAAGAAAGAGGTGGAAAAAGAATTACTTAAAAATGAAAAAACCTCTATCAACAAAAAGACATGTTCTATTTCATTTGGGGTGCAGTAAAAACAAAAAAAAATTACATCATGTAAAAGTTGTAAGCCCAGAAATAAATAAAATAAAAGCATCAGTCGTTTCTATCACTGGGGAACTTTTTTCATCTAAGCACATATGAACAATTGATCCTTGTAGTCATATATAGCAGTAAACATTAATAACTTAACAGTCTGAAGTCAGTGCTGAAGATATGGAGCATTATTGAAAGATGGAGTCGAGCAGGTGGCACTTTAATATGTTCAGTGTCATGGTTGACTCTAAAGACTAGTAGAATGAAATTACTTGAGGTTCTAAAGATTTAAAAAGCGAACTCATTTTGCTGCACTAAGGAAATGCTACTGATCAGGCTTTCTGTGTCCCTTTTTTCTAGGCTAGAAAATATTAACCCTGAAGAAAATGACATGGTAAGCCATTCTCTGAGGAGATTTCTTGATGTCAGTCTTATATCTTAGAGGCTTAAGTTCAATTGAGTGGGTTTCAAGAACTAAGATGTGGGAAAAAGAAGAATTGACACACTAATAATGTACATCTTTGCTGCAATATGAAAATTCAATAACTTCACTCAGTCAATTTACAATTCACATGTGCCTATTAATTAAAACCCTATATTAAATAAAATATATTAAAACTTCATGTCTGACTAACATATAATGCTGTTGGTAGACATTACAGGAATTACTGAACAGAATAAACAATGCAGACACAGGGGTAGATATACTGAAGAATGGAGCTATAATTCTGAACCGAATACACAGGACCAAAGAACGTAAAAAGAAAATAATAGCTGAGGAAATGAATGCAGTAATAGAACAACGGGATGCTGCTTTATCTCAAGTAAGTCTCTACAAGTATATAATCACTCAGTAGTACATTTCTTTTTTTCTTCTTTTTTTTGTTTTTTTGGAGGGGGCAGGGGTTGGTTTACTTTTGGGGAAGAAAATTATTTTGTTTACTTTTCTCTCCTGAAAATCTCAAAGGAGAGCCCTTGTAGTAAACGTCTGATTACTGATCAAATTTTTCTTCATGGTAGTAGTGCCCGTTAAAATGGCATCACCTTGTTTCATGAGAAAAGTTATGTTTGTATTTTTTGCGCTTCATTACTATCTGTCTTCTTTCTAAAACAAAATAGTTTTCAGTGAGCTGACCCATCTAAAAAGCTATTGAGGGCTTAGTTTTGCTGTATTGGTGAAATGCATTGGATGACAGTTAACTTGGATGGAAGGATTTATATAGGGTTATAAGTAGCAAAAATATGCATTCAAGGAAGGTAACAGTACTGCATGCAACAATGCAAGCAATTCCTCCCTTTGTTGCTTTACATTCAGGAGATAAAAATCAGCATGTGGTCCTTGACTCTCAAAGTATTCCCCATCTACTATGTGACTTGAAAGAATCTCGGTGCTTTTTTCTGCTCAGATCACTCATTGCCTGCAATTTCCTATTTTGACAGAACAGTAATTGTCTTCATTCTCTTCACTATAAAGAGAGTCTCCTTGCTTTTCTCATCATGGAGTAAAGCTCCATGGAAGAGTTTTTCTCTTGTTTTTTGGCTTGAGTTTGCTTTTTACCCACCATTTTTTTAACAGAATTTTGACTCAATAGGAATAAGTTATAGGGAGGAACAGTCCAAGGAGGGAATGTATGTCCTGAGGAAATATCTTAGACAGGATGAATCTTCTTATGTATTTATGCTAGGCAAGAAATTTCATCTGACTCTTCCTATATTGAAAATTTTGATTTTTAATGCAAGTAACCAAAGTTGGCCCACATGCAACTAATTTCTACAGATTTAAAGTCAGATTTGTGATCTTTAATGATATCAATAATGTTAATTGAATTTGTGTTCTATTGAGAAGTCCTCTGATAATAGTGCCCCCTCTACAAACACTGTAATTTTCATGCTTTTTTCAGTCATTGTTTTTACATTCTCGCCTACTTTAACCTTGAAAGCCCCATCTGCATGGTGCTTAAAATATTTTGTGTGTCTGTCAAGTATATATTGCAAAATATCTTAATGTCTTATTTGTGGTATTTTACTTTCTCAGTCTACTTTTTTCCTTTTATAATAATATTGCTGGGATGTTTCCCAGCACAGCTACTAGGAAACATCCAACAGCCCTTCCGAAAGTTTATGTTCATTCTTCTTTGCACAGGGCATTTGGAAAGTGGGCAACTTGTAACTGGAAAGCTTTCAGCAAAAAACAAGGATCTCTTGATATTTTTATTTTCATTTTTTCAGTTTTTGATTTTTTCTTGAAGTGGACATTCAGGCATACTTGAACCGTAAAACTTCCATGAATGTCAGAAGAATATCATTGTCGGGCATTTGAATACATATTTTTAATTTAATTGATTTTAAGCGGCCTGTTTAAAGAGTAATATTTTCCAAGTAATCAGCTTCAAAATTAATAATTATTTTAGATAGTAATGGCTCAAGTGTTACCACTAGCAAAGCCATCTGTAGTCATATCAGCAAAAAGCACAGGTAATGCTAAGTAGATACTGCAGCTGAAAAAATAAATTAATAGAATAATAAATCCTCATGAAATGAAGATGGTATTTGGTATTAAGCTGTAGTACTGTGATACCGCTAGCCATTTATACCACCATTGTTTAAATTAATTGTTATTAATAAAGCTATTCATTATGTGTTTTCAAATATGTGGTACTTTTACAGCTGTTACTGTTGAATCTAGAAAATAGGTCCTTGGAATCGAAACTACCTTTTCAGCCTGTGTTTCTCACTTGATGATTCCTTGGGAATTCGTACCATACTTGAATTATTAGTAGTCTTTTGTTAACATTGCAATAGCAGTAGTTATTACAGTGCTAACAGCAAGAACAATAGGAGAGGGATTCTACATTAGACCACAAAGGGACTAGATATAATTCAGGGGATGTATATGCTTAGCATAACAAATGCAAATTATTGGAAGTTAGATCTGGCGTTGCCTCAGGTATTCATAAAATCTGCAAGTTGAAATCTTTTTCTTTTTGTGGAAGTGACATCAAATATGAAGGGGGGAATAGAGAGCAGGTTGAGAAGGAGCAGAACTAGAGTAAACCATTAGCATGCTGTGGCTACCCTCTGGAAAATGCATTTGTAGAGTTCAGAGGTCACTGGGCAAAGGAGGTTGAATGTTTCATGACACATGGGGTTGCTCCGTTGCTGGTTGCTGTTGTGTGGTGCTGGAGACAGCAATGCCATTTGAGTGACCACCACAGCTGGTTCCATGTCATTGAGAGCTGGCTGCATGGTAACAAGTGTTTTGACTGACTGTGTTTAGTGAAAATGCATCTATTACTTTTCACTGTGATTTTCTTCACAATACCCTGGTATTTGGTAATTGAGCACAGCAAACCTAAGTCGTGTCTAGCTTTTGGGGGTTAATTCATAGGATTTCTGACTTTTTGAGGCAGAAGCAATAATGTGAAAGCCTTCACAGCTCAAACACCTTGCTTTGACTTCAAGTGAGGAATAAAGTACATTTCTAGAGAGTAGACATACTATAAACTATGCATTTCCTATGACCAGGTAAATACAGATTGCTTCCAACTAATTTTTTTAATTCAGTTTTAGAATTCTTTTTCTGGTAGCTCTACTACTGAACTGCATTTAACTGGACTGCAGTTGCAGCATACTCAATGATTAGCTAGTTGTGATTCTTCTGTTTGAATTTTACTTGAATAATTTTTTTATTCTTCAAAAAATCAAGACCACTGTCCATGTCTTGAAAAGGCCATGAAAGTGGTTTTTTCTAGCTGTGTATTTTTTGAGATTTACAGTGTGAGCATTGCTGCTTACTAGGAAGCAGATTGAGGCACTTCTATCACTGTATTGAGCTGTGCAAGTGTATGTAATCTCAGATCTTTCACTAGATTGCTGAGCAAATATGCAAACTACTTTTTGTATGTGTGAAAACAAATGAAATGGTATAAACTCAAATATTTGATACTACTTTTAGTATGTATTTTCAAGTGAATAATAAACAAACAACTAAAGCATGGCTAAACATTGACATCCATCTTCTCCTGTATCAACCCCCTTAAAAAAACAAACTCAACAGTTTGGTTGTATTTGCTAAGATATGTTTGTTAGTGAACAGATATTGTGTGGTACTGAGGATCTTCAGCGTGTTTTATGACTGATCCTCTGAAAAAAATAAAACATCATTTTCTTGTCTGTAACATTCAGTTTTGTCTTAACCCATTCAAGGAAAAAACTTATTTGTCCAGTTGATCATAGTACAGTTTTACCTTTCTTGAGAAATCTTTCTTGCTTGAGTTATCCAGTTAGTGACAGACATTTAGTAGAGATTCCATATGGCATAGTCACATTGAGTGATCCTCATAAAATACTCTAAAGAAGTGATTTCCAGCAGGAGGCAATACAGTACAATGTCTCAGCCACCTATTAGCCACATCACACCTTATGGACAGGAATGTTAATATCATTACAGGGTTGGCAGCTGAAGGCTTGAGTAAGTCATTACAATTGCTTTTCTTCTGGTTTAGACAAGAAAGGGGACCTTTTAATTGGTACAGCTTGAAGGAAGTGATTTTTTTAAAGCTCGTTAAGGGATTAGGAGATTATGTGTTTGATATGTTTCCAGTCCTAACTAATTCTGTAAATGTGGGAGTTTTTTTATTGGTAACAGTCAGTTCTACACAGAGTTTTAAATATTAAAGATATATATATATATGTATATAATTTGCTGTTAAGGAATAGCAGTGGTTTCGTGGCTGGCAAAGTATCATCATCTCTAGTACACTGATCTTGAAGCAATAACATAGCTGCCAAGCAAACCTGGTTTTACAGCTTTGAATAGTTTGACCACATCCTGCTGTGCAGGAACATGCTTATGACTGCTCATGTAAAAAATTGGCAGGCACCCAGTTGCTCATCTGAAGCAAGTTCAAGAATCCTTCTCCATTTTGAGGCGCTGTTTGGCAGCAGGCGGCACTTTATCATCCTTGAAAACAATGACGAGATGCACTATGCTTGACTTCCCACCATTATCAGTTTCGACTAATGACTAATAACTGATAAATGTCTGTACTTACAACTAGTCAGCTTCTTGCTAGCTTTTTTGTTGTTGTTGTTCTTGTTCTGCTAAAGCAATTTTCCTCCTTTTACACCAGGTAGTGTGTAGAACTCTGTGTTGCCTATGATTCACAGAGCATTAAGGCATTCTCAGCACAGAAGTGAACAGGTCTTACTGAGGTAGTAAACCCAAGAGCTGTATGAAACATAAAAACAGGACATGTAAATGGAAAAAAAAATATTTACAGATCTTGGACCCTTAATTGGTGAATACTCAGGTGACGAGTTACAATGCCTCGTGACTTTTGGGACAGAGGTGATCCCTTTGCAAACCAAACCACAATTTGGGACATTATTTTTTAGTACTTTTAATTAGAAGTTTGGTTTTATACTCTGTTTTAGTACCCTTTGGCAGTTCTTGATTAAGGATGCTAATCAACTTCTTGGCTGACAGGAGCATATCTGATGGTATCCTCCCACCTGCTCTCTCAAGATGCTTACCCTACTTTTTCCTTTGCCACTGATATTTGGGAACAGGGAAAGAAGATGTAGGATGCTGTATTAACAGTTGTTTATGAATCAGGCAGCTGCTGTTGGGTGCTGATGATTTTGGTCATGTACTTATTTCAGGAGGAAAGTGAAAGTAAAGGGAATGTTTATTATACTTTGAAGATCCAAGAACTATGTTTGTTCACTAATGGCTGGTTTCCTTTGGGAAGGCAACAGCAAGTTGCTGTTGTTTCCATTTATATCCTTTTCTCTGAGAGGTAGCTGATGAATGGGCATGGGGAAATTCCTTGCCAGCAGGATGGTTAAAGAGAGAGAGGATACCTGTCTGCAAGATACCCGATTTTGCCCTGTGAATTTAGTCCAAGTCCTAAGAGAAAGCAATAAGGATATGGAGTAAGATATAGAGTAGATTAAAAAGAAAAATAATTTGAGATTTAGCATTAACAATTGCACAGTGACTGCAAGGAGTAAAGAAAGAGGGGTTGATGAAATAGTTGTCAGTTTTGTTGGGATTCACATAGACGGCCTCTGGTAAAGCTCACAGAGGTCTCTTCTTTGAGTAAAAGGGATCCTGAAGGGAGATCACAAAAAGCCAACTTATATGAGCAGTGACTGTGATTAGCAATATTAGTTTTAGTCTGTTTGATTGCACTGCACTGCAACAGTGCTTTAAAATGTCACATTTCATTTCCTCAGTACCTAAACAAAGATAATCCTTTGAAAAATTCATGTTTTAGGAAGTCCATGTTATACTGAACATGGTTAAATCCATGTTTTCTTTGCTCCTTCTCAAAATAAACCAAGTGAATCTCACCAAGCACCAAACCAAGCCAGAGATTGCTGTATTTGGGACATGTGGAGTAAAACTATTGTGAATGATGCTGGAGAGCATCAGGTATCTTTTGCATCTCAGAAAAGGGCAGGTTCTTCACTACTTGGCTACTTAGTTTTTCTAAAAACAAACTCTGTTTGAAAATACATAATAATTCTTTACTTTCCAAGATGATTAGGTGTGCTCTGACTCCCTACCTTGGGAGTATTTGTGCTGGCTTTAGCATGAATATTTTCCAGGAGAAAATTCCGTTAAATATTTGGCTACATTTAGGAGATCGTGAAGTATTTCTTGCCTCTGAAGTAGGAACTTTAGTCCACTGGTGACTTAACTAGAGAGGCAACTGACTGGCAAAACTTGGTTTCTTACATGGGCTTTCTGATTTGCATAGAATGTCCCCCCCAAAAGAAAACACCTGTTCAATCTTTTGCTATAGTGCACTGTTCAGTTTGATCAGGGTATGTAATTCACAGTTTTCAAAGCATTAAGAAATCTGAGGAGTGGTGAGATGTTCAAACAGGATAGTAGGAGAAGGTTTAGGGGCACTACAAATCCATTTTTTTTAGTGTCACTTTGTCTCTTGCACTGACATAGCAGAGGTTGTGATTTCTCTGTAGGCAGGTATCTGTTATAGAGCATGAAACTCTTTGGTTTCACTGGAGTTGGAATTTCATTAGTGAAAGCAAGTATTTTGCAATTTATTCCTTAGTTTAGACTTTACTGAGGCTTTGGTTGCATGGGGTCTTGGATTTTTGGAGTTAATACTTCTTGCAGCTTGAAGTACAGGTCAGATGGTAGTTCATTAGTGGAGGGAGAGGAGAATCTGAAGGAAATTACCCTGAGGAGCTGTTATACTGAACTTTGTATTTAGTCCATGAATGCTAAGTGTGAGTAAATATGTAAATGTTAATGAAGTGTTTCCTTGAAGAGAGGGATTACGGTTTTTCTTTTTGAGCTTTAGAAGCAAAATTTTAATTGATACTGCATTTCTTCTTTTTGCTGCCATAAGGTTTTGACTGAATGATGCCTGGAGACACATCATTGTTTGCATTGTTAAATCACCTGTTGTTGCTCTGCAAACAGTGTGTTGTGCAGAATTCAGAAAATGCATGTCTGCATAGTATTTGAGGGCATGCTCAAGCTTGATATCTTTAATTGTAAACTTTAATGAATTTCCAGTTGAACATTCATCTTCTCTTCAGTACCTAGAAACTCCTCACCCCTTTGAAAATGGCAGTTAATTTGCATGCAAGCTTGTTCCATTAATTGCTGTTTGACTCATCTATCATGGGCTAAGCTTTATATTCACACAGCTTAGACTTTCAAGCCAATTTCTGGAATTAATTTAAATATTTAATATAAAAACCCTAGGATGAAAGAGAGGAAAAATGTTTTGTATGCTTATTGATCACCTGTTTCAGTAGCAGCAACCCATAGAGGAAACTTCCAATGTGATAAAAGCAGAACTCAAACAGTATTCCCTCTGAAGAGTATCACTCTGCATGTAATAAGGTGTATAGGTACCAAAACTCTGCATGTAGTAAGGTCTGTAGGTACCAGAACTCTTGTAGAGGTACCCTAAGTAGTTTTCCATGATACTTAATGCTTCACAGTTTCAAGTTGGGTACTGAGTGTTGAACCAGATTTCACTTTGGTTACTTGTTGGATAAAATGTTGGATTTTCTTAAAAATTGGGAAAATAAAACCCCTGTGTTTTGTATGAAATACTGGTTCCCTTAGTCAATTTTCTAATGAAACTTCATGCAAAATTACTTTTTTATTTTGGGTGTACAGATGAGTTTGCATAAGAATTCTTTTGATAATCAACAAAGAAGGTTTTTGTGTTTCATTTTTTCATTAATTTGGTGTCTAAACAGGCTAATATGCCTGACCTGCTCATGCACTTGCTTCTCCTACCTTGACCCTTCTTCAGTGTTCATAAGTTGGAATTTTGTGTTTTATTATGCTTATGTTAGCAAGTAGTGTGAACAAATAATGGTGGATCTGGACCATGAAGTAGTTCTCAGCATCTGACATCCAAATTAACCCCTCTCCAGAATGGGGAGGAAGGCATTTCTTTTGGTTTGGATTGGTTTGGTGTGGTTTGGATTTGGTTTGGTTTGGTTTGGTTTGGTTTGGTTTGGTTTGGTTTGGTTTGGTTTGGTTTGGTTTGGTTTGGTTTGGGGTGTTTTGTTTGTCTGTTTTTTGGGGTTTTTTTGTCAGATTAGCTGTAGTCAAGTCCTATGGACTGAATACCATTTGTGTCAGAGTGCACTAGGTGAATTCCTGGAGTGCATCTTTGAGTTTGTTTAAATCAAAAAAGGAATCTAGTTTGTTTTCTCACTTAGCACTCCACGGCGCAGAACAAAGCATAATAAGTAGAGAAAGTGCTAAGTAGCATGCAAATTGTGTATTACATTAAATTAAGGATAAAAATGAGATGATTTTAAGAAAGAGAATGAGATTTATTAAAATAAAGAGGAAAATAAAAGCTATCAGTGTTCTTGGAGAAAGTATTCTTGTATGTTTGTATTCAGACATTTTCCTTTGAAAATTATTAGACTGCTTTATATGCAGACTTTTCTGGTGCCGATTTTTGTCCTGTCATCAAGATGTAAATGAACTTGGTTCCTTCAAGGAGAAATAGGTTTCAAACTAGTAGCATAAATTGCAAATAAAGTGATATACAGAATGTAAAGTTTGGATTTGATTGTGCAGTGGAGATACCTTCAAAGAATAGCAGGCAAACTGTATTGCTGATTATGCCACTTCTACAGCATCAGTAATTGACTAAGAGTGTTGTGGGACATGGAGCTAAGAAGAATGAATAGAGCTGCTTTTTGTTGACTTTATTTATTTTTATTTCCAGAGTCCCTGAGGTGAAATATTGACCTCTCTTCCAGCATTGCAATACCCTCCACAGTCATCCTTATGATTCAGCATGTGTGCTAAGCTGTAAAGAGAGCAGATGAGTAAGGCAGTTAAGGTCTAGCAGTAACAGAGGATGTAAGAAAAAACTATTATGATGATGATAAACTGATTATTCATTTTCAACAGAATTGTAGATGATTGAAATTTGGGACTTTGAAATGTTTTTGTTCCATTTCTTTCTAGATTTTTAACTGTTTTTAAATGATCAGGTAACAATTACCAAAATGGCAGTTTTCTCTCTTGGTTTGGTCTGAATATTGTGACCCTATTTTTATTTGGTTGTGAAGCTGCTAATCGATTTTTCCAAGACCTTAGGCTTGATGAAATTATTTTACACATTCTAGTTTAAAGTGTGTAGTTCTCCTGCCCAAAAAAAACCCAAAAAACAAAAAAAAAACCAGAAACAAAAGGAACAAGAAAATCTATCAATATTCTTTTTATGAAAGAGAGATTTCACAGTAGCATTAACTTATCTTTGTCTGGTTCACCAAGTATGCCTACATTTGTTTGTTGTATGGCTTTACTGTTTCGTGCTTCAGATTGTGAGTATCTAGGATTTAGCCTCTTTTCCATGTTCTGTTTATTCACTGTTAATTATTTTTCAAGCTGAGTTGCTTGAGAACAAGAAAAATTTAGCTTCCATTACCCTCTGTTGCAAATGAAGGACAGGCTTTCCTGTTGCATGTAGTCTGCATGTAAGATGCTCTTGTAAGGGAACTTTTTAATTCTTTCTAAAGTTAATACTTTGTTCTCATTCTTTTCAGTCATGCTTTTGATTTATTGTTGAATATGAGGCACAAAATATCATTTTGGTTTATAGTTTACTTTTGTATTGAAAATATTTTTTTAAATTACACAATTCAAATACATAGAAATACTTGAAGAGCCTTAAGAAGCTGTGACTGTGTAAAAAGTATACTTATGGCTATAACAAAAGAAAAATTCTTGCAGATGAAGAACAGTGTTAAAACATACAAGTATGACAACTTTTTGCAGTTCTGGAGTTGTTATCAGAAATAGAGAATACAAGTGGCTAACTACCCAGTATTTAATTGGTGTAAAATACTGATGCAGTAATAGTTATGAATGTGAATGTTATATCGGTAATAACATAGAATTGATAACTATCTTTTGAGAGAGAGAGGAATTTTAACATTACCTATCATTTATTAATTATGAACTATGAATATGTAAATCTAAGTATATATATATATTACCAAATTCGTGCAACAGTTATTGGTCATCTTTCAGTTATGCTGTTGCTTATTTCTTAATCAGCTGTAACATCTTTTTCTGCTGTCTGCAGAAGTAATATCAAAGATTAGAGAAATCCCAAAAACATAGTAAAGCTCTCTATCGAAAGAATGGCTGTGAACACTTTTCTCCTAGTTGTGTCTTGAGATGACTTTTCACCAATAGGTAAGATTTCTTTCAGGTCTTATGATAATCATGATGAGGAATTTCTTAATTCAGAGATGGTATTACAGATCCCAACAATGTTTTTCACTATTTTTTTCCTGAAAGTGCTCTGCTGTCTTGTATTCAGTATGGGAGTGAACAGTAGGCCTCTCTGTGAGTTTAATTCCTTCATCTTTAAGACAAAGCTTTTCTTTCTTAGTCTACAAGCATTTTTTCAGCCTCATTGCTTGGGGTCCTGTTCACAATCAAAATGTTAGGACTTCAGCTGAATCTTAGTCTGAAAAACAAGTCTTGAAAGACTCACCGTGAAAAGGGCATCCAGTGCCAGCCTCCAAGAAGAAACAGCAAAATTATTGTTAATACCTTATGCTAAATTGTTCCATGAGCTGGCCTTCTACTGTAGGGCCAGCCAACAGTGTGTCTCTCCTTACATGTTCTCCTTATGTCATGTACAGTGTCTTCTATGGTATCTAGACTCTGCTCAACAGTAGCCATGCATTTTACCCGTTTTGTTTGTTTTGGCAGGCAGACCTATCACTTGGCTTTCAGATGTTCTCATAACATTCTTCTATCTTTGTGTTTTCCTTAAATTTTTCTCCCCTTAGGGTGTCCTATCCTCTGTACACGAGGAATGGAATTGCCAGGATGAGAGCAATGTTGGTAAATGCACAGGTCAAAGGCAGCTGATTTTAAGTTTAAGCATTTCTGCTTTTCAGTAACATATCTGAAAGCGTTTAGGTGACTTTTATTCAAAGTGGCAAGATCAGCCCACTTGAGAAGATGCATCTATTTGGGTATCTAGTTACATCGGTCTCTGTAAAACACCTTAATGAAGCTAAAGCTAAATTTTGTTACAGATATAGAATCTTCAGATTTAACTGCTATTTAATATTTGCAAAGTCTTAGTCATGTACCAAAATCTTGCAGGCGTTTCTCTGTGTTACCAAAGCTGAGCAATACATAATTTCTAAATGTGTAGTTTTGTTTTAGTTTTGCAAAGCTTTGGTTTACTTTCTTGAATCTTTTCTTTGTGGGATGCCTTTGTATTCTAGGTATGATTTATTTAAAGTTTGTGCAAAGCTGATTAATTTCTTGATTTTTTAAAGTTATTTTAATTTCACTTTTCAGTGCATATAAACAAACTGTAAAAGCTATCTGGAATACAATTTGTGTATTTTCTGTTACCTAGCTATATTTGCTGTTACTTTCTCTGTATTGACAAGACAGAAAGTGTTTTCACAATAACATTTGAAGATTTGTAATTAGTTGCTTCATTTTCACCCTTTTGCTTAGTTAAAACACTGCCATTAATATTGTTTTCACATATTTATGTCCTTGGGTATTGAAGTTTCCTAAAAACCCATGGAAAAAGAGCAAATACTACAGATTGAGATCATTTATTCGAAAAGTGTCTGTCATCCCTAACTTACCTGCAGAGGTTTTCACCTAGGTGGGTGTTTTCACCTGCCTAGTCTTAGTTTGTAATAATCTCTAGTTTAAAGTAGCATATATTACATGTTAAACAAGTTTTGTGTGGACATATTATACACCAGAAAATATTCAAGAACTCCTACTTAAGCAAACTGATGTCTCAATTGAGAGTAAAAATTTATCAGGACAAACAGACAGTCGGTACTACAAGGTACACCTGCAATACCATGATTACAATAACAGAATTAAAAAATTTAATACTCTGCCATCTACACAGTGATCCATGATACTGTTTTCTTGAAAAATGTGATGATATTTAAAAATGGACCTGAAGTGTTCCTGTCCTTTTGTGCAGTAAATGCCAACTTAATGTTTCAGCAATAGCCTTGTTTGCATATGGATTTTACAAAAATCCATTGAAGATTATTTGAAAACCAGCTCATTAGAATGACAGATTGCTTACCAAATTTTGTTTTCTTGTCAACTAATATTGGTTACATTCAATTAAACAAGGTTGTGCTTTCTAAAAACATAATCTCAGTCTGCAGCTGAATGCCTTATATCTGCAAATCAGATTCCTAATTTCTAGATCTAGTTGGAAGATTAGGCTGTGAGTGTTTCTAAAATTTCTTCTTTTCATACAGCTTTCACATTTTCACTACCTCTGTTCTACTGTATATATTGTTTGAGTACCAACACTGCAGATTGTTAAGTGAGGGTGAGGGAAAGGTTTTAAACAAAAGCAATTGCCAGCTTTCTGTCATGGTGTGTTGTCAGGTGTTTGACAAGCTGTCTCTTGGCCACAGGCCATCTGGTTGTAATGGAGCTGACTGCTCTTCTGAGGAACCAGCAAACATGTGGCCACGCAAAGCAATAGCTCCCTGACGTTTGGTCAAGTCAATAAAGCTAAGGTTTGGGGTGTAGTAATCCCAGTTCTGACATTATCTTGCTCGTTGATTAAGATTCCTAAACTTTCTATGCTGATTTGTCATCCCACAAAACAAGAAACTACTATTTACTTACTTGATTTGAGTGTTGGAAAAAGTGATTAGTTAGTGTTTACGAAAAGTTATAATATAATTATTTATGAGTATAATTAAAGAAGAACTGTGTGTATGGTAAAAAGGTGAAGTAAAAAGGGGAAAAAAAATGAAGTGGTGCAGTGAAGTGAACCTTATTCAGGCCAAGACAAGAACTGAGAATTAGAGTGTACATTGTGTGTACATTCTGCCATTCAAAAGAAGGGAGGAAAGATGCTGCATTTGAAGAAGGGAGAAACTAAAGAACTTGGAGAGGGAAGACTTATGTTTCTTTCTTTCAGCAAAGGAAGGAGGAGAAGTAAATTTCCTTTTTAAAGTTATTTAAAAATATAGTTTATGGCTTTCTGAAATTTTGTTCCATCCATTAGTAAAACATTATCTTGACCAAAGCTTCCTTGCTAAATGATATGTGGGATTGCATTGATTTGGAAAATGCATGCCAAGACTATAAATAATATAAGATCAGAATAATATTTTAATATTCAGATGCTTTGACTTGCTTCTTGGTGACCTTTCTTGCAGCACTACTTAGTACTTAACCATGGCAGAAGTTATTTCAGGTAGTCAACAGGGTATTTAGGTCCTGGTTTTTGTGTAAGTAGTATATTAATGCATGATCTGCTTAAATGGCAAATTTATTCCAAAACCTCTTGGTTGTTGTATAACTTTATTCTCTAAATATTTTTAAAGATGTTGAGGTTAATTACTCTGAATTATTTTCTATGCAGAAGTTTCTGTTCTGAAATCTTCACTTGTATCTGTGTGCTGGACTTGCTGATGTCCATTGAAAGTAAAATGAATCCTAGTCTAACTATTATTGTACTTGCTGACCTTTATTCAGTGATTTAGAATTTAGCTAATCAAGACTTACTTTTTTATTTATTGTCATTACTTTTAAAAGAGAATTTTGGCTCTTGAGTGCTCTTTTGCTCTTCCTATAAAATTTTAATTAGTGTTTCCATTTGCTGAATTATTTGGGAGTATTGGTAGTTTCCTTTGTTTTTAAATATAACACTGACACGTGAATTATAATTGTACTGTGACAGTGTCTAGTCTTTCTAAAACTCTGCAGTGGGGCGTGAGCAGGCGTACTATTTTTGTATTACTCATCTGCTTACATGCTTAGTTTATACATTATTTATTAGACTTATAGGCATGAAATTAAAAAATTGAATTAATAATGTGACTTTGGTGTAAAGCAGAAGTTGCTTATTTATATATGACAGGCAATTAGGAAAAAAACACCCTTAGTTTAGTTGAATGCATTTTTGCTTACTTTCAGACCCAGTACAGCCTCATGAATAAATGTTTGACTCCAGGTTACTAGGTTTGTGTTTTGATTAGAAACAACTCAGAGGTGAGGTAGTTTGTTAACTTATATGCAATGGACACGGGAAAATGTGAAGGTGACCCAGTTATGTGGCTTCAGCAGCTCCTGCTGTTGTTTCCTCCTGCAGATCAGGAGTCTATCAGCAGCCTCTGTTAGCACAGGCGTGGTCATCCAGTGCACAGCCAGCGCAGGAACCCTGCTTGAATGACCTGTGAGCCACATACAGTTCAAGAACGTCACCTTTGTCTGGTTTTTGCACATTTTTGTAATGACTTCCATTTATTAGGAAAGTCTACGTGTGCTGAACTCATTGAAAAGCAGATCAGGGTTGTTTTGATCTTTGAAATATCGTCATTGCGAGGAAGTGAGAATATTCAGAGAATGCACTTGGGTGGGTGTCAGTGCTGCTCAGTGCTGTGGAATCACTGCACCTGTAAACAGGGTGTAAGGGGTATAAACATGAAGGGTGTAAACTGTTAAACTTCATGGTCTAAATTTTCTGAATGTCTTACTGTACACTTACAGTTCCTTGAAGTATTAAAATGAAAAGAAATGAAAACTTGTTTTGCTGCATTTGAAGTGTTCAGAAATAGACAGGGAGAGGAATGGTAGGAGGAAACCTAGTCATGCCTACAGCATATTATCTGCCCTAATGCTACAGATTGCAACTGGCTCAGAGTGACAAAGGAAACAAAAATGTTTTATTTGTATTTTGATGCTTTTTCTTTTGTAGCTTTTTGAAGCAAAACACGGTTGCACTACTGCAGAAAAAAAGGAAGCGTTTATATCTAAGTGTTTCTCTTACTAATAGAATATAAATTTTTAAAGATGCATGTGTTTCTGAGGCCTAAACTCTACAAAAACACTTTTCTTTCTTCAAATTCCAGTAGTTCTAAGCTGCTGGGCATTGTGTAAATAATCATTCAAACACATTTGTTGGTGGTTTGCCAAAACTTTGAAGTGAAGTAATTTTTCTCAGAGGTTAGAAAACCTTAATTCAAAATTATAATTTAAGGGAAAATTTTTCTAGGGGTTATTATGTAGAAACTCATTTATTTTTTTGTTTCTTTTTAAATTATTACTTTAGAAGAAAAAGGATAAATTCTATTTATGTAAGTGCTTCCAAACATCTGCAGTTCAAAGTACATAATTCACAGTGACACCAAAGGTTGGTTTGTGTTTTGACTGGATGGCTTTGGTATTATTTTTGTCTGCAGAGGAAAGAGTGTATAGCATCCAAGTGGTGCAAGCTGTTTGCCTCTCCAGAAATTGTGATGAATTTGGGACAAGGGGCAGACTGTTAAAAAAAAAAAAATATTGAGGGGAGGGGGAAGAAGGGCAGTCGGAATGAGAACACTTGTGTTCCATTTGGCATATTAGAGCTGGGAGCCAGTCTGAAGTACGGATAAATAAAGTAAGAAAAGGTGAACAAAATAACTGACTAAGAGAAGAATCTGTTGAAGTGCTTTTGTTTGCTTCACATGCTTATTTGTTGTATTCACGTATCCACATGTGAAGACTTAAAAATATAGCAGCTGAAAAAGTATCTTTGTTTCTGTCTTTTTCATGTTTGGTGTCTGGAATAATTATTTGTACTTCAGTTGTTCACTGCAATGAATATGTGTTAACTAATTTCAAAACATAGATGCACTTTATCACTTCTGGAAGAATTACACTGTGTAGTAGTAGAATCTCAGTACCCCATAAATTTATCTTTTAGTGCTATGGATGTATTTTCCGTCAATGTATGGTGTGTCACTTACTTTGCTCATGAGTATTTACTTAAAATGCATAAAGGAAAAAAATGCTTGGGGGGAAATAGTTCTGCTGTTCAGATGGACTCTGACTTTTCCACAATTTGGAGAATATAAACCATTTTCCCAAGTTATTCAGTAGGAACTAGGTTATTTTTATTCCACACTGTTTCAGTAATTGAGAATTCCAGTTCAGCAAGGTCTTCGTGCATAAAAGTCCACAGAATGTGGCAGAGTACTCGGTGTTTGAAGTGAAGGCACTGATAAGCAATCAAGTCATTATGCACCGGCTGACCCAGAGTGAGCAACTTAGCACTCACTTTTGATTTTTGTGTGACTGGAATAAAAATATGTTACCTTAAGTTTAATGACAGAATTAAGCTATTTGTGGGAGACTGTGGATATGTGTTTTTAAACTAGAGAGGCCTCATAAGACTGACTGGTGCCATCAGATCAAAGATCCACCTGCCTCACCAGCCCGACCTCCCTCAGGTCAGTACAGGAACAAGCATGTTACAATACCTCCATCTAGGCTCTGTGGCTTTTTTCAGCGAGCCTCTCAAGTGTACTTTTGTGTGTTTATGCCAGTGCTGATTCTTAAGTTTGTAAGCTCTGCAAGTTTTGATAAGGACTTTAGATGAACAAATCTATTCTAATGAAATATTATCTTTTGTTATGTACTAATTGACTAAGACAATCAAATATTATTCAGAATTCAGGAAAGAACTTAGTGCAGAATTTTGCCTCTTATTAGTACATTTGCTCCATTAGACTTTGACCCCCATACCTTTAATAACAGAGACAGATCAATCCCTTTCCTTTTTCCCTAGCATATAAATGGCATAATGTGTTGACTTTTTTTCCCTAGCATATTGCCATAAGTTCAGAAGAGGTTAGTTTGGATTCCTTTTAATGAAAGGCAATGAAAAATATTATATGCCATATAGTAATATTAAAAGCAAATATAGATGTAACAGGATTAAATAGCCACCAAGACTACATTTGAAGTAAGGAAGTGTTATGGTTTTCTGTTATATTCTGTTTTAGCTGTTGCTTCCTGAGCCAGGTAGTGTCACAGTACCCTTTCCTGGGTCAAATTTGTGCTGAAATACAAAATGAGAAATTAATTTGACATTACCGTCCTAGTTCAGTGAGATGAGAGCGAGGGACCCTGGTGTAGCAAAATATTTATGTCTCTTTGAAAGCATGTGAACAGCCTGATTGACCTAAGAAGTGCAGAGTTAAACAGGCTTCTGCATGAAACCTCTGGGGATTGGTGTTTTTTTCATGCAAACTACAGAGAGACCAAATGGTTGGGGACAGGAGGTCGCTCTGCTCAATGTTAATGCTTTGCTGTATTCCATCTTTGTCCCTACTAACATTATTTCTCCAATGACTTGCAGGTTTTTCTTTACTTTTGTGTAATGTCTGAACCTTTTACTTTGAGAACACCTCACTGAAGAATCATGTTAAATAATGATCAAAAAATAACTCATCAATCTGTGTAGATGTGACAGGCACTGTAACACTATGTTAACGTGTTACAGGTACAAGAAGAAGAAAATGCTGAAAAGCTGACAGCATGTTAAAGATGATTTGTTTATACAAGTGCTAAAGTTATGTTTGATATGTTAATGCAACCTCATTTTCTAGTAAAGGCCAAACACTATTAAGTGGTTATTTGCATTGATTTTTCTATCTTCTGAAATACTTGATTCAGGGTAAACTATCTTTACTCCTTTTGTATAACTGGAACTGGGGCTGTCTTTTAGCAGTCGCTTTCTGGGTGGGCCTCATGGACTTCACTTAGTGATATTCTTCTGGTCCATTTCTTGACCTCTCCATCAGTGTCCCTTTTAGCAGATGCTCCTTTTTCAATTTGTCTGGATTTTCACTTTGGTGTTCCAGCACACCCACCTGGAGAGTCACTGAAAGGGGTCAGCACCCACTGCAGCTTGAACCAGTGCCTCTCACAAACATCCTCATTCTGCTGAATCGTGTTACCTGATGCTCATTAAAAAAGACTCAACAGTAGCCTAATGGTTTACATTTTAAGATGGGAGGGAAGGATATGTTTACTTGCTGTCTATCCTTGCTTTCCTAACCAAATCTCTTCTTATCCTTTTTGGTATGTTACCTGCTTTGCTTTTCATTCTGTGTCTTAACTGCTTGTGATATATCCTGTGCTGGGTACAAAGATATTTGTTTCACAAGACTGAGTGTTTTTAGAAGAGTTGCATGGTGGAAATACAGTTAAAGAGAAGATTGAGTCCCTGTTGCTGAGAATGGATGATGTGGTACTGACAGCTGTACAGCTGGGCAGTGATGGTTGCTCAAGCAACACTTGGAGTAGGCTCAATCAGGTTCCCTGTCTGTCAGGTACATTATCACCTGTATCAGGCTAGCTAAAGTTGGAGGCATTTTGGGGGAAGTACTTTCAGAGAGGAGAACAAATGGGTTTGAAAGAGAAGAGTAAACCTTTGTCAGGATTGATTTTGGGAGTGGGGTTTTTTGTACCTTCAATTGTCCATATTGCCTCTCTGGCTACAGGACTGTGAATGCACTCAGTAGACCACAAGTAAAGCTAATTCTTAGTAAGTTGTTTCTGTGATACCTTTATAAAATTGCGTTACCATTTCTGAGGCTTTAATATCCTTTCCTCGGCAAAGTCATCAGTGTTCTGATCAAGACATTTTCTCATTGACATATGCCTACACTGCTCTCATATTCCTTGATGTAATCCAGGTATCTGAGGTAGAGAAGCAGCCTGTGTTTCATAACATGTTGAACTCATGTGAGTTTGCGTTTAAGGGCACAATTAAACCTCAGATCCAATGTTTAAGTAACCTGGATTGCACAAAATATTTTGTCTATTTGAAGTTTTCCCAAGAGTGAATTTTTACAAGTTTGAGATAACAGAATTTAGACATAGTATTTCAAATTAAACACTTCCTTTAGCTTTCAGCTTTCTTAAAAAGATACATCCAACATTTCCTCTTTGTCAGTACCAAGCTGGATGATGTCTTCTCTTCACTGTGCTCCAAAAAGTATTTTTATGTATGTTTTTAGAAGGAAATTCAGTTTCTTACTTGCAGCTGTTGGCATTATAGAGCCCTGGAGAGAACCAATAAAAACACATGTTCTTTCAAAGAACATCTATTTTTACTGGACCTTGCTAACAACTAGTGACACAGAATTCAAAAAATGTTGGCTCAAATGAATAGAAGGGCTGCATTGTTTTAAGTTCTATTTTTCAAACTTTTCTTTACAGCAAGGTTACACTAAAATTTCATATGCTCCTGCTCTTATGAAAAGGAATGCTTGCCTTTAGAATGCTATTTTAATATTTTAAAAGTAGCTCAGGTATCAAAGCTGTAAAGTATAAAATTTTATCAAGACATACACAGTGTTGCTTTTTAAGACTATTATTATAATGCTTTCACAAAGAGTGTAATTGAAGATTTTACTTCCTAGACAGCTGAGAATAAGTCAGAATATCTTCTATTAAAACAGTGTTTCCAACATAGTAAAACACTTAGGTGCAATGGTCAAATTAGATCACCATTTATTTCAATGATACCCCAAAACGAATTCAAGCAGTATACTACTTGAAAATACCCCAGTTTTTTTTATTTCAGATATCAACACTCTCAGTAGAAAGGAAAGAGAGATTATGAAATGTTCCCAAGTTTGTTGTAATTATATCAAGGTTGACTTGATCGGGAGGTTCATCCATTTCATGTTACCTGTGTTGCATCTTTACTGTATTTCACTTTTTCTGTGTTCTGCAAGATCCTGGAGTCCCACTGCTGCTGTTTATTTCAGTGACCTGTCTTCACAGGAGTGAAGGGGAGAGCAGAATTAAGACTGAACCCATGCTGTCATTGGTGCAATCTGCTCTGTACACCAAGATCTTTTCTCATGTAGCCCTGTAGCTAGATTTTGCTCTTACCATATTTTCATGTACCTTTTGGAATCAAGAGAATAGCATGATTATAAATTCAGATTTTAAAGGTAAATTGAGATTTTAGTCTGTTTAATAATGTTTATTCTATGTAAACTTGCATTGTTGTCAAATTGTGGATTCCAAAATACTGTTTTGAAGAATGTTGGCAAAGCAGAAAAGTGAATGTCCTGATGATCATACATAGTGCAATGTAGAGTGCCTGCAGTGGTAGATTGATTTTTTTTAATGATGTATAAATCACATAAACTAAGGAAAAAATATTGCTAGAGGGAAAAAAAAAACAAAACAAAACAACCATAATCTGTGTTTAGTTCTTCAGCAGTTTTATTAGCACATTCATGTCTGCAAACACATAATTTTCATGCTGGACATGGAAAAAGAGTTACATCTGGAATTCTGTGATTTCTGATTGTGTATGTGTGATAAACACAGATGTTAAATATCTCAAGTATGTGAAAATACTTACAATCAAATGTATCTTAATATTTTTCTTAATTTCCCTATTTATGCAACAGTGTCTTTTCTTCTTGCAATAAAAATGAAACTGTACATTAAGGAAGTTTACATCACACACTGAGAGAATGTGCTAGGCCAGAAAAATTTACTGCCTTTAATTTAGGTAATCCTATTAGAAATAAGCTCAGATTTCTAATAGAAGTGATAAAACATAACAACAGACATGTGAATGGAATTTATAATAGTACTTTTGGGCTCCTACAAATGTTTAAAATTTTTTCAAATAGAGGATTGGATCATTCTGGTTTATATACTATACTGGATACCTGACGAGCAGTGTATTGTTTGGTCATGTTTTGTGTTTAAGATTTGTATGTATCGGCATGTCTTTAAAATTTCTCTCAAGATTCTTTAGCATTCCTTATTTTACTTAGGCTTCATTTATAATTTTTTCAGTTCTGAAGCTTTCTGTTTCAGTTTTTCTGTTTTTTCGAGTTTACGTGAGCCAGGTTTCATTGTCCCATATACTGAATTGCTCAGGAATAGGGTGCATATACATGATGGGAAGCTGAATTCTGGGTTGTCCACAGTAACTAAGACTCCACAACAGACTGACATTTCCAGGTCTTTCATTTGAGACAGCAGTGCTTACATGGGTATTATATCATAATTCTTACTCCTTTTTTGCTAGTGTTTTCAGGAAGTATATATTAAAATATTTTTATCAATTAATTGTCTTTTGTTCCCACAGTCTTTTAGTTTTGGGTTTTGGTGGTCATATCAAACCACTTGCTTGTAATACATACTTGTAAAATGCTTCTCCTGGTACTCTGCTTTTCCCAAGTTCTAACAGTTGTTCCCATATGTCTTCTTGGTACTTCATCTGTTTTGTTTTG